>JAQMYF010000021.1:23026723-23049719 GCA_030014195.1 Neosilurus mollespiculum
TATTATTATTATTATTATTATTATTATTATTATTATTATTATTATTATTATTATTATTATTATTATTATTATAAATTTTATTAACCTGACATTAAAATCAGCGATCACATAAAATGCCCTTTTCATCATTCCTATCCTTGTGGGGACACACAGCACCAGCACTTTGGGTCGGAATGAAACAGCAATGGATAAGAAGATGTACAGCCTTCTCACAGCGATCCATATGGGCACAAGTTCTCCCCCCATCCCCATCCTCACAGTGTGCAGTACTCCTACATCTGTCTGTGTTTTGTTCATCTCTATTCACACTTGGTGGACAAAGCTGGGGCACATCCAAAACACCAAATGTAGGAGTGGGGTCACACACACACACACACACACACACACTCCTCTCTCTCTCTCTTTCTCTCTCTCTCTCAGCCTAATATACATATTTATATCATTATCAGCCCAAGCCTACCATTAAGCATTTTGGAGGGGGGACAACATTTTCTAAAATTTCCTAATTGGACTCTTCATGGACACATCTCAGCAACCATGGACCTTTGTATGGGTTTCCCCTTGGCCGTGGGGGAGGGGTGATCTCTAATCTGTCCCTCAAACAACTTATAATAATGTATTGTATGAAGAGAGCTGATGCAGTGTCACGCAAGGGCAAAACCTTCAATTTTAAACTTACCTCATGGTGAGGTTTCATGAACTTAAACTTTACGTGCATGAGTGTTGTTGTGCATGACGGTGCTGATGTTTTTGGACAACTGAGACAAAGAGATAATGACAGATGTTGGAAAAAACAGTAGAGCTTTCAATCAGTGGTATTGACAGTGACAACATTTGACCTTGCTATGACCTTGACTCTGTTTGGCTCAGTTAATGAATTATTTCTACTAATAATACCACATAAATAAATTAAACTTTCTTTCTTGAGATAGTACAATAAAGGAATTGTTGGATTGTCTTCTCCAATCATGTAATCGAATACGAACACATCATGCATGTTCAACAAATAATGTGTTCCAAACAGATAAAAATATAGATATAAAAAGAATGTCCAATATTTCTTTCATTTTTTTCTTTTATTTTTCTCTGTTATAATCCTCAAATAAAGGGTCAGAGGCCAGTTTGCAGCAAACTCTCTTTTGGCATTAAAAATACTGTTGAGATTTATTAAAGCCATGCAGTGAAAGTTTAGAGATAGAAAGGTGTGGTCAAGGGTATTTTTGCAGCTGGCTTCACTGCATATGTATATTTTATAGAGGTTCGCTTTCAGTAAACAAAATTTGCTGTTTCTCATCTGCATAACGAAACATTTAATCACTCACTCACTTATGACTCATTCGTTTGAATGGCTCGGTCCTATTAGGGTCACAGGGATGTTGGCGCCTTTCTCAGCTGATACTGGGTGAAGTCTAAGTACACCCTGAACAGCTTGCCAGATCATCACAAGGCAACACTGACACAACCATTTACACTCACACCCACACCTAGGGACAAAAGTCTTTGGACTTGTGGGAGGAGACCCAAGTACTCGGAGGAAACCCATACAAGCATAGGGAGAACATGCAAACTCCACACTGTAATGCCTGAGCCAGGGAATCAAACCCAGGATGTTCTTGCTGAGAGGCAATGTGCTAACCACTACGCCACCGTTGCATCCACAAAAAAATTATAATCATGAAAAAAAAAATTAGTGAGATGCGTTCTGGTTTTTCATTCATTCTTTCATTTACTGAACCGCTTATTCCAAATTAGGGTCGCGGGGAGGCTGGTGCCCATCTCAGCCAACTCTGGGCGGGGTTCGGCCAGGACAGCTCGCCAGGCCATCGCAGGGCCAACACTCACACAACCATTCACACTCACACTCACACCTAGGGGTAATTTGGAACAACCAATTAGCCTACTGTGCATGTTTTTGGACTGTGGGAGGAAACTGAAGTACCCGGAGGAAACCCACGCAAGCACAGGGAGAACATGCAAACTCCACACTGAAAGCCTGGGAATCAAACCCAGGATGTTCTTGCTGCGAGGTAATGTGCTAACCACTACGCCACCTTTGCATCCACAAAAAAATTATAATCATGGAAAAAAAAACTATTTGTGAGATGCGTTCTGGGTTTTTTTTTTTGTTTTGTTTTTTTTGTTTTTTTTTTTAAACCTGCCACTTGAGTAGTGCATGCACAATACAGGTGAGACAACAGTTTTCTGTATTCATAGACAGGAAGTAGGTTACAATGAGAAATGTCTCTTTAAATACCAAGTACACATCAAATCTCTGGTCTTCAGACATTCAGTGCTTGTGCGCAGCCAGGAACACTCTAAACAACACTAAATATAAACACACACTGTATATGTAAAAGGTATATGAATATATCTTTATTCTTGCAGAGATTCTTTGACTGGGAGAGAACCGAGCCATGCCTTTCCATAATACTCCGCAGAGACAGATGATGTCATCATAAGACAGCAATAATGGCCCACACCTCTGAAGGGAGATCACTCACATAACGCTTTGTCTCGGACATGACATGTTGTCTAGATGCAATAATGCCATACGCACTGAAAAAAAATAGGGCTGAATCCTCAGGCATTTAAGGGTTTATAGATTTATTCATGCGACGAGCGATGCTCAGTGTGAAGACAAAGACTGTCTTTCTTGTGTGTTCTCTGCATCCCTCTACTGGACAAATTGAGAATCTCTGCCCCACTGAAATACAATATATCTACAACATATACATCTACAATACATCCTTCATAAAAGCCTCAGCAGCTTGTAAGGATTTACTTATGTATATAACTGATCTGCATAATCCTACTAGGTTCGAGGTGAGGCTCAGTCAAATCTGGGCGAAGGCGGGGTACACCCTGAACAGCTCGGCAGGCCATCACAGAGTAAACACACACAACCATTCACACTCATATTCAAACCTAGGAGCAATTTGGAACATCCACTTAGTCTGATGTGGGAGGGAACCAGATCCCCCGGAAAAAACCCATGCAAGCATGGGGAGAACATACAAACTCCACACAGAAATACCCTCAATGGGCATGGGAATTGATCCCAGGACGTTTCAGGCTGTGAGGCGGAAGTGCTAATCACTACGCCACTATGCCGCTCATCTTCGTAATGTACCTAAGTAATACACATCTTATTCATGATGACTGCTAGTTATGTCTTGAAGACATGGCGGGAAATGTACAGCACATTCTGTCAAGCATTCTCCATACGAGTCCCTGAGAAGGAGCTGTTACTATAGAAACCATAACAGATTACAACAAATACATTCATATAAACCTGTGATCTGAATTACAGCCAAAAAAACTGTCTGAGCTGATGGTATACCATGGATAAAAAGCTTCTGACCAATCAGATTTGAGAAGCGCTGTATCAATCGATTTATAAATGATGCTCATGCTCATTAAAGGGATTTTTATTTTCATTATGTTTTACATAAGAAAACCATTTCCCCCCCCTTATTGTTCCAGATTTATTGTAATAAAATAGTTGGTGAATAGGAGCTGAAAACCCCCCCCCACCAAACATTTAAAGAAGATTCAGACAAATACACGTGTTAACGGTTTGTCTTCCTTTATTTTCCTGAGCTTTACTGACAAACATTTATAATATGTTAAAGCGAGGACAAATCCTACTTATTATAGCATTTAAGAAAGAGTGGTCTTGGCACAATGGCACGTTTGTGATGGAGGCCTAAGCCAGACAGCCCACACACACACACACACACACACACACACACACACACACACACACACACATACATACACACGAAACCAAATAACCCACCCTTATCTTTATAGCTTATCCACCCTCTTCTTTGCCATGAACAATACTGCTCTTTATTCCACCTCAGCGATTTTTGTTTCCTTGACACTCTTTCCGGATAACTCAAACATTTTGATCTTATTTCACAATTGACCCTTTACCCAATAAGTGTATTTCTGTCTCAGGCACTGCTGTGATTAACACAAAAGCGCGCACTGCATTAATCTAGGATTCAGTCACACCTCCAGATTGTTTGATATCTGAACCTGACATGGCCCTGCTTTGGTATAAAGCTGTTGTGAAATTAAACAAAGCTTGAACAGCCACTGTGTGAAGTGCACTCTGTATCCTTGACCACCAAGTGGTAGCAGTGAGCTAAAGTAGATGAACTCTCTGGAAGGGTTTTCCCCCCAAACACACAAAGGAGGCTTAGACAGATGGACTTCATACACAGTAGGGAAAAAAAAAATCACAGCATGTTCATATCAATGTCACATTTTTATTAGATGTTTACGACATCATGTTTCATACATGATTACATTGACCACTTATGTAAAAAATAAATAAATAAATAAATAAATAAATAGTGCTAGAATATTAAATAGGGATAATGAATTTGTCGAAATTGTGTTTTTTTGTTTTTTTTTTAATCATCACTTCACTCAACGTGTAAACACATACATTTTCTTTACAACTTTTGAGATTGGGTAGGTTTGTTATTTAAAAACAACCTGATTTAAAAATCTGGAAATAACATCTTGGAAGTGATATTTTGATCGCTTTTGGCTCCATTACTGGAATACTGCCCCACCTTTCATCTGGAAAATAACATTATTTGAACATGGACTATTCCTGTACACAGCACAAAATGCAGTTCTGCTGCCATCCAGAGCTAGAAGAATGATGGACTGATTAATAACTCAATGCGGGATTGACACAGCCAAGAGGTGCATTGCCTCCTGGATCTCGACAGATTAAGCCAGCCTTGTCTATCAACTAGAAAAAACAGAGCTATCAATCAGAGAAACCCAGTGAGCTCTTCTCTCCAAAGAGCTTTATCAGCATTGAACATGTCGAGGGTCTGGATAATGGCCCAGTTCACCCTGAATAATCACCTGGATGCAGTTAAACGACTATGGAGTTTTATTAGGTCTGTCAAAAGTAATAGAACGGCTGCAAACAAGCTTCGAATCTGGCAGCAGCAGTGGAAATTTTTTAAATAGTCCATTAGTTGGTGGAGGGTTTGTGAATGGGGCAACACAAATGCTTTATCGTTTGGGAAATTACTAACTTGATCCCTGACAATGTCACAACCATCCATGGCCAGGAGCCAAGGGAGCCAAATTGGGGGCCGTGGGAGGGATTAAGATTTGTGGTATTCTCTTTACCCCCTTTTAATCAGCGCACTAGCCATGGTGGGTGTCTGTGAGCTTGTGTATGCAAATAAGGAAGGATAACGCTTTGTTCTGAGTGTTACACTGCCCTGAGATACTGTATGAGTAGTACTTTGTAAGGTGCCTTAGAGGAAGCATGTGTTAGCCTTTATCCACCCTGGTTGGTATAGCTGGCATGTGATGGAGGAGAGTTAGCACATGGGGTTGCAACTGGGAAAAATATTTTGAAATGCTGAATTGTCTGTCTTAGGCATTAATAAATCAAAAGAAAATCAAGATGTGAGCTGTGATACTAAAAGAAGCAGAATAACTGGTTCATTTTGGGTCAAATTTTGGTTGTTTAAACGAATAATATGTTTATATTTAAAAATAAAAAAATAGAACAAAGTGATTTCCTCACAGGGGCGGCATGACGGCGTAGTGCTCACAGTAAGATGGCCCTGGGTTCGATTGCTCGGGTGTTAGCATGTGGAGTTTGCATCTTGTCCCTGTGCTTGCATGCTCATTAGGCTAAGCGGCTGCTTCAAATTGCTTCTAGCTGTGAATGGTAGTGTGTGTGGGCCCTGTGAGGTGAGCCGTTCAGGGTATACCGCGCCTGCGCCCCGTGTCGGCTGAGATAGGCACCAGCGTCCCCGCGACCCTTGTAGGATTAGGTGGTTCAGCAGATGAGTGAGTGAGAGAGTGATTTCCTCACAAAATGTCATTGGGACTGAAAAAAATATCTTCTTTGACAGACAGGAGTGGGATTAAAAAGTATCACATCCACCTCTGATAGGAGGCCATGGAATGGAGTACATAAATTGTCAAAAATCACAGGGTGACATTTAACATTGAAAAATAGCCACCAATAGGGAAGTTTGTTGTATAACCCTGATGCTTAAGAAGCTGTTTGTAACATCAAAATGAGCTCAAATCAGTGATCAAACTGCCTTTCAGAAGTCCGACAATTCATATAAAAGCTTGTTTGCACTATTTTCTATTACATTTGACAGACTTAATATAACTCCATATTCATTTAACTTCATCAAGGTAATTATCCAGGGTAGACTGGGCCATTATCCAGACCCACAACATTTTTAATGCTGATAAAGCTCTTTGGAGAGAAGAGCTCACTGGGTTTTACTGATTGATAGCTCGGTTTTGCAAGATCATTTTTGGTAACTGTTCATTTCTAATGCCAAGCTACATACAGTAAATTGCTTGCCCGACATTACATAATACCCCTGTATTATACTGTAAAGCAATTTTCTGAAGTATCTGAACAACTCATTCTGACCTGGAAAATAAACAGTTATAAACTTCCAATGAGCTTAAAATGTGGCTCCTTTTAATTATTTATTGTGAGGGATTTCTAATGCTTATTTTATAATGTTTGTAGTGGCAAAGCTCCAATACTTCAGGGAATATGGTAATATATCAACCTGATTTTCATGGCTCATACTTCTGTTCATCTATAAATCTGTCTGTATATATGTACGTACATGTACCACTGCATGTCCTGTGTCGATCCCAGGTGTCCGCAAACCAGAAAAAATGCTGCTTAAATATTTTTAAATGTGAAACCTTTACTTCATCCCAGTAGTGTTTCTACTCGTACTCATAACTCATTACTCATTATATATTTTTAGGTGAAATCTTTATTTAATTCCAGAATCAATGAACAAGAAATTTTTTCAACAGAAAAGAACCACAAGCCTAACTGCTCTCGCAGAGCTAAAAATGTGTAGTGTATTTTTGGCAAATGAAAGGACTTTTCCAATGTTTCTACTGATTTTTCCAGAGTACATGACTTGAACTTTTTAAAATATTGGCAAAAATTAATTTTAAACAAAAAGAAACACAACTCACAACGATATATTGTGGGGAGCTCCACTTTTAGGCAGCACCTCATCACTCTCATTCACTCATTTGCCAAACTGCTTTATCCTATAAGGGTCGTGGGAAGGCTGGAGCCTATCTCAGCCGGCACCAGGTGAAGGTGGGGAACACCTTGAACAGCTCACCTGACCACCGCAGGGCCAACACACGCAGAACCATTCACACTCACATTCACACCTAGGGGCAAATTGGAACGGCAATTTCGCCTAATGTGCATGTCTTTGGACTGTGGAGAGTACTTGGAAGAAACGCCCGAGCCCTGGACTCAACCTCAGGACCTTCTTGCTGTGAGGTGGACGTGCTAACCACTGTGCCACTGTGCCATATATAGGCGACGCCTAAAGCTATAAATTATCTTTGATAGTATCTCTTGTACATGTGTATCATATATATTTTATATTAATTGTTCCACTGACATGACATGAAATTTTAGCCATCCACTGAGCTTATATCACACATGATCCTGGTTCTAAATTTTTAGAACTTTAGTAGCCATTAGCTGAAATTCTGTGGAAAGACTTTTGCGCATTAAACAGTATTACAAGCATAACAGCCCGAAGGTTCATTGTAATCAAGTGTCTAAAGTCCAACGTTCTTTTGTGTGCAAACTACCTCATTTCATGTTTTCTTGACTGAAGATTTTTTGGACCTTTGAACTCACACACCACTTTATGCCATAAAGCAATCATAAATCAGTCTTATCTTATCTAGCTATCCCTTTACCCAGACTTTGAAATAGTGCTCAGTTTCTAGTCTCTCAGATGCTAGTAGCAGTGTAATGAGTTTCACTGAATATAACTTTTTAAAAAAGCAAAAATGATATTCTCCAAATATCGGATTTGGCAGAACAGCCTACTGCACTTGTCAGGCTGATTGAAGAGTTCTAGTGAATAATATGGATTTATTAATCATTGGGGAAAAAAGAAAAAGAAAAAAAAAAAAAAAGCACACACTCACACATGATCCACTTGATTTCATTCGAAGACACAAAGCACCGGAAACGAAGCAGCAGGAAAGAGCTGTTGAAAGAGCTTCCTTTATGGAGCAGCCCACAGAGAGACGGGCACAAACCATCCGGCTGCTGATCAAATGAATGACTCTGTGAATGTGTCAGGGCGTGAGGACGCTAATGCTGGCAGGGGCTGAACTCATTTGGCTTCAGAAGATCCCTACACTGGCATAAGAAATCCAACCAAGACAAGATGGCTCGTCTGGCTGATGTTGTTCATCCAGCTGCATTAATAAAAAGTGTCTTGTCTCAACTGTGTAACTTGGGGCTTTTAATATTGCTAATTGAAAGAAGAGTGCATCCCAAGACACTATGAGCTGACTAAGTATGCTGTGTCCAGTTTGAATGACAGTTAAAACACACCTACACACATATTGCATTCACTACTCGGCCCAACCGAACAGGTTGCTATTTTGTATGTAAAAGTTATTAACAAGCAAAAAATCATTACTAGAGAACGCCTATGACTATTCAGGGACTAATCAAGTAACATTAGCATAAATTTTCACAGATATTGAAATTACATGTATAATATAATATAATATGATATAATATAATATCATATCATATCATATCATACCATATCATATCATATCATATCTGCGATGACCTGGCGAGCTTTCCAGGTTGTACTCCGTCCTCGGCCAGAGTCAGCTGAGATGGGCGCCAGCCTCCCCGCGACCCAATAAAGGATTATAATGATATAATATAATTGAATGTAATATAATATAGGCGGCACAGTGGGGCAATGGTTCGCAGGTTCGCCTGACAGCAAGAAGGTCCCGGGTTCGATTCCTGGGAGCGGGCGTTTCTGTGTGGAGTTTGCATTTTCTCCCAGTGCTTGTGTGGGTTTTCTCCAGGTACTCCAGCTTCCTTCCACAGTCCACAAACATGAACACTAGGCTAATTAGCTGTTCCAAATTGCCCCTAAGTGCGAGTGTGAATGGTTGTATGTGTGTTGGCCCTGCAATGGCCTGGCAAGCTGTTCAGGGTGTACCCTGCCTTCAACCAGTCAGCTGAGATGGGCATCAACCTCCCCACAATCCTAATTAGGATTAAGTGACTTAGAGAACAAATTAATTGATGAATAAATTATAATATTAGGGGTGAAAATTAGCACTAGTCCGCTGGTCCACGGCGAGTCAAAAATCTGTAGGGCGAGTGAAATTAGCTAGCAAGTCATCCTGCAGGCGACCCGACAAATCCAATAGGCAAAGAAGATATAGTGTTCCTGACCAGTAAATATCAAGGAGGACTAGTACTTTCATAATTTCACTAGTCCTGTTGGCCAGAAGCTTAGTTTTGCTAAATTCCACTGCCGTAATATGATATGATATGATATGATATGATATGATATGATATGATATGATATGATATGAAAATGATATGATATAATTTAATATAATATAAACTAATGCACCTACAAAAGTACTGTGATGTGATCATTCACATCATCTTAGAACATGTGAGCAGGCATTTAACCAAGGAAGTCTGTGGTGCATATTAAATCCCATGGGCATCCCATGTTCAGCGAGACATCGCTAAAGAGACCACAATGAAAATGCCGGTCATATGATCTTTGTGGATAGCAGCGGTTCATAAAATGGCTGTATTGCCACTTCATGAATGCTGGACCCTCTCAAGACAGACATGCCTTCCCAGCTCTAGACAATCCAAAGAACTAAAGACGGAATCCTGAAAGGTCTCCTGTGTGGGCCACAACATATGGTATCAAATTGATCCATTTGTTAATCCTTGTGCATACACTCCCTGTAAAGACAGTTTGTTAGAAACCCCTTTTTTGGCTCACAGCTTTGGTTTGCTTGCTGTTCGTTTCCTCCAATAAAGGATAGTTATATTTGTTCAAAGTCATGTCATGTCTAATGTTTTGCTCCCAGCATAGAACGCAGGTGCAGATAAGAAACAAACAAGTGTCACAAACGTAAAGCATCAAGGAACTGCCATGGCAAAGCGCCCACTGCCAGCGAGGTTTGACAGGAGTGACCCTGTTATACAGAATTAAGCTCTAAGCAGTAAAGATGAGATGAAATGACACGGACATGCTGAGGCCTAGAAAGATGTATACAAAAAGGAGCTGGAGTGGTTCTCTAAGCCAGTGCTTGGTTCAGTAAGAGCTGCTGGGTATCTGGTGTGTTTTAGCACAGTTGATCGTGATGGCCTACGAGCACTTCAGCTTTTTTAACAGCGGCTTCCTAGCGTGGGCTTGCCTCACATCAGAGACTGGGAGTCAGAACAAGAGAGAAAAAGATGAGTGACTAATACTAGGGCTAGCCTCTCTCTGGTACAATCCACTCTTAGAAACATAGAGGAAGGAGAAACATACACTGACATTTTGTGAACTTAAGATTTAAATTTTCTACTGGGCATTTTGTTTGAAAATTCGGTAACCAAATAAACTCCATTTATTTATTTATTGTGCTGTTGTATTCTTTATTTTTTTGTATTTTTTTGCCACCAAAGCTCTGAATCCTAATAGGGTCACAGGGAATCTGGAGTCAAAATGGATCTGGTAAAAGGTTTAGAACACCCTGAACAGCTCACCATTCCATGGCAAGGCCAACACACACACACAGTGGTTCACACTCACACCTGGGGCAATTTAGAGAAGCCAGTTAGCCTAATGTGCATGTATTTGGACTTTGGGAGGAAACCAGAGTACCTGAAGGAAAGCTACACAAGCACAGGGGAAACATGCAAACTCCACACAGACACACCCTCACCGAGCCCAGGACTCAAACCCAGGACCTTCTTGCTGTGAGGCAGACGTGCTTACCACTACGCCACCCTACCACTTTGTATTTTTTATTTAAAAAATAAAATCTGCCAATGATCCAGGATTAACACTGCAAAATATATGGCTGATTAATATCCGCATTCTCTTTGCACTCTTACAGAAAGAAACAAACCTTGAACCCTCAGTATGCCCAGCCAAATAGTGAAAGTAACCTGTAGCTGTAGATGTTCTACATACAGTATGCATATCCATGAGAATAATAACACATCTATGTAAAAAGCAGATAGATTAAAAGTGTACTCAATTTGTTAGTTTTGGACTATATGATTGTTTTAAAACAGTAGACAGACTTTAATACAGAAGAAAACTAATATTGAGGATAACATCAGATAAAATTAGCATAATTTTTCATATTACTGACAAAATATAATATGCGGTGTGTGTAATATACTGAAATCTCCTGTGTAACTTGCTCATATGTTGATGCATTTGAGTGTTGCTGTATGTTTAACAATCAATTGTTCTGTTTTTTTTTTTAAAGTCTATATGAAGTTTATATCTTGGTGAAATGCACACTTATGATCGTGAAGTTATCTTGATGATATACTGCATTATTTAGGCTGTGAACTGAATGGTATAACTGTACTGTGATGAAGCACATCAATACTGGTGTTAATTATGAAATTAGTGAATTTTAAGAGTAGGAAATGGCTCAAAACACCTTATACGGGGTTAAAATTGTCCTGAACCTTGCAAAGCCCATGTTGATATCGAGACGGCCGCCTCTCCATGTTATGAAATTTTTATTAAAAAAACAGGAGTTTAGTCTATTACCCCTCCTCACCCTGCCTACCCTCCTCAGACCCTCTCCACACTCCGTCTCATCTCCTTGCCCTGATTTTAAATTATGCAGTGGGTGGAGTTAGGCTCAGAGCTGGGGGTGAAGTCACACTTTGATGTCTTTCTGTGCTGAGTTCATAGCCATATTTATTTAATGAGATTAAGAGATCGCTTATTAAGAAAGATGTAGAGGGCAAAACCAAACAGCATTTGATCTTACATACTGAAAGTAAGATAAGGTTCTCTTTGTATTCAGTTAGTGCTCACAGTATTCTTTCTAACTGAAACAGGAATTTCATTATTTGTTGAAAATAAATTACAAGCTGCAATAAAGGAAATTAGTTGCAAAATTTAAAAAAATTATGTTGATTTAATTGACAAATTGAATGGACAGGATACCTTGAATGTTTTTCTAAGACTTGGGTGCCTTAACGTGTCCACATTGACAATATTTTGAATTAAATAAATGAATGTTTCCCTATAAAGCCAAACTGAAAGATGCTCAATATATGGAACCATATATGGAGGCGGCCTAACCTTGCTACATGGAGCACCGCACATGCGCAATGTGCAAAACCTAGGGAAGTCTGCACATGTACTTTGCTCTAGTAAGTGCCTGCGGCGGTTGGCATGGTTTGATGTTTTCAGCACTTGGGCAAGGTTAAAGTGACTGATTTAATTTAAGTCGAAGTGAACCAATAAAAACAGTTGATTGTGAGAATAAAACCCAGTCATGTCATTTATCTCGTACCAGAACAGATTTAGAAATGCAGGTAGACAGAGAAACCCACAGACAGTGAAACCCTCAACATAATAACATAAGTTAAACCACCAGGTAAAATTCTGACTGGTTGAACAAAACTAGACATGTCCTGTTTAATTAGATCAACAACCCAGCCCACACACTCTATAATCCTCGCTAAATAGCATTCTTAGAATATGCTTAATGGAATGAAGCAGCCAGACCATAATGAACAATAACCCAAGCACACACAGCCCCTTCAACCCTTTTAAACCCTGCCTCATGGATGAACATTACCATGCATGGACAGGAGGAGGAACTGCCAAACTACAACAAATCTCACGCTAAACATGTTCATCTCTTCCACACCTTTTACTGTAAAACAGCCACTGTTCCCGCTGTAGTGTCCACTTGCCCTTCCATTCTACTGCTTCAACAGACTGCCAAGACAACAAGGTTGCAAACTAGTCTATATCTCCCAGTGCTGTTTTTCAAACTGGTGCTGACAGAATTGGAATTAAATGTCAACGGTGCACTGAGAGCTGAGGCACAAATCAGTAGCAATGCAAAACGAATCAAAGCTGAAACAAACTGATCAGCTAATGTGCTGATAGAGCTGTGCTAAGGTTTCGTGCTAACAAAGCACACAACTACCCAGGCATGCTGATGCTTAACTAAAATCCTTTTGACAAAATACCCGACTCGAACTCTACATTTCAGGGTTTCAGCCTTCTTCTGCAACCCTGCTTTTTTTATTTTATTTATGGTTTTTTTTTTTGTTTTTTTTTTTTAATTTATTTATTTGAAGCACCAAGATATGTAAATCAGTGATTGATCCATTTCAAAAGCTGTTTGTTAGGGGAAGAATTTCATGTAGCTCACTTGAGGTAAATTCATCTGCTCAGTCGTCATGTATCATAAATTCCCATACACTGGTCGATTATTTTTGGACCAAAATTACATTAATATATTTGTGTGTGTGTTGTGTGTGTGTGCGTGTGTGCGTGTGTGTGTGTGTGTGTGTGTGTGTGTGTGTGTGTGAGTGTGTGAGATTCAAGAAAGCTGAATCAAAGCTAAGCCTCGCCCTTTCACACCGTCACCTCTTATCTAATACCCCACCATTACCACACGTCTCTGTACCTGGTCATCCTGTCCAGCTGGCCTTTACCTCAGTCCCCCTACTGCCACATATAGTAAAACACAGTGAAGCAATCTGTGCTTTATTCTCACAGCTAATGCAAGACCTGGTACATTTAGTCAGTTAAAGTTATCATTTATCCTAAATTTACCAATATACATTTTTTGAATAGATAGAATTTTTTTTTTTTTAACAAATTTACCATAGATCTGTAGTAACTCTTAATATTCCCACTGGATTTGTCTATCATCAACACAAAGTCATAAAAAATTACCTTTTTTATTAGTTAGCAAACAGTAAGACTTCACAAGCTAGTTTGTTTGTACTGTAGCTTGTTTTCGCATGTAAAACAGCTTGATTGGTGGGTTTACCTTCCCCTTTCGACAATACAAATAGATGGGTTCAATTAGAGCACACCAATGAATTAAACCAAGAAGACTATTTGCTCACTGGTTAATTAGCTGTTATAGAAGTAACACTGCATCATTTAAAAACAGTACCTTAGTGCGTTCTTGTGTAACGTGCCGCATTTGTTAAATTTGTCAAAGCATATGCTCACAGCAAGTGCACTGTGGGTAACATGGTCTCTTGAGCACTGTGCATGCACAATATAAATAATTAAAAACCATGACTATTTACATTTCTTACATGTCTCGTAAGAACACCGATTTGAGATGGCTTTGGAACAGAGTTGTAAACATGCCACAAAATATACTTTATCTTTTCCTTTACTGGTGCTCTGGCATTGCCATGAACCAACTCTATGGCTGTGGTACTCTGACCCATCATACTGTAATTCTTAACATAAAGACCCACATCCTACAGTCTGTTTCTCCAGTGCATTACAGTGTGTTATTCTCCCAGCTACTACACACACCATGACTCATTCTCCATTTGATTTTAGACTAGCTCTACACAGTATAATAACACATCAGCTGCTTATTTCTAATCCCCCGCTTACTCCAGGACTGGTTCAGTTCGGTCACCTCAGTTTCCACCTCAGTAACCCCATAAGCATTTCCAGAAGCCACCATTATACAGCACTTTCTGTTCTTTTCTGGAGCTGTTGCTGTTACGACTCTGGTGGGAAGAGGGATTACAAACCCATTCAGCCGGCAGAATCCAGGTTCTTACCCCACGTCAGTCCAACAGAAAACAAACACGAAAGCTTTAATAAGCAGTTAAATGCAGATACAGAAATGCTCCTGATTTCTTAGTAAAGATGTAATATTAGATCCACACGGCTCACGCTCAACTCACACTTACTGGAACATTAAAACTGCACTAATTCCTTTTTGAGCATCAGGTCTGAAGATAAATTCAATTGAATATCATCTTGGCAAGGCTGAACGAGTATCCTCACTCTAAACTCCACCTGCTGATTAGATAAGCATTTCTCTTCTTGTGCCTATGCTAAAGGATTCCAAAGCAAATATATCATTAAGGAGTAGCACAAAATAGCATACTATAATTATGTCACTATATTGTATTATGTACAGTACTGTATATCTTAAATATAATTAAAATCTATAGCAAAGTTTATGCAAAAAAAAAATAGGGTAAAACTTTTGCACAGTACTGTATATATGTGTAAGACCTGAGACCATCTCTCTCAGGAGGCTATGTGCTGATTGTTTTGTTCCTTACCTAAGTGCTGTGTTCACACCTGCCCAAATAAACCACACTGTAAGGAAAATCTACTGGGAGAGTAAATACTGCACTGTTAAACATTTTCATTAAAATACTCACATATTAAATGAAAAATAAAGTAATTCTCGTTTAAAATATAAGCACTCTGAGAGCGCAAACCTCTGCCAAGGCAGCTCATTTCCCTCTTTATTTTTATTTTGGTGAAAATTGTTAAAATTACCGCAATCCTCAAAAAAGTTAACCAAAATCGATTCTTTTTATTTCTTCATAACATTTTGCATAAAACAAACAACCGAACCACCGCTGATCAACAGATCTTCATCACAAGTCTGTCACACACACTTTGCATCCTCTATTATGTACCAAAGACATTCAAATGAACAATAAACAAAGAGTAAATTATTGATTTATATGGTTCACTGTAGCCAATGAATAACTGCCAAGATGCACAACCTTTAGGTCTTAAATGCAATTGCACTTTACCATCTACTATCTCCAAATCTGATGGTTCCCCAGCAACAGATGAAGCCAAATGGTTCACCCAAGCACAGCCACTTACCAATGCTTATGAGTCATAACTACTGCTTAGATGACTGAGCTGGCTGTGAAGTAGGCGAGGTGTGCAGGTACAGCATATCAGCATTCTCAGAGCGTTTGTCCACAGTGTGTCTTGTGTATATGCGTGCATGCTTTGAATGGACACATGATGACTTACCTAAAGAGATACATAAAAAA
Source organism: Neosilurus mollespiculum (assembly GCA_030014195.1). Lineage (NCBI taxonomy): Eukaryota > Metazoa > Chordata > Actinopteri > Siluriformes > Plotosidae > Neosilurus > Neosilurus mollespiculum. The sequence goes on from JAQMYF010000021.1 coordinate 23,042,643, forward strand.
AGCTTGATTAAGATATATATTGTACATTATTCATAAAAAAAAAAATCTGGCATGATATTAGCTACTAAACACAGATCAAAGGTGTGTGTTTTGATGGTATAGAAAAAGAAAATGGAGGCCATCGTGATACACTAACACACACAGGGGGCTGTCTCTCAGCAGAGAGCAGGTGCATGGCTATGTGTCACAGGAAGGGAACTCCCGGGAAGGGGAAGGATGTTCCGGAAGATACATGCACTCAAACACACACACACACACACACGCACGCACGCACGCACGCACACACGCACGCACGCACGCACGCACACACACGCGCGCACACACACACACACACACACACACACACACACAGGGTAGACAGATCTGTCTCAGTGCTGGCTATGTTTCTTTGCTTCATGGGTGAGGTCAGCTCCAGTTCCCCTGCTGGGACTCAGCCAAGGATCTCCTAGGCAACTGACAAGAGCATACAGCGGCTACAAATAGAACGACAACACACATGCGCGCACGCACACACACACACAAGACTCTACTCATGTGATTTCTACCCTCAGTACCTTTTATTCATCATAAAATATCTTGAAAACAAAGCAACTCTTTTTCCACTATAAAGGAACAATGATATTGGCATTGAGTTATAAACCAAACCATCAGGACTGAACCATATGGCATGTTTAGCTCCGTAACAAAGAACATCATAATTAATTTCTAAGCACTGGGTGATTTCAAATTATCATTATATTCCCAACTGTGAGAGCACAATGCCCCAGTTACATTTCGAAAGGAAATGACTAAAGTTCCGCCACCATCCAGTGACATCTCACCAGAAGACAGATGCTGAATAATTTATGCATTATTAATAATTTATTCTGTTAAAAAGTATGAGTCCTTGCCAGGGTGACACACGGCATTACTGGGAAAGGGTGAGAGGGAAATTACCTAGTGCTAGAAGAGAGGGGGGGGGCGGGGGGGGGGGGGGGACAGAGGGGGGGGGGAGAGAGAGAGAAACAGCGAGAGAGAGAGCGGGAGAGCGAGTGTGAGAGAAAGAGACAGAGAGAGAGAGACAGAGAGAGAGAGAGAGAGAGAGAAAGAGAGAGCGAGAGAGAGAGTATAGCAGCATCCCACTCTGCCAGGAGAGGAAATAACTGGCGAATCACACATATTACAAGAAGGCAGCAGTCTAAACCCTCAAACAACACACATACACACACACACGCACACACACACACACACATGTCCACATCTATCACTTTCTTTAATTATCACACCACTAAGACTGAGTTATACGTAGCTCTTCTTTTTTAAGACAAATGTACCAACAGCCAAATCTCCCTCTTCAAAAAATCCCTTTAAAAACCTTAAAACCATGGTGCTACGTCAGGTGTCAGAGCAAAATATGAAACTGTAACACGCATACAACAGATAGGTCTCATACATATCTAAGTTCCTACATAGAAGATTAATTGGTGACTGCTTGCTTCCGAACGCCTGCATGCTTGGATTTAGGCTCGCTGACCACCCTAAATCAATGCTTCTCAAAGCCAGGTCCAGGAAGCCCCAAGACTCCTGTAGGGTTAGGATTAGGGATGTTTTAATGAGCTTAATATCACAGCCTACAACCATCATAGTGTATTAATACTGTGTTCTTTTAGATAATGTCTTGTTTGGTTGGTCATTTGAACAGAACAAGTTTAATCCAGATCTGGTGCAGCAGGTGAGGACGTGTTTACAGTGTCCCCGGGTCAATCATGAACTTGGCTTACTGTCATAGTGGGGTTATGGGTTTACCTTTTGATCTCTGGTTTCCATTTTCAGGCAATATCCTAATCTGCATTATATATGCATTGTTGTATTTCATATTTAAATGGATTCAGTTTGTTTTAGATTTTCACTGAAGTCCACATAAAATATCTGCAGGAATAATTTTAGAGCAATGATATCACACATGCAAATTGCTATTGGCATCTTGTTCATGTTTTGTAACAGTGACGTAATACACTATATTTTTAGGAAAACTCTATTCTCGGTCAACACTGGGGTGCACCCTGAACAGCTCACCAGAGCGTCATAGGGCCAACACACGCACAACCACTAACACAGTGCAGTTTGGGACAGTCAATTAGCCTAGTTTACATGTCTTTGGACTGTGGGAGGAAGACAGGGTACCTGGAAGAAATCCATGCCAGCATGGGGAGAACATACATACTCCAAATATAAACACCCAAGCCCAGATCTCAAATGCCAGCAGGGTGGCTTAGTGGTTAGCATATCCGCCTCACAGCAAGAAGGTGCTTTAGAAAACATGGGGTTTGACAGCTGTTATAAATAAATAAATGAATGAATGAATGAATGAATGAATGAATGAATGAATGTAAGTATAAATGTAGATAATCCAGATCAAATTCCTTATTACAGGAATATTTACATTCTTCAACATTGTGTGATACATACAGGGCATCAATGGCTGACCGCATTACAACTATTCATATTTTCCAAATGGACATGACGCCATTCAATATTTCTTTGCATACCAAATTCATCACAATTCACACCATATTACTATTCACCCAGAAAAATGGGGCTCTTTATTTTTATTTTTCTTCTTTTTATTATTCTTCTTCTGTTGCACTTAATGCAGCTCAAACGGCAAAGTGCACCCACACAATTTATATATCAAAACGTGTGTCTCGGCGCCATGAAGTGTGCTATTACTTGTATTGACATTTTGCATTACCATGGCGACACAATTAGCCAAAAACCACTTCAAAAAATCATAGTGAAATGAATAGGGAGAGGTCGACAAATGATTATGAAACTCAAAAGAAGCCATATTTTCACATAGAAACTTGGTTAAACTTTTAAAACGTGGACACTGAAGTCAACATTTCGACGGTCAAAACGGCATTTTGCTACGTTCTACAATTTTTGCTTAATCTTTGATTAAGTGTCATAAGGATTTCTGAGTCAGTTTGTGTACTGGATCTGACCATGTAACTTTCGAGTCAACAACACTTGTAGAAATGGTGAGCCTCTGGCTGACAGCTGCCACATGAATTTGTCAATTGACCCTCATTTTGAGGGTCATTTTTACATCGTGTCTCTTTGGATATTTTTCAAAGTATAGTAAAGTATATACAAAATATACCAAATTATTGGCTCTCAAATGCTGTCAACCTCATTGCGATAGGAAATACAGTTCCCAAAACAGAAGTCCAAAAGCGAGAGGTGTGCCTTATGCATATTTTAGTTGAAAAGGCACTTAACTGTCAGTAACTGCCAGATTAATCACTATGGAATGTTCTGGACTAGAGTACACTTTTTACAGTACAGCGATATAATTTATATATAAATTCTTGGCTCTCAAATGCTGTCAACCTCATTGCAATGGGAAATGTAGTTTTCAAATAAGAAGTCCAAAAGTGAGACGTGTGCCATTGCCTTTTTCACTCAAAAGTATTTGTGTAACTCTCACTAGCCGCCAGCTTAATCTCTATGGCAACAACCAGCTAAGTCATGCACCTCATGCACACACCTGCAGTACGTTAAAACACAAAAACTATTCACGCACCACACTGCCTGTTTGTTAGGCTCCAGACAGGCAGATGGCATATGTAATAAAATAAATGTCATGTCATGTCATTTTCTGAACCGCTTAATCCTAATTAATAAAATAAATATGTAAATATATATAGATATATGTATATCTAAATATGTGTAGAGGCGGGCAATGCTGGAGCTTTGAGTAGGCTACTCTATTCTTTTAAAAAGTAAATAAAATATTATTAAATTTAAAAAAAAAATCTGAAGTTAATATTTTTTGGATGGTTCTGTGTCACAACTGTTTCACATTTCACATTTACGGCATTTGGCAGATGCCCTTACCCAGAGCGAGTTACAGATATAATGTTTACACAGTCCAGCAATTAAGGGTTAAGGGCCTTGATCAAGAGCCCAACAGTGGCAGCATGGTGAGCCACCACTGCCCTAGTAGTAAACTGATTAGTTTGGACTTATAAAAAAAGAAAAACATTAATTAGGTTGAGGTATGTTTTGCAAAACGAAAATGTAGAGCTTTTAAACCAAAAACATTTTTGTTGTATCTGTGATTTGTTTTTGTTTTTTTACTACAAAGTGAAAGAGCTGCATGAACAAACTCGAGGTGCTGTCATTTCACAATTTTTGCCATGGGTTGTATAAAACTGTTAAATACCTGGAAATATCAGCTGACTACAGTTGGATTGGTTTTCAGACCACCACCACACACACACACACACACACACACACACACACACACAGAGACTATTTTTTCACTATGTTTTCCCCGCCTCCCTTTGTCACATCCTGTTGTAGTGGACCAATCACCTTTCCAGGTATCCGCTCAACTCCACTCATTTGGGATTGCTTTCATGACCCGGCCCTCATTCCAAATTAACTGAATAGTCCTGGTATAGAGCTTGGCTTAAACCCCACAATAATGGTTACAGTTAAAGCATATATGCTTTGATTCCTTGATTTATCACCAGCTGTTTTGCCACAGCTACTTAGAAACCTGTTTAAACTGTGAGGAATTTTTCTGTGTTCTACTGTTCAGCACGCCAGTTTTCACGTATTTTCCGGCAGCAGTTGCAGCCACATCTTAAAATTTCTTCAGGAATTTTTCTAGTTACTGTGTTCCTTGTGGAATCATTAAGTAATAAAATCCACCCACCTGTCCATGATCTGTACTGTTTAACCATCAGAGTCACAGGGCAGGATAGAGCCAATCACCGCTGGTGTCGGGCAAGAGGTAGAGTGCACCCCATGCAAGTTGCTAGTCTACTGTAGGGGTAACACAGACACAAACAGCCATTCTCACTCACAGTCACACCTATGAATAATTAAGAGTAGATTGCTGACCTAATATGTACAGTAAGTGGTATGTCAGTGGTAAGGCTCTAGTTTACTGATCAGAAGGTTTGGAGTACGACCAAGTGACCACTCTTGGATCCTTGAGCAAGGCCCTTAACCCTCAGCTGTTATATAAATGAGATGTAAGTCACTGTGGATAAGGGCATCTGCCAAACACTGTAAATGTAAATGCACTGTTTGTTGTTGGTCTGTTGGAAGAAACCAGAGTACTTGGAGGGAACCAATGCAAAGATTGGGGTGTGAGGAGTTCTCACAGTGAGGCGACTATACCATTACACCATAACATATCACCATAAAATGAAATGTGGAAAGTGAAACCCAGTTTTTAGCAACACAATTGTTTAATTCTGATCTATTTAGAAGTTTAAATACTTTAAGAAGGTTACGATTTTTGATTCTATAACTTGCTGTAGATGTAACACATCCAGAGGATGTTATGCTTGGATATCAGGTGCTAATTTTACATTGTTCATGCCTCAGAGAATTGAACATTGTGTACATTATAACACAAGCCAATAATTCCACATAAAAATCACTAACCTGAAGGTTTTAATAAAAGAAACACAAGTTAAAACACAAATTAGCCACCACACATCAAATTCCACAGAATATAGAAAAAAAGGGGGGCTCATAAAAAAGCTTCTGAAAATAAATACTGTACATTTCACATCATATTAATCCCCCCCCCCCCCCCCCCCATCGAGCATGCTCCTTATTCTGAAATCTGCTTTCTTTTAGAAACTATTAATTTAAAAAAATCGAATTCAAAAAAGCAAATTCAGCTTGTTTTTATGTTTTACGGAAAGAAGTACTGTACAGTATTATTTGGGATGAAAATCATCCAAATATATTATTTTTTATTGAAAAGGAACTATTATTATGTACATCCTCTCATACATACTGTACATATCATGGTCTATGAAATAAAGATTTCTCTGTGAATGAGGGTTTTCTTTTTCTGAAATTTTTTAAAAATGTAAAGAAAATGATTTTGTCTCAGCACGTCCTCCACTCAATAAAGTACAACAAGTATTGCAACCTTTTAGGTAAACATTAAATACAATACGGAGAATATCGATATCGAACGTTCTGTACATTATTGCATTTTCAAAAAGCTGCAGAGTTAGTGCAGTTTAGTTTCAACCGAGGCTTGTACACAGAACTGACAGACACTGGGTTTACTCTTATCATGTCTCATTTATAATGACAAATTAGAAAACTGGGATAAATATATACTTACTGTGTGTCAGTGTATGAAATAAGGATATTACCGTATTTTTCAGACTATATGAGAGACAATCTTTTGCCCAAATGCTACATTTGTTGCACATTACAAGTTAACATTTGATTTTTTTTTAGTCCTGTTTATTAGTGTTTTTTTAGAGGTGTACTATTTTATTAGTTACCCCAACCTGTTTATCAGAGAACTTTTAAGAACCCCATTCCAAGCTATGGTGTTGAACTAGCTAGGTTATGCAGGTAATATTCACCTACTGCACTGATTACATTTACCCTATAAAGCTAACTAGCTTTTAATGATTAGCTATAACACCCCAGTGACAATCCGGTCTGTGCAAATTAGTTTACAGTATTTTATAGCATCATTAGCTTTGCTAATTATTTACATTAATTTCGCTGACATGCCTTGATGTAATGCCAGCCAGCAAGCTACATGATCCAGTGCTATTATTCTATGGTGCATTTTTCTAGCAAACTGCGAGGTTTCCAAACAGGACACATTACAGGGCTGAAATGCACCAGGACAAAATAATAATAATAAAACCATTAAGTGCATTAATAGAGGGCATTAAAGCACCAATTTGAAGCAAGTACACGCATAACCAAGCCATGTTTGGCATATTGTTGTAACTTGTGAAAAATGCACAAATCTATTGACTCTTTCTCGAACTGTACAATAGTAACCCCTACGCTGTACTATATTTGGTTATTAAATACATAGCAGCAGGTGCTGTCAAGCATATCACGTTATGCATGATGACCAAAGAATTCTTTTACAATGTGCGATTTTGGTCTGCAAAAGGAACCAGGCTTAAGCAGAGACAATAAGCGATGTTTGCATCTCGTCTGCGCATGTGCGAACTCTGAGCCTCCCTCGTGTTTGACTACCAAAGCCACACAGCGTGATGATGTGTGTTAAGGGAGATGTGTAGC
>JAQMYF010000021.1:23056570-23077252 GCA_030014195.1 Neosilurus mollespiculum
CTCGATACGTCGAAGTAGAGCTAAATATATAGGGCTGAAAGTGTAGTACTATTATTTTTCCCACATACAAAATATATATATCCCCCCACCTTTTTTCCCCCTTCCGTTTCATTTTCTAATCGGGGTTTTCGTTAAAGAAGCAACAATACATACATATATATGTGTGTGTGTGGTGTGTGTGTGTGTGTGTGTGTGTGTGTGTGTGTGTGTGTGTGTGTGTATTTTTAAAGGATAAAAACAAAAGAAATTGTGAAGTGTAGATTTCATCAGTGTTTGCAAATGTGAAACAGTATTTAACTGACTTTAATACTGACATGCAGAAGGTTATGGTAATCTTGGGTTAGCTACAGAATTATCTGCCAAGGGAATAAAAAAAAGCTTGGAGTTTCGTTCTCACAAATATCTGAGTAGAGCTATAAACACTCTTGGATAGCACATTTTATTTATTCTTACTCTACTCACAAGGAAGTCCTTGCTATTTGATTCCACTGTAAAAGTCTCTATATAGGATATTCCAGGATAACATTCAGTATTCATTAAATACTGACAGTAAGCAACCAATCAATTTAATTCATGGATTCGAAGCTCTTTAGTCACAGCATTAGCAGTATCAATATCATTCTGTACAACATCCAGTCCTTTCCATGTTAGCTAAGCATGTGATAGACAGAAATGCTTGTGCTGGTTGTGGAGATGTAGCTGTGAGCATGTTGGTCGTGATGGTGCCCCCTGTGTGCATGTGACAGAGATGCCCAGCTGGAGTGCCATTTGGAGAATATACTGGGCATCTCCAGCTGGCACTGCACCAGCACTGAGCACTGGGGATCATACATATGGGCCCATGAGAGACGGTGAGGGCATGTTGCCAACCCTGTCTCTTCCACAATGGGCACACCCATTTCAGCTATCACTCAGTTCTGCCTGAGTGTGATTTTTGGTTTAGGGTTTGTCTACCAGTACACATTAGTTGCACACTAACCCACACACACACACACACACACACCCCATACACGATGCATAATCACAGAATACCAGGTAACAAGGGAATTAAAGGTATTCTGTCATTACAAGTTGTAGATGGGCATTCTCAAAATGTTTGATGAATCTATAAAGGAAAATCATTTTAGGTGTGACAAAATGCGTAAAAAGGCATCAATATGGCCAAATTATTAAGACATGAGAGGATGGACTTAAAAGATAATCTTGCCAAGTGATCAGTTTATAATTAGGGTTTTTTTTTTTTTGTTTGATGTGCATTTGACTTGTATCTGCATTACCAAATATTAGTGTCACAGTCTCCCCTCGTCTTCACCTGCTTTTTGGGTTATAAACAGGAAAAGAACTACAATCTGCATACATATCCCAGATGGCTCGTCAGGGAACGCGGAAGCACCCATAACAATATGAATGAGGTTTTTGAATTTGATGGCCATTCCTATTTAATTGAACAGTCAGTGCAATGCTCATATTTATATCTGTGGGCAATTTACAGAAGCTAGATCTTCTTGACCTAATCTGTGTGTCATTGGGCAGTGGGAGGAAGCTGGAGCACCTGGAGGAAACCCACACAAGCACAGGGAAAATTCCACGAAGATATGTCCTCACTGGGCCTGGGACCCAAACCCAAGTCCTTCTTGTTGTGAGACGGACATGCTGACTACTATGCCGTTGTGCTGCCCCACCAGCCATACACTGTCCCACTAGATTATTCTTGCACATTTTTCTGCTAACATAAAATTTGCAAAAGAAATAACACAAGGCCCTAAAACTGCAGAAATAAGCTAAAAGTGAAAAGAATTATTTATATGAATAATGACTGCCAGACCACAGAGCTAGTATAAATACAGTATCTCTTAGTGCTCTGTCCACTCACACTTTGGAAAAACACAGTAGTTTATAAGGCAGGGTTTCTCAGTGGTGTTGTACACTGAGTGCACTCAGAGCTAATGCATAGTCAGTTAGCGTCAGGTTGATTTGAGAACAGAGACAGCGTCCAACCGAGACATATACTTACCATTATAGTGCCTGCAGATATACACACACATACAGACTGGTACTGCCAGTAGTGAACGAGATATCATGTGTGTGTGTGTGTGTGTGTGTGTGTGTGTGTGTGTGTGTGTGTGTGTGTGTGTGTGTGTGTGTCCCTGGGCCATTTTCACATCTCTAAACACCTCTTCAATCTTCATAACCTCAACGATGATTCACCAAGTCAGAGCAAGCAAATTGCTTATGCCTCAGTAGCTACAATTAACACAGATGGGCTGGGAAATCTGACAAAATAATGCTATCATCAAAGCACACATTTTCCTTCTACATACTTTTAATATTCTTTTCCATCATGGTGTGACAAGCAACTGGATGGACATTTCTATTGTTATGTCATGTGTATGATGTCGTTGTTATGTCAGTCTGGCTTTTTAGTTATCATAGTATTTTATTCTTTTTACCCAAAATTCCTTCATTCGTTTATTTTCTGAACCACTTAATCCTAATTAGGGTTGCAGGGAGGCTGGCGACCATCTCAGCCAACTCTGGGCGAGGGCAGAATACACCCTGGACAGCTCGCCAGGCCATTTCACCCAAAATTTATTAGCAAATCTAAAGTCTGATCTTATAAATAGTAAAAATGTCTATAACCATTCCTTTGGAGATGAAAAGAAATATAAAATATGGGATTTTAACAAGGATAATGCAACCACTTTGAAAAAAATTCCCATTATCATAAAGATATCGATTTTTATCCTTAAAGAAAATCTTCTTCATGCAACTTCATTTCAACTAATGGCTGTGAGTTACTTATCTGTGAGTGTACATGCATACAGGGAAAAAGTGTTGACATCTATAATATACTATAGTAAGGTTGGTCCTGATGAAGTCAGCATTTCAGCTTTATTCTACCACCAGAGAATACTGCAGGCAAGAGCTAAGCTCAGAGCATTTACTTACCACATCCTACTTAACAGCAGAAATATATTATACAAAAAAAAAAAAAAAAAAAAAAAAAAACCTTAATTAGCCTTTGCACAAAAAAGCAATTTTTTGTGCCCCTGCAAGTTGCCTGGGGAATGAACATGTTATCTCTGTCTACTTGAAGCACAAGGGCATGAGATAAGAGTTGTTTTTCGCAGCTCCTTGTGTATAAATCAAAGGTGTGAGATCCAGTGCAGTCCATGGGGACCCACCATAGGCTGCTGAATTTGAAGGTCTTTTTTTGTCCAGCTCTCTAATTATCAGCTCAGAGAAGGGATAACAGCACCCGCTGATGAGGTGATGGTACTGGGAGTCAATTTTTTACCCATCACTCCCTCATAGACACACATAAGTGATCAGGCACAACTATTAAAACAAAATAACTGAACACTCATTGGTTCATTTTCTGAACTGCTTTATCCTAATTAGGGTCGCAGGGAGGCTGGCGCCCTTCTCAGCCGACACTGGGCGAGGGCAGAGTACACCCTGAACAGCTCACCAGGCCATCGCAGGGCAGAAACACGCTGACAGCTATGCAGCCTACTCACTGCAGCCTACTCTTGACGAAAATCAGCAATGGTTCTTTTACATGCCTCTCACCATAGACAGTGAGAGACATGGCCGGCCTCTGATTACCCAGTTAGCTGCACTGATGGAAGAATGGAAGTTAATTGAAAGGTCTTTCCAAAGTAAAATGATAAAATCAATTACTTTTTTAAAGGCCCCTCCAGACAAATGTCACCAAATGAAAACACTGATAAATATTTAATTCTTCAAATGTATTTTAATACTTGCATTTTAGACAAATCTATGTTGGCATGTATGAGGGTGATTAGTTAGAACCTATCCCAGCTGATTCCAAGTGAGAGGTTGGGTACACCCTGGACAGGCTATCAGTCTATCACGGGGATAACACCGAGACGAACATCCATTCACACTCATATTCACACCTATGGGCAATTTCGAGTAGAGAGATGACCTAATTTGTATGTCTTTAGACCGTGAGAGAAGGCTGAGGTACCCAGTGGAAAACAGGCACAGGGAGAATATGCTCCCAACAAAGTTTGAAGGCACCAGTCGACTGGCAGGTTCGAATTCAGTCCCTTCTTTGCTACGAATGTGTTATGTACGAAATATACTGTATGACTTTGTACACCAGTATTTTATAATGTGAACACTTTAGCAAATTAGACTTAAACAGCTAGGTCTTAAACAGCTTTAGGGGCAATACATTGTATCGGTAAATGTCCATCCATCCATACATCAATTTTCTGAACTTGAACCTACAACCTTCTAACTGTGAGGTGGCCGTGTTAACCACTGTGGCACCGTCACTAAATACAACAATTACTGTAGAATTTATTATGTGAACTTATTTTTGTCACTTAACTCCTTTCTACTTCTTGTTACTAAACCGTTTTGTATTAGAAGAACATTGGCTTTGGCAAACGTCACTTAACGTTTAACACCCTAGAAAGAATAGCCTGTTCTGAGTTTAGTCTGTGGAGAGCTTTGCATGGATTAGGATATAGCTTGAGCATTACAGAATGGACCACACTGAGGGATTTCGACTGCCTGCAGCTTCTCCAAAATGGCACTTCTTTGTTATGTTTCATTCAGTATTAAGAAGTGGAAAGGGGAAAAAGAAGAGACATAAGGAGAAGGAAAGAGCTCTAGACATTTACTGCTGCTGTATATGGCAGAATATGCCAACCCTGTTTTATTGACATTTCTCTTTTGACAAAGACTCTTGGGAAAACGTAGATATGTGTATGAATGTATAAAACCTTATGGGACAGTTTAGCAAGATATGCCCCGTTTTAGTAGCCGTACACTATGAGCTCACTGCTCGATTATTTGATACTGTTTCATTACTGACTGAAAGATCAAAGGGTGTCTGGCTTTTGTAAGCTTAAATCAGTGTCACATTTTGTCTACAATCAAAGCAGTTCTATAAAAACTTAAGAATTGCTGCTCAAGCATCAATGCAGCGTGGAATTTGGACCCAGTGTTTAACATTAACCAGACCAGAGATATACTGCGGCCACATACAGCTCCCATGAACTGGCGCCAAATTCTGCATTATGCGCAACGTTTGCCTCAGCAGAATCCAATATGTTGGGACAAAATGTGCGGGTTGGCAGTAAGCAATGTAATAAGTACAGAAGCAGACACTTCCTCAATGCCCACTTTAATTAGCAATCTTGCAAAAATATTACAATAGAAATCCCTTCATTTCTCTGGCAGGGATTATTCCAATTCAGCAAAAATCGGTTGCGATGAGAAATAGAATCGATTTTTAAATGAACTGTGATTCTCTCTTGTTAAGATTCTGTATTGATCCACAAACATCATGAGACTTTAACATAGCCTCATACATCAGGATACATTTCCAGGATTTGAAAATTTCCAACTTCCAAAACCTAATTTATTCTCATTACACGCACAGACAGATGGCTGATTGTGCACCATAATGTCCAACAATGATTCAACTGTAAGTTTGAGTCCTGGGCTCGGCGACTTTTTATGATCTTCTGCGTACGATAACATGCAATAAAAACATGTGTTAGGGGTTTATGTTTTCTAAGTGTGGTATCAGTACACTTTCCTAACACTGCTACATATCTCAAGGATTTTTTTTTAGCACAATTACTTTTGGCTTAATTATTTAATTAAAGGTAGGACTATATTCCCCAAATAATGGTCTGCTCCAAGGATTCCTAAAAAAAACTAATGTGGAAAGATTGATGGATTTGCAAAGCCTAGTTCTTTTCTTTTTTTTTTTTTTCTTTTTTTTTTTTTAATTATTAAACATGAACTCCCAGGCCCGAGCCTAACTCCACCCACTGCATAATTTTAAAAATGCTAAAAATTGTGCAAGGGGTGAAGAAGGGGCAGGGAAGTGGACAAAATGGAGAGCGGGAAGGGGCTGAGAACAGTGAGGGGGTGAAAGGATGTGTGAGGAAGGAGTTACTCAGTCAAACTTGATCATTATATTTTCGCAGTTTCACACTCAAGGGTGGGGCTGGTAGAGGTGGGCATTAACATTCTTTTTTAATATAAATTTCATGATGTAGTGAAGAAACAAATGATTGATTGTACACCAGCAATCACCTTGAAAGGTTTATTGGGATGACATTAGGATAGGATGATTTTAACCAATAGATGGTATTTTCAGGTATTTCTACAATAAAATGCAGATTATTATTTCCTAAATAACTGTGACAATATTATTAACAGCACTGATGTGTGTCGCCATAGTACAGTCATATCCTTCACTTTACAGCTTAAAAAAGTGTGTGATTATTACCTCTGCCAGGAGGTTATGTTTTCGTCTGTACTTCTAAGTTATTAGTTGTTATTTGTCTGTTTGTGTGCAGTATAACTCAAAAAGATGTACACAGATTTTGATAATTTTTTTTTTCGAGAGTGCGGTGTGGTACAAGTACAAACCATTAAATGTTTGAGGTGATCCTTGCATGGAATCATGGTGAAAAATTCAAGTTCAATAACCACCAATAATCTGCAAATGAATGTTCACCAGATGGTGCCAAATTATAATAATGAAGCCTGCAGTCTTAGGCAATGATGGAGGGACCTTACCCTCTATGTGAGAACATTAGTGTTAGACTACAGAAATCAAAATGCCTAATTCGGATGCCTAATTTATTGTAATTTATTTGTGATTTATTATAATTAATGCCTTATTTTAAATGCATTTTTCTACCCTGAACTGAAATCTGAAATTACTTAAACATTGTGTGACAGCATGAGTTTCTCTGGTTTGTGTGTGTGTGTGTGTGTGTGTGTGTGTGTGTGTGTGTGTGTGTGAGAGAGAGAGAGAGAGAGAGAGAGAGAGAGAGAGAGCGAGAGAGAGAGAGAGAGAGAGAGAGAGATAGAACAGTATCCTACCACCTAGTGCTTCCTGGATAGTCCCTTGATCCCACGTGACCCTCACCATAATAAAGCACTTACTAAAGATGAATACGATGAGGGAAAGAACAGTTTGAAAATATAGAGCTAAACAAATAGGCCAGTTTTTCCCCAGCTAAACTTCCATGTTAGGGAGTAAATCTTGGTTCTGAAGATTATAAATGGTAGGCTGAACATCCTTTTCCTACCAGGTGGTCTCCATCTGAACTCTTATTACCTCTACTGTCAGAGAGGGAGAGCACTAAGTCTGGGAACTTTGTTGCCAGTTTAAACATGAGTGTTTCTCCAGACCTTAAGTCCTATCAGGTTACAAAGACACCAGAGAACCTGGGAAAGGCGAAGTGGGAAAGGCACATCAGTTCCTGTTGGCCTGCTGCTGGACATTCCAGTTGGGATTATAAATCTGCTGCAAATCTGAGAAAGCACGGCCTGTCAGAGTGTACGGTGAAGTCAGTGTTAAGAGAGTAACTGGGAGTATGAACAGAGATGGGATTTGTTCAGATGTCTCAAAGCACCTGCTTTCTTTAAAAACTTCCTGCCTAACTAAAGCTGTTGGACACATTTAAAGACTTTACTTGAGAAAACTATCTGAGAGCTGATTCTTCAAACGTGGCATAAAAAACGGTTGGTAGATCTCTTCAATTCACAATACACCAAGTATACTCAATAAACCAATTACATACACATTACATACCTAATCGGTCATCATTAAAGCCTATGGAGAACCTAATAACGCACTTAGAGTCGGAGATGATGGCACTGGACAAACAATTTTGCCGTGATGGCTCAGAACTACAACTGCCACAATAACTTTAGGAATGCATTTGCCTTTAATAGTGCTGTACTGAAGTCTCCGTCAGTGATAACTTCATTAAATTAGACTTCAACTTAAAACTTTAATGAAATCACAGGTTACACGATTCAACTTCTTGACTAGCACACAGAAGCAAGTTATTTATATTGACACTATCCGGTGTCATCCAGATGATAGATTCCCTTTTGAGTCCTGATCCTCGCAGGGTTTCTTCCGAATGTTGTCTCAGAGATTTTCCATGCCACCATCACCTCTGGCTTGTTCATTAGGGATATATTTATAAATTCATGTAATGTAATCTTACATTAGGAATTATAATATTTCTTTAAAGCTGCCTGGTATGAACATTTATTGTAAGTGTACACTACACGGGAACAGTGTGACCTGATTGGTCTGCAATCTGGGGATTAAAATGATTACTCTGCTCATGCCCGGGTCTCGAACCCAATACTTTCTTGCTGTTAGGGGGATGGGATAAACACTACGCTACTGTGCTGCCTGTTCTTATTAATGTTGCTGATAATTGCTAATAAATTCCTGATAACGTCATGCATTAATGTAAGATTCAAACAATCAGTTGTATGTAAAATAAATGTTTAACAATACAAAATACTGAGCATTGATCAGGAATGCTGCCAATACAGAAGTAAGTGAAAATCCATAGCAATCTGGCACTTCAAAACTCCTATTACTGTGCTCATATAAAGGGTACGGTCCTGCCCTGCTGAGTCCATGCAGAAATGGCAGGGTAATGTAATTTCACTGCTTTCAAAGCCTTGTTCCAGAACAGCCCATTATGCTCCTAGTGTCCTATCCTCATTACAGTTACCCATCTTCTCATCATTAGGTCATTGGCCTCTAGGGGTCATTTGCCATCAGACACTAATCAGTATCGATGTCATGCTTTTTTCATGTCAATGATAAATGGTGCCCAAAGGAGTGTTGATGTTACCCAAAACAGAAGTGTCATAAACGATCATGTTGACCAGCGATACAAATATATCGACTACAAGTTGTGCCAAATATGACTGCATTGTGCAGCATTTGTGCTCCCACCAGTCGTTAATTACTTCCTGTCCCTAAATAACTTAATGACATCTTTGAAGAGACAAAAACATTTGGAGGATCTTTAACAGCTGAGGAGACCCTTGTTTTCTAGTGGCACTGACAGGTCACTTCATCTCGACTCTTATTCTGCACATTAAACCCTCTGCATTAAATACCTCATTTCATAAGAAGACTGTTCTCAATTGATAACACACTAAAATATCATTTACCTTCCAGCATTACAAACGCTGCAGCTTTATCATAACATGAAGAAACACTGGAGATCTGGTATCATCGGAAAAAATACGTTTTATTTCAGAAAATGAGTCATGGCTATTAAGATAATCGAAGTGCACTTAAAGCTATGAGAACTGTAACAAGCACAGACATGCAATCTGTTTATGCTGAAAACATGCTGGTTCCAGTGCTGTGCCTTAGGCATGAGGCTTTGAGCATAAAATTCTTGTAACGCATTAAATCACTCAGTAGCAAAGCAGACGACATAGCAGTGCCGTGTTTTGCTTTACGAATGACCTGAAATTCCAAACTCCCTGTTTAACTTTACACATCACTACACCTTTTCAAAGAACTCCTCCGTGGAAATTTTTGTGAAGTGGTTTAGGAGTATTCTGTCATGGGTGCCTCCAAGCTGCACAGGAAGAAGAGTATCTACAGTAGTATGCAGTGGGGATTATACACTACCACTTTTGTCTAAAAGTGCTCCTAATAAAAAGAAGTAAAATTACTTCTCTATAATATATTTTTTGTTGAAAATGTATTGAACAATGCTACTGTAGGCAATGAGAACCAAAAAAATCACTCCGACAAGTATATTGAGGTAAAAGTATGGCTAATAAACAAAAACACCAATTTTTCAGAAAAATTTAAAGGCGTCGCAAATTTAATTTTTTATTTTTTGACTTTTGCATAGCATGAATGAACATCAAACCATATGGAATAGTTTAGAGAGTGAAGAAATAAAAAAATAGGTGAACACTACACCTGAGAGGTTAAATGCTGTAATCAAAGTAAAGGGTGGCCACACTAAATATTGACTTTCTGTCTCAAAAAAGAGACTGTTATTTTTGCCATTACTGTATATTGTTTTTTTGTCTTATTAATATGATCCAATAATGATCCAATAAATACTTGAATAATACTTGGTTTCTGATTTATCTTCACTTTGATGTTGTATAGGTGTACTGTATTTTTTAATTTCTTCACTCGCTAAACCATTCCATATGGTTTGAAGTTCATTCATGCTATGCAAAAATCAAAAAAAATAAAATTTGCTAAATAAATGTTAATTAGCCATATTTTTACCTCAGTATACTTGTTGGAATAATTTTTTTTGGTTCTCATTGCATCAATAGCATTGTTCAATACATTTTCACCAAAAAATATAGAGAAGTAATTTTTTACTTCTTTTTATTGGGATCCCTTTTAGACAAAAGTGGTGGTGTCTTTGGTATCTTTGGCATGCGTGTCAGCAGAGCTCGGACCTCAGCTTGCTGTGAGCTGCCAAAGTTTACTTCCTGTATCGTTCTCCAATTAGAACAACCCAGTGCAGATTAGCTTTCAGTTGGATTATAAATGTCATTCAGAGTGAAGGGTCAAGTTGAGATTCACAGGATGTTGGGATCAGTTGAACCTCTGGGTAAAGTACCTTAATGTTCCAGTTAAGATCTATGAACTTTATTATTGTGATATGCCGGTGATATATACTGATAATATAGTTTACTTTACTATACTATACTATACCATACCATACCATACCATACCATACCATAATATAATATAATATAATATAATATAATATAATATAATATAATATAATGTAATGTAATGTAATGTAATGTAATGTAATACAATGTAATATCAGTCCCCCCAGTGCAGCTAACTGGGTTATCAAAGGTCAGCCATGTCATTCACAGTCTGTGGTGAGAGGCATGTCAAAGAAACATTGCTGTCGTTCAAAAGAAGAGTAGGCCATTGGGTTGCCGTCAGCGTGTTTCTGCCCTGCGATGGCCTGGTGAGCTGTCCAGGGTGTATTCTGCCCTCGCCCAGAGTCGGCTGAGATGGGCACCAGCCTGCCTGCGACCCTAATTACGATTAATCAGTTCAGAAAAGGAATGAATGAATGAATAATATCAGTGAACCCACTTAATATCAAATCCTGATGTACAGTGTTTGCTTTTGGTTAAGATACAAAAGTTGAGTAGTTCAAAATCACATATCAACACCTCCATAACAAAAGTGCCTAAGTCATTTTTTTTCTCATTTTGAGATTTTATGTCTAATTTATGTATTTTTTTATTTCCTAACAATGTACAACTGCCCAAGGCACTGTGAACTTACATACTAAATATATTTTGATAAGTATTTGTACAAGAAGTAGTTAATAAATACTCAATGGTGTAAAAAAATTTTCCCAAAAAGACAAAAACTACTTAGGCACTTTTTTATGAGAATGACAACAGGATATACACCACAACTAACAACTTTTCTAAACATATCAGTTACCCATAACTTCTAATCCAGCATTTTTTGAAAATATAAACTCTTGATTAAAAGTTGACAAACAAAATATGCAAAACTCTGTACAGCAAATTTCTTAAATTCCATAATCACTTGTCCAAGCTTGCATGAATCATGACAAATGTTTTATATTGTAAAAAATACTGATAGTATAAGTCCTTATCCTTGCTGAAAAATGCAGTGAGTGGTCGTTGACCACCTGTTGTTTTATTCTGATTGTTCAATGTCATTCTGAATGTGGGTTCTAGTAACTCTTCCTAGTAATTTACTACGCTACTACCGGCTTTTGTATCCAACTGAACCAAAAAGTAGCGCATTATAATATGTTTTTTTGGCTTCCCCTGTGCAAATGTAGACATTTGACATAAAAGAAAAAATGTAAAGATGAAAATGGAATCATGTTGCTTGATGTAGCTTAATACTAAGCTAAGTTATTAAGTTATAAATAACAGTGAACCCAAAAAGCAAACAGCCAAGGGAGAAGTGGAAGCCACCAGAAATAGCCAAAGGTGTCCCAAATGCCCCTACCCCAGGTATAAAAACAGTACCATCTCTGATGTATCCATGATGCAATGCCTGATACCCAAGGTATATTTTGAAAGAAATCAGCAAAGGTTTCCCGAGTGGTCCACCCAGTGTCATAAAATAGTAGAGAAAAAAGCACAGCTCATGTTTTAGTTTAAAAAAAAATGAATTTTGAGTCAGGCAAGTGATGGGATGGGAATGACCTCAAGAAAATTCTTTAGCTTCAACTGTTAGCAATATTAGAAGGAAAGAGGTAATGCTATTATGCATCTGTTTTAAAGTACCTAAAGTATTCTATGTTATTTTTAACAAACAGAATCTTGTTTCAGAATGTTAGGCAAATATTAAGTACTGAACAACATTAAAAATGCATAAGCGAGATAAAGATAATGTTCTTTCACATCTGTAAGTCACTTTGTATAAGGGTGTCTGCTAAATGGCATAAATGTTAATGTAAAAACACAAGCAGCACGACTAAAAAAACGAAACATGCTGACCAGACTCACTTGCTTCTTGTTGTTATGGTAACACTGACACTAAACCTCGCTCCACGCAGGCGCATAGCTTTGGATCAGATGACATGTAATGAGCATATGAATTAAGAGTGCTCCCTTTAGAATACACACAGTATAAACTATTGATTCAGGATCTGCAATCAGAATTCATTAATTCAGAACCTTGGCATGTATGCAGGCAGAGAAGCACAAAGTATAGATACAAACCAGAAAGCCAGTCTAAATCTAAAGGACACTAAAAAGTAAAGAAGTAACCTTTTAAAATGGAAAGAAGTAGCTTGAAAATGGAAAAGAAATGGTATATTTTAAAGTCCAGCTGGATATTCATCACCCCAAACAGACATCCGTTGAATTATGTTGTGTAAAAGAGCGTGTGGGCCACGTTATCAGACACAACACTACTTATCCCAGTAACACAAACTTCTGATCTTTTCTTCCATTGTAAATATTTGTCAACCATTCCTCTTTAAAGACGTCCTCTGATATTATCAATTCACCATTCATAGTCTGTCTAAAATAAATGTAGGCAAACGCTTTATAGTAGAGATGATATTTCCAGAAACGCTCTCATTCCTCCAGCTAAATATTCAGTGAATAAAAATAGGTGTTGTCAACTGGGCTTCCCAGGAACGATGGTCGTCTCTCTTTTTCACTCGCTCTCCCTTTCTTTCTCGCTCTCTCTTTCCCTCTCCCTCTCCCCAGGAGGCCTCTGGTTGCCATGGTTACAGCCGTTACACACCTGCTAGTGATTCAGGTTCCTGTTCTCTGACAGAAGATGCGCGCTCGTTCAACATCGTCGATCCAGATAAAGCTGGATGCTGATCTGCACAGAGACAGGAGTCTCAGCCCTTTTGCATCTCACTGACCAGAGATCACTTTGCTTTGTTTCACACAACATATGCACTTTTTGCTGTGAGAATCCCTCACAGATCATCTAACACTAGTCGCTTGTACCCGACACGCTGTCATCTTGCCACAGGGTGTTAATAGAAACCTGTGAATATCTGCCCATTCTTCACATCTCTGTGTTAGCTCAGTGTTTTCTCTCTCTCTTTCTCTCTCTCTCTCTCTCTCTCTCTTGCTCTCTTTCTCTGTGTCTAAAATGATGGCTTGGATCATCATCACGCAGCCATTTTCTTCCATCAACATGTGGGAGGGGCAGCCAGCCATGTTGACTGTCTGCAATCAAAATCAGACCTTCAAATGTAAATTGCACGAGTAAAGAAAATGTGAAATTTTACATATAATTATAAAGAATTACTTTATAATTTAAATGGCATTAATTAACAAATTAAAAGCCTTTTTACTCCTATAGCTGACATTTGGCTGCACAGTAAACTGTTTTAGAGGTCTTTTGTTCTTCTAAATTAATGCCATCAGTGAAAATGACACCTCTGGACACTGACAAGACAGGTCAGGGAGTGAGCTATGAAAATAACGACATCGGTACCATTCACATAACCATTGTGCTCAAACAATACACATATTATGAGACAAAAGAGTCATCAAAGAATGGGTATCATGTCATTTCTTAAACCTTAATAGGTCTTAATTAATGCCCGCGTGATTTCATTTGTCTAAATACGTTTTGGATGCATTGCATTTAAGGATCTGTGGTTTCATCACATGATGAAGTGACTGATGACAAAGCCTTTTGGAAGCAGCAACACATCCCATCCACATCACAATGTATAAAAGTATGAGCTTTCTAATTTATTTCGGATGAAATTATGCAAAATGAAAGAAATAAATACATTTAATCAGACAATGTTGCGTTTTAATCTCCTGGTACATTTATGAAGTGATATAGATTTTCAGAGTGTTTGGCAACAGGTTGGAGTTTCAGGGAGTAACTGAGAGAGCTTTTACAGAAAGAGACGAGCAAAGCTCACAAACATCCACACCTTTAAAAAACACATACAAACCTCTCGAATGTCATGTATAAACAGCATATCAGATCAGACAATGATATTATTACCTATAATCCCTTAATGCATATAAAAGGCAAACACATGAAAAATGGTGCCTGGTTCGCACAAAGGGAGCTCCATGGAGCGTTCTGAAACAAGCAGTTCGAGTACCAGGCAGTGCTGACTCCCAGAGCTGAGTCACATGAAGCAGTATTGCTAATACTCTTGAATGGCTGCAATTAAGCTGATTATACTGCCTGAGCCCAGAGAAGAGAGCAGGAGAGAGACAGATAGAGAGAGAGTGAGAGAGAGAGAGAGAGAGAGAGAGAGAGAGAGAGAGAGAGAGGGAGTGAGAGTGAGAGGGAGTGGGAGGCAGGCTCCACAGTGAATATATTTTCAAAGGAGCACGTTGGCATGAACAGAAATGGTCCTATTGTCTAATTCTTTTCTTTTCTTCGTCACCATCCCCTGATGGGAGGTAAAACTCGAGCTGTCATTTTTATAACGTGTTAAAATCCTTAAGTAGGGCAGGTGCAGATTAAAAAGGCAGAAGATGAAAACTCCACGACCTAGAGGTTTCCAAAGCAGGCTTTATTCAGTAGCGCAATAAAGGCTGACCTCATATAAAACTTAAAGCTCAAACAAAGAAAGATGTGCGCTCTTCATTGTGACAAGGGCGATTTAAGACCTTGGTTGTACCCCCTGAACGAGGGCAGCCTCCTCAAAACAAAACCATGTCACGAAGAACACACCCCTTACTCGATTCCCAGAACAAAAGAGAAGAATCTTTGACTTCTCAAGCTCTGGGTTTTACAGATAAAAACTTGGGAGCTAAACACCATTAACATGCTCCAAATGGAAAACCAAAGCAAGGGAACACCAATTTAGATAATTTCATAAGCAATTCCTATTAGACAATCCAGAATATTTAGCAGGTGTTACCTTTTTGCCTTTCTTCTTCCGGTGAGCTGACTTGCTGTTGCCCTTTTCCTTGGCTTCTTCACTCATCTTGAGCTGGATATTCTCTCAAACACTTAGTCCTACATGTAATCAAACCAAGACGCCCATGAGAGGGAAGACTACCCTGCTCTGGTTTTCAGATGCGCTCTTCTCCACACACTCATGCGCACGCTCTCCAGTAACACTTCAACTGCTTGCCCCAGCTTCTTCACCCTCTACAGGTCAGGAGAAAACACTAAGTCTAAGATGAAAATTGAGAAGCGGGAAATGGATTATTGGGAATTGATAAATCCACAGTGGCTCTCTGGTGCCTTCCCGCCACTTTCTGACCAGCAACCACTAGCTCTACAGCTTCACTGGTTGCTCCACTCAGTGTAAATGGTGCTGATGGAGACACACTCTCCCTAGCAGCCAAACATGGAGAGGGAGGGAGAGGGAGGGAGTGAGGGAAGGGGAGGGTGGGTGAAGGAGTGCGAGAGGCTGGAGATAAAGAGAGAGCAAGAATGAGAAAAAATACCCTTAGATAAATAGTGGGGTGAACACAGAGGGAGAAATTGGTGGTTAATTATTGGTTAATTAGAGCTTATTGCCAGGGTTCCATTGCTTGCTGACTCTGGTTGCAAAGCCATTAGCAAGATGCATCAGGTCCTTTTTGATATGGAACGAGCTTTCTGTTCACTCCCAGCTGAGATCAGGTTACAGCTAAGATGTTGTTCTTGCTCCAACGTAGCCACGCCTAAGTACTCACCAATTACAAATATGGATAACCGAAGCCATAAAAGTATCTGAAAACTGTATGGCATTCTCTTCACCATATAATAACACACTAAGAACTTTGCCTTATAGATCCTGACAATGGGTATGTTAAAAAAAATTGCTAAACATTTTTGGAGATTTCCAAATAAAGCACATGTGAGAATGTATCATGATGAAATATGCGAGCGGACTGAAAAGCTCTCTACCATCACCAGTCATCTGCTGTATCTAAAAGTAGAGCAATACACAGCTGTCTAGCTCTCGTGATTAAAATTTCATTTGATTACTGACCTCAAAAACAGGGTGGCAAAGAAAATATTAAGCAAAAAAGCAGGCATTCCAGATAAATGCTTTGTGACTGTGGATCCTGGTTCATTTTCTACACTCTTTTTGACAAAAGGAAATCTCGTTTTCTGACAAAAGAGCCAGTGCAGCAGTAATCCATTCCTAACTGTCTCCATTCATGGACATCTTGGACCAGGCGGAAACACACTGACAGCAATGCAGCCTACTCTTGACGAAAGTTTTTTTTTTACATGACCCTCACCATAGACAGTGAAAGACATGGCCGGCCTTTGATAACGTAACCTTTGATAACGGCGGTGACAACCCGCAACCTTGGGATCAGTAATCCAGTACCCTACCACCGGGGCACCACCGCCCCTCACTTCATCTTACAAATGGTTAGTATCTTTCAGAACCTCCATTCATCCAATCGTAGCATAGACTCATATATGTTTATAGCGGAGCTCCCGTGCGGAGGACCACTGTCAAGGAATTTGACTTGAACGATTGTCCTGTGTCCGTCCAGTGTCCTCGTGTGCCCACCACAATAAAGTCAATAAGGCTGCAACACACAATCTAAGCCAGGTAGGCAGACAGACTTGCAAGTAAATAAATGTTAATAGAGCAAATGCCAAAATCATAACCTTAACAGAACATTCATTCATTCATTCATTCATTTTCTGAACCGCTTAATCCTAATTAGGGTCGCGGGGAGGCTGGCGCCCATCTCTACACCCTGAACAGCTCGCCAGGCCATTGCAGCTTAACAGAACATAAACTTGTTAAACGGATAATTAAACCAAAACAAATGACACAAATAAAATCAGCTACTGAAAAGAAAGGTGCTGAAAAGCAACCCCAGCCTTAGGCATTTATTAATAGAGACATTGGGAGCTTTTAGGCAGTGCCTATGTGTATATTATGTATGATTATGTTTACGTAGATACTATAGTGTATAGCTACCAGAAAAAGGAACAACAGATCATTATCATGTTATAATGTAAAATGCTTCTTGTTGATAATAGGATGGTTTTCACATTTCAACACAACATTTTGACATTACTTCCCACATTATTATAAGAAACCTTTCTTGTTATATTAACAAGAACTACACTTGGCTACTTTACTATACTTCATGCTCAGTAACAGTAGAATCTTGCCACGTCTCCAATCAAGCATGAAGTACTTCATCAAATGGCCACATTCCTCACTTAATTTTTGCTTTACATGCTCTTCTCTTATCCAAACATGAATATCACGTTATACATTAACAAAATGAAATATATTGTTATAATGTTTTAAGAACAAGAAAGGCTTTTTAACAACAATAATTTATCTCCCCATAACAAGATAAATAGTATATTTATAACAAGATACATATAAACTGACATCCATTTTCTTTCGTGGTTGCAATAGGCTTTCTTATCTACATTTGCTTATTGCAAATTAAAAAGCCATCATAAAGCCCTCGCCTGACTGGCTAATCTTATTTCTTGGTACGTATTTCTTGCAAGTAAGGAGTCGGTAAACATCTAAATAGGTATTGGTTATAGTTTCAGAATATGTGTTTGCTAGCATTATTATTATTTACTTATTATATACATTATTATTACTATTATTAACAAGACAAAAATAGTCAAAACAGTAGTCAAACAACAAGATAGTAGTAAGAGGGTGTATATATCCACAAAGATTACAATTCACCATAAAAATAGTTTCACTCCTTTGTTCCTGTCCTGGCACTTACCTTCCAGACAAATGGTATCTGGCAAACTTCTACATCAGATGTCATATGAAGGCAAGGAAGCAACAACTAGTTAATAGTACTATAGTAGCATCTGAAGTGTAAACTACAAGTGGGGTGTGTGTGTTAGGGGTGGGTGAATGAATATATTTTAAAAACCTTTGGCCCTTTTTGCATATAAAGTCATTGTTGGTGCTCTTTATGGTGGTTTTATTTACTATTAGTTAAATTAATCACACTGGTAAAGCACCATACCAGCTAATACTGCATATATTGTAATATAGTGGTTCCACAATTGTGTTTTTAAAGATGTATCCAGTGAAGGACTAAATCTGACTCAAAAGGATAGGATTCTCATGTTCACTCAGCTCTGAAAAACGGTTATCCTAGAGCAAAAAATTGGATTTATTGTTAGTTTAAATGACAAAGAGGATGGGTTTTCCAAGACAGATAAGGCTACAGAAGCCACTCCATTCTGCCCTCTCTTGGACATTGAGTGTAATAACATAAACAAGTTCACACTGTTCTACACCATGCTCCTATCATACATATCCATGCTTCTCTCAAGCATACCCACACCCCTATCTTACATATCCATGCTCCTATCTAACATATCCATGCCCCCTATCTAATATATCCATGCCCCGTATCTAATATATCCATACATCTATCTAAGATAAATAATCTACTATATTTGATCTATGGGAAGCATGCCCAAAGGATGTGCATTCTGCTGATTATATGCATAAATATTATATATAATTGCTCACTTCTACTGTGTTGTAAAGTATCATAGTATTGTTGTGAAGTGTTGAATATATATTTAATAATATATTAATATATTATCACTCCTATCATTCTTTTTTCTTTTTTAACACAGTAATTTTACAACTTGAGACATCCACCATATTGTATGACATTCATGGTATTTCTATCCACCCTCATGCTAAATATTCAGTATTTGCTACAGATGTTGTCTTTATGTGATAGAGTGCATCAAGTTTGACATAAATTCCACAGGCAGATGACATTACAAACAATACACAAGAATAGAATACTGTACTCTTTATAATAATTATTATAGTATAAATGTGATCTAAAAGAAGTTGACGTGTCTTAGGCCTGCATCAATCTCTCTTTCTCTCTTAGTCTGAAAATAACACCGTGCCGCTGCTGTCACCTCATTGGCTCTGTGATCTTGTTGGCCTCAATTAGTTCTGGCAGTACAGGCTCTAGCTTTTTCACACTCAGTTGAAGGTGAAGGAGTCTGGCCTGGACCTGTCCTTTTCTGACTCAATGGCATGCAGCTGGTGATGGGGGAAGTCTGATTTTTTTTTTTTTTTTTTTTTTAGCCTGTGCATGTTATAGTCTACAAAGTGTTGACCCAGTAGACTGATTCGGTAGACTAAACTAACTGAAAGGCTGTGATTTTTAATGTCTTGATAAATACCCCAATAAAACTTTTTGAATATGGTTTTGTTTTGCTTAGAAGAACTTAGAAGAATGTGTTCTGAGACCATAGGCACAGATTTTTTATTGTGTGCAATCTTGTTTTAGTCTCTATAGTAGCAGTTACTTCACAGGGACATCTACAGTGGATGTTCTTCATGTCCAATAACAAATGGATAAGTAAAACGTGATTTAACAAAAAAAAGGGGGCCACACGTTGCAAGTTTCAAACTTGAATTGACTCACTCACAATGCAAGATGATGAATAATTAAGATGGTGTTGCACAGGTCTGCTTAAAACAAGGATTTTCTGCGTGATACAACATTGTAATCGTTGTTGCAAGTATACACTTCATGATTTCTGAGTAACATTAAAAGCTGCATGGGAAATGTTTATTTCACCAGTGCTTGTCAGAGGCTTTACCTGCTTGATTTAGCTACATGTAAAAAGAGAATCGGTTATAAAATGGAACTCTCTGTCTGGTTTAAGTTCTAAAAATAAAGAAGCTGAAATAATAAAGTGCAGCAAAGTGCTTCTTCCCATGCATATGTATACATCAGTTATAGTCTGTAATTTGCTGGATAGTGATATAAGTACAGTGGTAGGGTGGCATAGTGGTTAACACGTCCACCTCACATCAAGAAGGTCCTGGGTTCAAGTCCCGGGCATGGCGAGTATGTTTCTGTGTGGAGTTTGCATGTTCACCTAGTGCTTGCATGGGCTTCCTCTGGGTAATCTGGTTTTCTCCCTCATTCCAAAGACATGCACATTAGGCTAATTGGCTGCTGCAAATTGCCCCTAGGTGTGAATGGTTGTATGTGTTTTGGCCCAGCAATAGACTCACAAGCTGTTCAGGGTATACCACGCCTTTATCCAAAGTCCTGAGACAGGCTCCAGCCTCCCCGTGACCCTAGTAGGATTAAGCAGTTTGGCAAATGAACAAATGAATGAATGAATGGATGGATGGTTCATATTAATAGAAGTGTCACTTTACTTTGCATGAACTATGCCCTCAATTATACTGAAATGACTGAGGGAATGTAATATAAATACAATCAAGATTACTTATGTCAGTTAATAATTCACAAAGATAGGTACAGTTGGGTAATAAGTTAGATGCGCAATGAACATTCATTCATTCATTAATTTTCTGACCCGCTTATTCCTAATTAGGGTTGTGGGGAGGCTGGCGCCCATCTCAGCCGACTCTGGGCGAGGGCGGGGTACACCCT
>JAQMYF010000021.1:23085701-23103837 GCA_030014195.1 Neosilurus mollespiculum
GCTGCGATTTACATGCAAATAAAGAATCAAGTGTGACAGTCAACATTTCCAGGAGAACTGTGGCTGGTTCTGTAAGATACTCGGTAGATACTGTACACAAAGAAATGGTGTAGAACAAAGATGCCTTATATTTACATATAAATTATGACATTATATTAAAAATCTCTGCATAAAAATTCTATTAAGCTGTTATATGATACATAAATATTCTATAAAACAGTAATAAATGAAACTAATTCAATATAAGGAGTGATGAATTTTTTTTTTAAATATAGAAAAGCATCAGGTTCAGTTTGTGCAGTTTTATAAGTACAGTATCTACCGAGTATCTTACAGACCAGCCACAGTTCTCCTGGAAATGTTGACTGTCACACAAGATTCTTTATTTGCAGGTAAATCGCGGCAGCCTTCATTATATTTTTGTCTGAAAAGTGGTCTCTTTTAAGTAATATGCTGCTTTCTTTATTGACATACTGTACTAAATTTTTTTTATTTTTTTTTTTTTATCATTTTTATATTTTTTAAATTTGTGCTGGAAAACTAAAGTGTTTTTTTGTACTAACTTGCTATTATACAAAATATGAAATAAAAATCTATAGCAAAGTTTATACAAAATAATAATAATAATAATAATAATAATAGGGTGCCTAAAACTTTTGCACAGCACTGTATATAAATTAATGAAAAGGCTATTTTTCTTGTGGTTTTGTACAATTATATCACTTTTATCTGTAGGCACTGCATTTAAAACTGCACTGATTTTTTAAATTTATTTTAAAAAATAAACAATTTCCATGGGATGTACTTTATATTCACACGAGTGTATACTCAGCACCCTGATCTGCACCTTCAAGCTTTTAACACAGCATAAGTTCACCCACTATCCCTCAGAATACAATGAAGAGTTGGTTCCTCCAGCTACTGGCACGCAAGCATTGAAATAACCATCCCCTAACTAAAGACACTGAACACTGAAGACCTAAAGTATGTTATAAGAACCTATGTACACACCTGAGAATAACATCCCCACTAATCCTTAATTTAAAACCTATCCCTAATTTAAAAGATACTTGACTTATACTATCTTTGTTGCTTCACAATCTCATACTTTCACCTTTCCAAAAGGGTTTCCGGATAGGTGTAACCGGAGTACCCGGAGGAAACCCAAGCAACTGATGAGCAGCAAACTCCACACACAAGCATCTAAGCCCAGGACCTGAACCCAGGACCTTCTTGCTGTATGGTGGTCCATTTTCGTGTGGATATGCACCCAAACACCCCACCCACTCACCCACCAACACACACACACACACACACACACACACACAAACATTTTCAAATCTATCTGTATATGTGTGGATGGGATTTTGACCTATCTGTACGAGCTTGAGGAAATCTTTTTGATTGAAACTTCAAAGCTGTTCTGTAAATTACTCTGGATAAGGTCGCCTGCCAAATTCTGTAAATGTAAACTGCAGGGGCTTTGACAAAAGATATGTTTGACACAGAGGTGGTATTTGTAGACATTTTGCCAAGCTACAGTGAGCTATACCCCCATTTCTACACTATCCCAATGCATATTATAAAAGAATCTGTTTATTTGGTGGGCTGGTGTAAATAAAGTGCTTGAGCTGCTGATGAAATGATGCATCGCACTTATATCTGAACTGAAGCTCGTTGTGTCTGAACTCCCTGATGGCAGAGCACTGGTACCCACAGCCTACAGGCAATTCACACACACCGATGACATGATTCTCCTCCCCATCTCCATGGATACAGCCATTCGGCAGCATGCACCATTTCAGAGGAGAATGATAAATTGCTGGCAATTTGTAGCTCTGTGCAATCAGCAGACATAAAAAAGGATTCTGGAAATGTGCTTCATGTGGTGTATGTGGTTCACCATCCAAGGGGGAGCAGTGAAAATCTCCAGAATCTAACCTTGAAGATTCAGTCTTATGTCATCCAGGACCACTAAATATATTGTTAGTTATATGTCATTACAATAATTTGTATTAAGTATGCTAATATTACAGACAGCTACAGTGTGGTTTTATTGCTGTGTTGAAGGTCTTACTATTAATTCTGACCAATCTTAGATATTCTGAAGTATAATTCTTAGGAAATACTACATTAGACACCCAGTACTTTGCAAGTTCATTTTAGTAAGATGTAGTTCAGTTTATGTCCCATCCAGGATGCGCTGTGCCTATAAAGTCTGATAACTACATTGTGCAGTTGTTTTCTTCTTTGCTCATCGTCAGCTCACCATTTTGTTTTCTGGCTAAAAGTGTATACCGTTCCCCTGGCTCTGAGATATCTTACCTTCACTAACAGAGTCATGGGAAAACTGTGGCTCTACTAAATGCACCACTTCATGTCTTACAGACTGCACTGCAGTCCAATCCAAACAAATCACCTCAAAAGAGACATCCACTGCCATCTCGCCTCTTATCACATCTTTCCTCAGGCAATCGGAGGAAATCAGATCTACTGACAGGAATGATGATTACCTTTAATGAGGTCATTTAAAATCCATGGCTCCAAGCTGCTGGACAGGGCGAAGGAGGAAGCGTGAGATTTTAAGGGCTGTGGAGTCATTTCAGTGGAATTGTGGGTAAAATTCACACAAAGTAAAGTGACATATTTATTAATAAAGACCATTTGTTCACTACTAGGGTTGTGGGGGGCTGGAACCTATCTCAGCCAACTCTGGGTAAAGGCGGGGTACATCCTGAACAGTTTGCCAATCCATCGGCTTCCTTCCACAGTCCAAAAACATGCAAAGAAGGCTGAGTGGCGGTTCCAAATTGCCCCTAGTTGTAAAAGTGAATGTAAATAGTTGTATGTGTGTTGGCCCTGCAATGGCCTGGTGAGCTGGTGTACCCCACCTTTGCCCAGAGTCGGCTGAGATGGGGCCATCCTTCCCACGACCCTAAATGGGATTAAGTGGCTTAGAAAATGATGAATGAATATATATATATATATATATATATATATATAGTGATGTGAATCGAAGAATTGCACTTAAAGAGTAATACTCCTCTGAAGTCTAGTGTGTGTCGAGTGTAAATGTCACTGAGGTGGGGGTAGTGTAGTTCCAATTACCCACTCTGCTGTCCTCACCACCTGCTGCAGGACTTTTCTGTCCTCTACAGTAAACTGTTGAACCACACTGTATAGCAGTAGGTCAGGAAGCTCTCGATGGTGGAGCGGTATAAGTTTGTCAATAGGGGTCGGGATAGGCAGGCTTGTCGGAGCTTCCTGAGGAAGTACATCCTTTGTTGTGCCTTCCACACCTGGTGAGAGATGTTTGTGGTCCAGGTGAGGTCAGCAGAGATGTGGACTCCAAGAAACTTTAAGCACTCAACCCTCTCTACCTCCTCTTCATCAATATAGAGGGCAGAGTGCTCAGTTTCTTTAGATCTCCTGAAGTCCATTATCATCTCTTTGTCTTGGATGTGTTAAGGTGCAGGTCATTGCTGTCGCACCATCGCTTCAGATGCTGGACCTCATTCCTGTATCCTGACTCATCGTTATCTGTTATCAGACCTATGATGGTGGTGTTGTCAGCAAATTTGACAGTGGTGTTGCTGTTGTGAATGGGGGAACAGTCATATGTAAAGAGGGAGATGAGGAGTGGGTGAAGACACAAGTTGGACAACTTCTGAACCAGTTTATGTGTCAGAACTGTATTGAAAGCGGAGCTGAAGGCTACGAACAGCACCCTCACATAGGAGTTACTGCTGTCCAAGTGTGTGAGGGCTGTGTTGAGGGCTGTATTGATGGCATCCTCTGTTGACCTGTTTGCTCTGTATGCAAACTGATGTGGATGAAGATCAGCAGTGAATAAAGGGGTTTCTATTTATTTTCACATCAACTTCAGTACAAGGATTCATTTGAATTTAGGAACAAGAGCATTAACTAAGGAAGGAAAATGAATTTATGATCTTCATTTAACAGATTTTTGCTCAGCATGTAGTGAAATACAAAACCATCAGCTGTAGTTACAGTATCAAGGTGTGTTGGAATAGCGTAAAGATAACATTTAACAGATTTTACCCCCAACCCCCATTTTCCATCCAATTTGCTCTTGCTAATTTCCAACAACTTGTTAACAATTCTGTATCATGTTACACCTACTGTACTCAACCAGGGAGAAAAACAAACGCTTCCTCCAAGAAATATGACACCAACCTCCATATCAAACTGCTGTTAATGCTGCACAACAGGGCAGACTAACACATTTGAAGGAATGAGCTTTCTTCGTATACTTGAGCTCACAAACATCCACGATTGATTAGTATCTCTCTGATTGGCAAGGGACACAGCGTATATCTTTCATCCCTTCCACTCAAAGGCCAACTTTGCTCACTTGATTTGTGACCACAGACAGTGCTGTAGCATCATAAGGCTTTAAAATTGCATTCTCCCAACATTTCTTTTGTACTATCGAGGATACACAAATACAAAATTTACACTTCTTGTCCGAGGCCCTTGCTAAAGATTTGTCCATTCCTGAGTGACAATTAATAAATGATTAAGAGATATGTTTATATATATATATATATATATATATCTGTGTGTGTGTGTGTGTGTGTGTGTGTGTGTAGTATAGATATAGATATGTATATATGATTGGCAAAAGGGTCAGCATAGTATGATACTGAGAATTATTGACTCAAGGGGCTGTTCTCCATATCATACGAAAGTTGTATTTAGGGTCGCGGGGAGGCTGGCGCCCATCTCAGCTGACTCTGGGTGAAGGCGGGGTACACCCTGGACAGCTCTCCAGGCCATAGCAGGGCCAACACTCACACAACCATTCACACTCACACTCACACCTAGAGATGATTTGGAACAGCCAATTAGCCTACTGTGCATGTTTTTGGACTGTGGGAGAAAACCAGAGTACCCGGAGGAAACCCACGCTAGGTGTGGCCTAATGGTGGGCAAGTGTGTGTGTGTGCTCACTGTTTATGTGTGGGTGTGTGCTCACTTTGAATGGGTTAAATGCAGAGGCCATAATTAATACAGTATATAAAAAAAATAATAATAATAATTAATTGTCATTTGATGTTGAGGATGCAATAACTTGGCCTGTAACAGAATATCAAGAATTGTTTGATGGCCTTCCACCAATCAGAGAAGAGAAAACATTTTCAGTAATAATAACCCTAACCACATTACAAATTAAAAATTAAGGATAAACAACTACAGTCACAGATTCTGAGACCCTAAAAATTTAACAAAATGCATTCCCAAAAAAAATACAAAGGAATATATGCTCACATTTTCATCTTTGAACATGGCCGTTGACTGGGTTCAAAAATGTAAAAAAAAAAAAATAAATTAAGTTTTAGTTAGCTTTTTTTGTTCCCATGTAGTATATACTGAAGCAAATAATTGGCTCAGGCTAGGTGGATATTACTGAATAGCCCTCTTGACATTCTTTCTCGATAGCAATATCCACATCTCCCCTTCGTCAAATAATGTCATGTGTATGTACTGTATAAAGCATACACATTAATGGAAGGCTGGTAGTCTGATACAATATATTTTTTAATGAGTGCAGAGAGTTGTTGACTTTCCAGTTATCATTGCTGAGCAATGACACTACTCTTTTTTTTTAGTACAGGTCCGAACAGGATGAGATCAAAAGATAAGTAGAATTCTCGAGAGAAAGTACTTTAGGATCCAAAGCAAACATGCAACAGGTGTGTTGCTCTAATCAAAATGGTATGCGATCACCCCAATCTAAATGCCTAGACAAAATGCCAAGGAAGCAGCAGTGAGAAGAAAAATATACACAGATTTATTTATACTGTGTTCATATAATTATGTGAACATATCTAGGACATATGCCAGGAAAATGACAACAGTTGCTACAATCCCACGGTCTTACAAAATCTCAGGTGCAATGCAAATTCTCAAGTATCTTAGTAATGAAGACAGACAGTGTTGTGTGTGTTTTTTGTGAACCTACTGTGGATTAAACTTGTATGATATATCATCCTGGTTTAGGCAAGAATCAAAAAGTTAATTCAGAAATCACTTTGTAACCTGTGAAATTAAACATTGTACAAATCGCCTACCAAGCAAACAGTGCCACGTTATGTTTCTGCCCTGATATCTTGGTCTGTAGAAACAGCAAAAGTCTTATCTAAGAACTGTCTCTCACATAGCTCATGCAGTAGTGTGTATTAGATCTTTGTGAAAACCTCAGCCTGACAGCGAGAGAAACACTAGTATAAAAAGTCAGATATATGATACATGACATACGTCAGGTTAAGTATCTGTACTATTTAGTGTCTTTGACCGTCACTTACTGTATTGTTAAAAAATATATAGACTCGTTACTTGCTACAACTCACTACCTATTAAAAGACGATGTCACTTCAGTTCTCTATTGTCAGTGAGGAATGTTAGTATTATTATGTGGCTGCTTAAATAATATTACTATTCACCCAGAAAAAGTGGTTCTCCCTATTTTTTTATTATTTTTTTTCTTCCGTCACACTTATTGCAGCCCGAATGGCAAAGTGCACCCACACAATATATCAAAACGTGCGTCTCGGCACCACGAAGTGTGCCATTACTTTTATTGGCATTTCGCGTTACCATGGCGACACAATTAGCCAAAAACCACTCCAAAAAATCCCATTGAAATGAATGGGGAGACAAACAATCATGAAACTCACCTCACTTTGACGACTTGCCAAGAAGCCATACTTTCACAAAGAAACTTGGTTTAACTTTTAAAATGTAGACACTGAAGTCATCAAACGTCTTTTTGCTACCTTTAACAGTTTTTTCCTAATCTTTGATCAAGTGTCATAAGGATTTCTGAGTCAGTTTGTGTATTTAAAATGGGTGTCTATTGCGTGGAATGTTCTGGGCTAGAGAGTGTGATGTCATCATCAGAGTGTGAGAAAAGAGAATATTATTGGAAAATCAAGATGGAGCAAAATGTGTGCTGGTTCTGACCATGTAACTTTCGAGTCAGAAACACTTGTAGAAGTTAAATGGTGAGCCTCTGAATGACAGCTGTACCGTGACTCTCTCCATAGAAGTCAATACGAAACTTTGTTGTTTGAAATTATTCAAAATCATTACGAGGGTCATTTTTACATCGTCACTCTTTGAATAATTTTTAAAGTACAGCAAAATAATTCATATCACGGCGTTCACCAAATTATTGCCTCTCAAACGCCGTTAACCTCATCACGAGAGAAAATAGAGTTTCCAAATGATACGTCCAAAAGTGAGAGGTGCGCCTTATGCATATTTCAGTTGAAAAGGCAGTTTAACTACCAGCTTAATTACTAGGGAATGTTCTGGGCTAGAGTGGGTGATGTCATCAGCAGTGTGGCAGAGAAGGGCCAATCACCTTTTGAGGTATCTCCTTCCCTCATTTGGGATTGTTTACCTGACCTGGCCCTCATTCCAAATTAACTGAATAGCCCTGGTATAGAGCTTGGCTTAAACCCCACAATTATGGTTACAGTTAAAGCATATATGCTTTGATTCTTTGACTTATCACCACCTGTTTTGCCACAGCTACTTAGAAACCTGTGTAAACTGTGAGCAATTTTTCTGTGTTCTACAGTTCTGCACGCCAGTTTTCACGTACATTTCAAAATTTCTGCAGGAATTTTTCTAGTTATTGTTTTTACTGTATTAAAATCTAGTGTAAAAACATCATGATTACCAGTGTATTTTTATTATTATTATCATTTGCCAAACTGCTTAATCCAACTAGGTTCATGGAGAAGCTGTAGCCTATCTCAGCCGACACTGGGCAATGGCCGGGTACACCCTGAACAGCTCACCTGGCCATTGCAGGGCACATAACCATTCACACTCACACTTAGGTTAAATTTGTTATTATTATTATTATTACTATTATTATGGTTAATATTATTATTATTATTATTATTATTATTATTATTATTATTATTACTATTATTATCGTTAATATTATTATTATTATTATTATCATTACTATTATTATCGTTAATATTATTATTATTATTATTATTATTATGATTATTATTATGATTATTATTATTAGTATCATAGCATTAAATAATGTTTTTTCACTAGTCTCTTTGCACATCATTGTACATGTCTTCCCAAATTCCCATGAGCAGTACACACATTAAAAAAATTAAATACATAATATAAGAATAACTTTCCTTTATAATAAGTTGTAATGTTTCCTGTCATGTAGGTTGTGCTAATTATTAACATGTCACATAACCATAACATGTTTGTTGGCTTTACTTGTCTGTCTTGTTGTCTGCACTTTACCATATAAGAGCTAGCTATTAGCATTCAGCAAGTTTATATGGTATGGTCAGATATTTCCATGCTACCTAACAGGTAAGAAATAATGAACAAAACTATTGTTTGTTGACACTACTAGGACAACCGTAGCAAAATTACCATACAAAAAACCTACAATTGACCAACAGTAACTTGGCAATTATTTACCATCAGTAACTGAAACAAGGTTTGTGGCGCTTTGATGTTCTTTTAATATTTTTTCTGCCTTTATTTTATTTTTTGCAAATTGAAGAATTCATACATTTGTACTTGAACCAGTCTGAAGAATTTGAATTTCAAATGTTAACAAATTCTTTACTTTTACTACTGCTATAGAAAATAGACCTAGTCACTAAAAAGTAAGGACAAGTCACAATTATTTAGTTATGCATTAATATATACAGCAACAGCTCTGCTCATTTGGCAGATGCTTCCATGCAAAGCAACATTTTGCTCAGTAGCACAGACAAAGTAACCACTGAGCCATGTTGCAGCAGACAGATGACCTTCACTCAGACTATGAGGCAGACTGACAGTATGTAGCTTGTTTCTACTTATTCTTGTCAGTATTTCATATAAATCATCCAATTTTCACAAAATCATCAATGATAACTAAAAAAACGGATTAATATAATTCTATCCCAGTCATCAAGCAGCTCTTTTACAATAACTTCCTCCATCATTGCAGTAATAAGTCACTGACACTGAGAGCTGAACAGCTGTCAGACACCGGATGCTGGTTAATGAGTAGATTAATGCATGGTTCTTTTTTATGGTGCCTTCTTGTAACTGAAGTTTATCCAGTTCTTGCTTCTTTAAGCACATGTTCTCCTTAGTGACTACGTGGAATGTGAGAGAACGGGATTTGCATAGCAGTCTTATCTTCTCCACCTCCATGGCCTTTTGTTCCTGGTTTATTCATGGCTTCTTTTTTAAGGTCCTACAGTATGGAAGAGTTATAAGTCCTGTCCAGTAGACTTTTCACTAATACTATTAGCCATCAACATTTTTCTCAAGGCATTGACTTAATGCCCTAACTAAAATATAGAATATTTATAAAACCATTCGGGTACACGTTTACAAAGACAACACAACAACAATTCTGATAAAGCGGCACCAGCCTGACTCTACACCACTACACCGTAATGAGTCATGTGATTCTGTGGCAGTAACCATTATTAGACGACTACACTGAATTAATAATCATGACTCAAGTTATTTTAGAAGTTCGGGTTCGGTGCTAGTGAGCCACTAGAGAGTTTAAATCATGAGACTTCAGATCTGTGAGCAAAAGGATTAGGATTTGTGGTTCTCCACCACAGTTTCATGATAAAATCATGTACTTAATGATTACTTTTAACAGTTAAACATTATAGCATGTTTCGATGCTGTGTAAGGATTAAAACATGACAGACTGGCATTCATACAAGTATATAATCCATGATGCCTGGTGTGGTCCTTTTACGAATGGCAATAAAAAATATATTAATGAATAACATGCTTGGTGTTTGAAAATACCCATAATTATTAACAGACGGTCAGGTGAATTTTGCTGAATAGTAACCAAGATGGGACACTGATGTTAGCTGAGTCTGATGTGAATAATTGTTTTATTATATACTACATGGGAACATAAGCAAAAAAACACCTGACTTATATGGTTCATACTTTCAAATCTCATCTCTCAAACATCTCATTAGAAGTTTTGAAGAAAAAAAAAAATCCCTTTTTTTACCTTGAAAATTGTGAAGGCCATATTATGTAGTTTTCATTATATGATTCGTGATGTCATTTCATTGAATTTTCAAGGATCACAGAATTAATGACCGTGGCAAACCGGGAGTTTTTGTCTGCCACTTTGATTTAAGGATTCTCCCGATTTTTCCGAGGCGGATAATGTTCATTATCCCAAGATACCAAGTCAATCAGACTGTGCCAATTCCATGTAGTATATACTAATTATAATTATGGAAGCTGTGGAAAGCCTGTTATATTTAGAATTATTACCTGTTTAGTTCAAAGATAGTTCAGTACTCTTTTTTCTCAATTACTAATGCTGATGTTTAGGTTTACAATGATTGCATCATAAAGAAGTTACAAATCTAATAAAAACACAGCTAAAAACACAATTTACACAAAACTGCAGCTTTGAAGAAAAAAAAGGCTCATGACAGATGGATGCGTGTACAGTGAGTTGGCCTGAGCTATGAAAAGTTTGTTGGTTCTCAGATTAAGTGTAACAGAGCAGGAAGACTTTGATAGTGAAACTGTGTTCAATTCACTGGGCCAAAAATGCAATAAGCTGAAAAAGACAGCAAAGGAAAAAAGAAAAAATTTCATGTATGTTTTGGTTGAGTTGTCCTGATGTGGCAAATTAAATTCATTTAATTCTCTGACAGTGCAAAACAGAGCAGGAAGACTTAAATTCCGAAACTAATTTCAGTACTTAAATAAATGTCTCCTTACAGAAGATGTTACCATGGGAAAACATTTTTCCTCTGTTAAATAACAAACAAATTCTTGCGTTTAATATTAATCTTAGAATAAGTGGAGGTTCTGAATGAGTTGTTACTATAGAAACAACTTCATTCAAATTAGAGCTGTCTAAGTGCTACTGTAAAAACTTAATTAAGACCTTCTGACCAATCAGATTAGAGAATTCAACAATACTGTGGTATAAATAGCTCTGACCACTCTCTCTCTCTCTCTCTCTCTCTCTCTCTCTCTCTCCCTCTCACACACACACATACACACACACACACACACACACACAGCTTTTACAACTGAGGAACTCCAGATCCAAACAACATTTGTACAGCCTGTCTTCTTTTTTTTTCTTTTTTATAATTTACGCTCAGCGGCCTTGACTTTGCCCCAGCGTCGTGTTCAAAAGGGATGTTTTAGCTCCTAAAAGGGTTGCATAGCAAAACTAGACAAGACTCAAGCATGGAACTTTTCACCGTTTTTAATGTTGTTGTTTTTTATCGTCTTGCTTTCTCACACAGTATGTCTTTGTCTTTCTTATATAATAATGAATACATCCCAGGCAGATATATAACCCATTTTACACTTGTAAATCCCACTGTGATTAATCTTCTCGCTTGTTTACAGACTGCAAGACAACACTGTGGTTCTTTAGAAAGCCTCACTGTCCCATCACTGTTATCTGATGATCACTTTAAAGTTTATAAAGGGCAATGGTAGCTCGTTAGTTAGGGTTCTAGGTTACTGTTCCAAGGGTAGGTGGTTCGAGTTCCAGTGGCATCAAGCTGCCACTGTTGGGCCCTTGAGCAAGGTTTTAATTTAGAACACTCATTTGTTCAGTTGTATAAAAAAAGTAAGTTGTTCTGGATAAGGGCGTATGCCATAAATGTAAATGTTTTAACGCGTGAAAATAATACATTTAAAAGAATATTAAAAAGAGGTTTAATAGTAATAATTTACAATATACCATCTGTCAGATTAATTGAGACTAAACAGTACATTTAGTAAGAACAACTTTGCTTCTTTTAGGCACCATCACAGCCTCAACAACCCAATTACTTACATTCCTTACATTCCTTGTGCGGACTACACGCTGAGACCATAACAGGTGCTGTGAATCCCTGGAAAGTGCTATGTTTCTGTAAATAAAGGAAATGTTCCATACTTTGACGCGTAGCATCAACCTTCCTTTGCTTCCGCAAACCAGAAAAATGCGTTAATAAAAACCAAACACTGCTCCAGATGAGAAATCTTTTGCTTCATACAAATATTGTCCGAAGTCAATCTAATAAATTTTCGGTTAAAACCTTATTTCTTCCCAAATCAATGACTGAAACATTTTTTCACCAAAAAAAAGAAAAGAACTGCTCATTAAACTTCCCTAATAGAACTTAAAAAGTTGATCACAGAATCCGTATATCAGTTGCATAGAGCAGGGGTTACTCTAAAACTAAGGTCCACTTAGCAAATTTAATTTGAGTCAAAAGTCCAAAGAAAAAAAGGTCAGTCAAGAAAGGTCCAATCAAGTACAGAACTACGGTGCCGCACATCACATTGGCACGGTGCCACACATCTTATGAAAAATGAAACACGTTGCTTTCATGCTTCTCTACTTCATAGAGTAGGAACATGTATTTTTCAGTCCTCGTGGTCTTAAAGACCTTGTTTTTACTTGTTGGAATTTACTCTTTCAGGATAAATGCTTACCTCCATGAACTAGCTTGCTAACACCGATGCCAGCTGACTTGCTGATAAATTGATTAGCCATATGATTGTAGTGTTATAACAGTGCGGTAATTGCACCTGATTGATGAGGAAACATAAACATGCAACTGAGGACGTAAACAGTATGATATCACAAACATAGTGGCATTGGGGCATTTAAATTAGCCATTTAGGACTTTGTTTGGAATAAATTGCATTTGGACCAATACTGACCATATTGAGTACATCTGGCAAAGAGTATTTTGGCCAAATAAAAAGACTTTTCCTCTGCTTCCACTGATTTTTCCAGGGAGCATGGGTTAAACCTTTAAAACATCAACACAGTAAGTAATTTAGTTCAGAAAAGTAGCACAACTCGTGAAGATCTTTTACAGAGATCCACTTTTAAGCAGTACTTAAATACAGTATATCTAAGGTTATTTGACCTTACGCTTGGCAGATGTCTCAAGAAATCTAATATGTACATAAATCATAATAATATGTGAATTAAAAATGTTTTGTAAAACTTAATGAAAAGTGAGAACATTTTTATTAAACATTTATGAAAGAAGTCTCCTGTGTTTGTGTTTCGTCAATAAGAGTCTACAGGACATAACAATTTTTAATTTTTTTGCTTATAGTTCCAAAAGAGGACAAAATCTACTATAACATAATAAGAAATAATGCTCATCCATGAAAGTTCCACAACATTTTAATTATAAATGGTTTTCAAAATGTAATTATAAATGGTTTACAAAGTCAAACATGCTGCTCTTTAATTAAAACTGTACAAAAAATGCAACTGTTGGCAAACTGTTGTGGTATAAGAAGATTAAAACACTTGAGGACATGCTGTTTTAGAAAAGTAGGGTTAGTAACACTAACAATAACCCTCCTACGTATCAGGGTGCATCACACTATAGTCTTCTATATGATGTCTTCACC
The DNA here is from genome assembly GCA_030014195.1 of Neosilurus mollespiculum. Classification (NCBI taxonomy): domain Eukaryota; kingdom Metazoa; phylum Chordata; class Actinopteri; order Siluriformes; family Plotosidae; genus Neosilurus; species Neosilurus mollespiculum. The sequence continues at coordinate 23,099,163 of JAQMYF010000021.1, forward strand.
GGGAAAACTGAATCTCATTGCTGACATGAATATTGAATCTGTATGCAGATGTTGATCATTTCGCTAATTTGATTAATCATTCATCCAATAACAAGCACAACTATTAGCTAGTTAATGATAAGCTCATGATACTTATGGACTATTACTGGTGTTGCTGATGACAGTAATAAAGAGCATTGTCTAGTACATCACTCCAAATTCTCCTACAGGTGTTCAACTAGGTTGGTGACTCTGAAAGCACTTATTTGCATAATCAGCAAATCATTCATTAAGCCATGGCGTCCTGCGAACTGAGGTGGAGTCATCCTGGAAGAGACTGAAGCAAAGCCATAGTGGCAAAATGAAGAAATGCCACCAGCAATACCTTTAAAGTTTCACACAACTCTACCTTACTTATTAGTATTATTGCAATTTTGACGCAGGATATAACTGAACTCAAAAGTCCTGCCGTAAAATTACAAAATTTGAACACACAGCCATCTGATTTATTACACAAAGCCAAACCACTGAGCCTAAACAACTACACCTCAACTCGCTTGCATTAATACAACTACTTCCACTACTCAGTCACCTCCACAAAGAAATTGCACTGAAGCAGTACAGTCGAGTTGAGCTAGTTGTGGTGGCTAAGTGGGTAAAGTGTTAGGTTAGAGATAAGATTCCTGTGATTAGATCTTCGTTAAACAGCTTTGACTGGGTCCCTCAGTAATACCCTTCAGCATAACTCTATCCTTTATTTACCCAAAGAACAAAAGTAATGCGGAAGCCTATGTGTTATTTCATACACCATGTTGTTTAGTGTAAATTTCAAAGTAATCTATTGGCATCCCAGGTTGTTATAATCTACAGTACATTTTTAAAGTGGAGTAGTTACAGAACATTATACTTTAAGATGAGAAATTTATTAATAACATGGAGGATCTGGGAGGACGGAGGAGGACAGCTTAAGGCCTAATAGATTTTCCATTTCTATTACAGTAATGATAACTGGCTTGTTGAGAGCTAGTTAAAACAAATCAAGTCATCAGTTGTGCAGTTTCCTTTGAAACATCCAGATGCTAAATATCACAGCACTACTGAGGCAGACACACTTAGGTTCCTTCAGAATCAAGTGCAGATATATAACATAAAGTCAAAACATAAAGTCTTCATCTATCGCAGTGCGACGCTGCTGAATGTAACCCTGATGTAACACAGACCTTTAGTGTAAGGAATGTCAACAGATTGCTACAGAGAGATTGTTTTCGTGTTAACAAAAGTCACGAAATGTGTCCTCCTGCTGGAATTCATACTTGATGTATTGTTTTATTTCATATCGCATGTTATAGATGCTTTTCAGCAAAACAGTTTAGCTTTCAGAAATATTAGGATTTGAACTCACACAAATTGCGCTTGCAACCTAAATCCCTGCTACTGAGCCCATAAGAGCATTATTGTGATGACTAGACCATACTTATGAAGCTTATTATTATCAATGCAAATGCCGGTTTTAACTAGACACCCTAGAGCGATAATACGGCAACATTACTCACTTTTCCACCATGACGCCCTGTACAACCTCCCCCTCCTCCCACCTGAAAATGTTTCCATTTTCAATAACTAGCTTAACTTTAACAAACAACTTTAATAAGTTAAACTGTTATCATGGACACTTCATAATGTATTTTTCTTTTCCTTTCATTTTCCAGAACAATTACAGAATACCTCCAGTGCAGCTAACTGAGTTATCAAAGGCCGGCTACGTCTCTCACTGAGGTGAGAGGCATGTAAAAGAACCATTGCTGATTTTCGTCAACAGTAGGCTACATAGCCGTCAGCGTGTTTCTGCCCTACGATGGCCTGGCGAGCTGTCCAGGGTGTACTCTGCCCTCGCCCAGAGTCGGCAGAGATGGGCGCCAGCCTCCCCGTGACCCTAATTAGGATTAAGCGGTTCAGAAAATGAATGAATGAATGAATTACAGTACATTCACAGTAAAAAATCACAGTAAAATTCTCAGAGTAACCTTGACTCTTTCAGAGTATATCTACCCCCACTGAACTCAAATATACTCTACAAGAGTTAATTCTATTCTGGAAATTTTTATTGTTTGCGGTCACAGGAAGGATGGAGCCTTCCAGTTCTGGGCGAATGCATGGTACACCTGAACAACGTGCGAGTCCATCACAGGGCAACACAGACACACCCATTCACACCCACACACTTTAGAACTGACAATTAGCACATTGTGCATGTCTTTGGACTGTGGGGGGAAACCAGAGTACCTGAAAGAAATCCCCACACAAGCATGGGAAGGACATACAAAATCCACACAGAAACGACCTCGCCGAGCCTGGGACTCGAACCCAGGACCTTCTTGCTGTGAGGCGGACTTGCTAACTACTACACCATCATTGTTTCCATGTACTATTCAGTAGGTCAAATAATCCTGCTTTAGCACATCAGCTCCCAAGATAAATTCTTACACTTTCAGACAGTAAGAAACAGGGACTGACAGCATGATATTCTGCTTCCTGTAAGATTTGACTTCCTTATTTTTGAAAATTGGAAGGCAATATGGATTATATACTTCTTGAGGCAAGAAGGCATCTTGTTAGGTCTGTTTAGCCTAACTGAGGAATAGTTTATCCCACTGTCTAAAGAGTGATTTCAAGTAAATGGCAATGATATGCTACAATTAATGGCATCATGATGCTGTAAAGAGTTGTGAATGTGACGTCTGTGATGCGTGTTGAGGGCCCTTTTTTATTAAACTGCTGTTTTATGAGGATAATCTCAGAGTGTAAGTAAACTGCCAATTTCCTTTTTGATATGTCATACTCTTCAATATGTATTTCACACTATATAAGACATAAAATTAGACCATAATTGCTTTTCAAAGTAAAGCTGTATGCTTTCTAGGTAAAAGATAAATACTAGGCACATAAAACTGTGCACCCTTGTGGGTACCACCTCAGCAATAATGAAAGAAATGCAATAACTGTAACTATAATGGTCTGTTTCAGAATCTGCATGTTCATTACACTGATAAATTGGCTGCATGGTGCATATAATTCTTTCTGTGCTCATTACTTTCTGTTTTATTTTCATGGTTGTTTGGTGCCCCAGGTGTGAGATGAAGTGGGCTGGAAACGTCCTACATATAAGTACACTCCTTGGTTCTGATGCCAGTTTTACATTACATTCTCACATCTTCTTTCACTTCTGTAATAAGGCCTTCTTTGTGTTTTTAATCATGCACCACCAAGTTATTAATATGTAGGGTGTATCAGTTTAAGTATTTACATAAGAAGTTTATGTAAAGTATATCTTGAGCATGAATGTCATGGCAGTATTGGGCTTTCAGTGAATTGTTTTATTTTTCTGATTGATTTAATCTTTTAAAAAAAAATCGACACAGGGTTGAGTTCAGAAAACCAAAATAAATGAATACTTGTGCACCAAATTATTGGGGTTTTCACAAAAAGACAAATTTTGTCATGACACTCATGTCCATGATGAGTGGATGTAATCGTCAACTGGAAATATTATAGATGAAGACCATAAAATATAATTAATATGGATCATTAACATAATTATAACATAGTAAATAATATTGATCTCATGTTTTTATTGTAATAATAATGATAATAATAATGATGATTTCATTGTAAGTTTTTATATGTAATATTGTTATTACCATTTTATTACAATCGTATCTTAGATGTGGAACATAAATAATTCATTACCTGTATCACTTATCCTGTTTAGGGTTGCAGGGACCTTTGAACCAAATTCAGCCAACAAAAGGCGGGGTACACCCTGAACAGCTCACCAGACCATCACAAGGCCAACATAAGCTAACAACCATTCACACTCACGCTCAGGGGCAATTTTGAAACAGCTAATTAGTCTAAAGTGCATGTTTTTGGACTGTAGGAGGAAACCCACACAAGCACAGGAGAGCATGCAAACTTCCCGTGCACAGGGGTCAAACCCAGGAACTTCTTGCTGTGAGGTGAGCGTGCTAACTACTATGCCACTGTGCCAGAATGTGGAACGTAGTGATTACATAAAATAAACTCATCAACCATATTCCTTTCTCACTGAGTTGCTCTATAATCATTAATAGAATGCAATATAATTCAGTACAATACTTAAATGGGTGGTACGGTGGTGTAATGGTTAGCACCTTCCCCAGGTCTTGGGTACAAGCCCCATGCCCAGTAAGGATGTTTCTGTTTGGAATTTTCTGTGAATGTTTACATTTACATTTGTGGCATTTAGCATATCCATAGTGACTTACGTTTATAATTTTTTTTATACAACTGAGCAATTGAGGGTTAAGGGCTTTGCTCAAGGACCCAGCAGTGGCAGGTTGGTGGGACTGGGCCTTGAACCGTCAACCTTCGGATTAGTAATCTGGAGCCTTAACCACTGAGCCACCACTGCCCACTGAATGTTCTCCTTGTGTTTGCATGGGTTTCCTCTGGGTGTTTTAGTTTCCTCCTACAGTCCAAAGAAATGCACGTTAGGCTAATTGGTGATGGGATGTGCTCCAGCTTCCCCGTGAACCCAATAAAGAAAAAAGTGGTTCGGAAAATAAAATGAAAACAATGTAACATATTATCGTGATAAATGTGACCCAGTCTGGCAAAATGAGTCACAGTGACCAAAAATTCAAAATTGAGTTAGCCA
>JAQMYF010000021.1:23145839-23166578 GCA_030014195.1 Neosilurus mollespiculum
CCGTTAACAAACAACTTGGACACAGAACCCTTTCTTAAACGAGTATTTTAGCATGGATAGATTGTGTTTATGGATATGAAGGATGTATTTTTGGCGATACCGCATTTTTATCCAGGTACGCCATTTTTGACTTTGTTTACTCAAAACACAACCTTGAGCCTTAATCCGCATTATTCTGGAGCAGGTCACATTTTTAAAGTTTGACAATAGTCATGTGCAGTCCGTTAAGGCATCTTTTTAAAACCCGTTCAAAGTTTTTCGTGTAGAACACATAACACGGGAACATAACTAATTTCTCCTTGGAAAGAAAAAACACTGACCGAAGAAAATTTCCTACGAAGTGTAGTCAGTGCCAACGGGGTCAGTGCATTCCTGCTGGCTTGCCTGTGTGGGCATGTGAACACGGACATGATGACAAAATCGAACTAAGGGCTTTATGACATTTGCATAAGTATGGCGATCCACTACAACATTTGGCTTTTGTATGACTGAGAATCATTCAGTCTCAGAGGCTGTTTTGGCTTTTGGCTTCAGTAGATAGCAACCCCTTGACCAAATAATTTTTTTATGTCCTACTTCGCCTTATTCAATAATTGCTTATTACTGTGAGAGAGAAAAGCAATGTAATAAAGTAAATTAACTCTGGTGTGATTTGAGGCCTTTGTCATTTGTTTATTTGCATGGAATACAAGTAAAATACTAGATTGCAATATAATTTGACTGTGTATACCTTATCCTGTAGTCCTATATCTAAACTAAAAGAATTGAGATCAAGAAACATGAAAAGTTCCTCCAGGATAAATGTCTAATAAAGTAGAAGCCATGTTTTTAAATGTACAAAATTTGAGCATCCAGCAGCATCCTATTAAAAACTGAAGACTTGAAAGAATTATGAAATTGACAAATCTGTCTAGAGAAAACTATTAAGCAAATGTCAATCACTCAGTAAAGAGGAGATTGGATAAAGAGGAGAACCCTAATGTAGCTGGAGATATCCACAGATCAGTGTTAAGACACTGTGAGAATGTTCCGGTGGGATATTTTTTTGTTGTCTTGGTTCAAAGCGGTACGTTTTGTTGAAATCCGTCGTTGCTCGATGGCTTAAAGTCGTCCCCACGTTGAAACATGGTTGTGGTAGCACCAAGACAATAGTTATCTTGGGCATCTTGGCTGCTACATCTCTGACTGATTTGTATAAGCTACATAGCACAGACTCACGGTGTGGAATAGTTTGAATATTTGGGGGTGTGAACAATTACCTAACAAATTTAAATTGCTGTGGAAGCTTTACAAAAATGTTATGGATAAACTTAGCAACTTTCTTTTATTTATTTATTTACACGCTTTCACATTTTACAGTCAGCTTATAAAAGTTCTTATAATACAGATGTGATCCTAACCATGTGACCCAGAGGTTTAATTTATAACTGACCACAGTTTTACTTCCTTCGGAGCAAACAGTCAGGAGGCAATGTCTAACTGAACAGTTTACCCAAAATAATTTTCCACTTATACCAAGAGTAGTAAATAACTCAGCTCAAGCTTTTGTGTGTGTGTGCCCATGCTTTATTAGCATTCATCCATCTACCAACCTGCTTAATCCTGTTGAGGTCACAGGGAGGCTGGAGCCTATCTCAGCCGACTCTGGGCCAACAGACACACAACCATTCACACACCTAAGTGCAATTTGGAACAGCCAGTTAGCATAACGTGCATGTCTTTGAACTGTGGGAGGAAGCCGGAGTACTCGGAGGAAACCCACACAAGCACGGGGAGGACATGCAAACTCCACACAGAAACGCCGTCATCAAGCCCAGTACTTGAACCCAGAAGATTCTTGCTGTGAGGCGGACATGCTAACCACGACGCCACCGTGCCCCCCATATGTCATTAATGTAAATATCAATGCTTGTTCAAAGGCTGATGTAGCTAAAATATAAGATACGTGTATAGCTAGCATGATGCAAACCATAGCACAGATATGGCTCGATAATGCTGTTTGTACAAAAACAGCTCTGTGTAATCTCAAATAACCAAATAAAAACCTATAATATAGGTTTTATAATATAATATAATATAATATAATATAATATAATATAATATAATATAATATAATATAATATAATATAATATAATATATTAACATGCTGTATCACAAACCTAATATCTTTAAGGAACAAACTCAAAATGTTAATGTTTTAGTTCTGCTCATAACAGTTGTCTATTTTTATAATATGTGTCATACAGTGATGGAAAGCATGTTAGTCTGAGTGAAATTCTCAATTCAACATTTACTTGAGGTAGTTTTTTAACACTAAACTGGTAGCTATATTCTTATATTATTTGCTAGCTAATTAGCATTATAACGTACGAAACGTACATACATTAAGGACAGGACTTTAAAAAATACACACTGGATGAAGTAGAGACAAGTTTAGACAGTTTGGCTCATGAGCTCTTATCACAAGCTTCTTGGAGTCAATATTTCATCTGACCTTACCTAAAGTCTCTATTGTGACTCAATTAAAAAAAAAAAAAGGCTTAAAGGCTTAAAAAAAAACTCCTTTGATTAAACTAGTGTGTGTGTGTGTGTGTGTGTGTGTGTGTGTGTGTGTGTGTTTTTTAATCTGATGATTCTGTACAAAGGAAGAACATTTTATCCTTCTTGGAAACACTTATAACAGTCTGGGACTCAAGCAAGGAGGGAATAGTGCACAGGATAATCTCCGACAGGAATAACAGTCCTCTATAGTACAAGTTCTTAATTCTGATTTTTACTAAATATTTTTCTCCTCCAGTAAATTGTTACCTGCCAAAGTATACATAAAAGCCACTGAGAGTTTGTCCTAAGTTAAATAACCACTTAAATCTCATAAAGGATTTTTAAGTGTTTACAACACAAGATATATTCCTGAAATAATTAACCAGTAGAGAAGTTCAGTGTGGAGTAAACGACTGCCGGAGTTGCCGTCTTTGCTAGCGTTGTGCTCTGCTGCCTTGGATGATTAAGAGACAATGCCGCATACACCACCTGCACAAATAATTAATCGCACATGCTCAGGTTTGAACTATGATACACCCTTTATATAAATATTTTGTTCCACAAGCAATAAAATACATTTTCCCAACCAGTTGATCAGCTTAGGGGCTGACGTTTTATTTCTTTTAATTGCATTTGACCTTCAAGGCTAAAGAAACACTTTACTTCTCTCCTGCAATATAAAGGCTCATTTATACTCAACATTAAAAATATATTTGCACAGAGGCCTTCTGTCTCCACTCTATGTTCATGTTTTTGGAAATGAGGATAGAATGGTGCAGTACCACTGGCAATCATGGGGGCGCTGTAGCTAATAGTTCAAGAGAGCTATGAGAAAAATTGTAATAGTGGTGGAATGTTTTGGAGAGTGGTTGAGTTTGTAAGTTTCAGACATTTACAGTATATGGGGTTACTTTGCCCAGGCACAAGGACAAACATTTGCTACAGAGCAGCTTTAAAAAGTACCGGTATTGGTCATCCTTACGGCATAACTTGTGCGTATGTAACGTTTAACACGTTTCATGTGATAAAAAATCGTCCTATGGCAGCAAGCTGGAGGAAATGGGTGTAAATGGAGACCTATTTGAACCAGGGAGGGAGGAGTCCTGTGGAGACAGTGAGACGTTACATTCTAGTAACTCTGAGGACGAGAACGCTGCCAGAGATGAGCGTGACTGTAAATCCAAAATGGCTTACGCAGTTAACGTTTTGCCAACTCAGATTTCCTGTCGTCAGCTGGTTGGGGAACAAAAAAAAAAAAAAAAAAAAGATTTCTGCGCTTGTTGCTTGTGCAGCTCAACACTGGACCATTATGTGTTATGATGTCAGGGGCCCAGCCAATCAGAAAGGCAGGATGTCTCTGAGCATGCCTAGTGTCATACATTCATTCGAGCATGGACTGGTGTTGCTGGGAGGAACTGCTGATGTTATACATGATTGTTTTGAATACCTAGTAATAGAAATTCACTACAGGTACCCTTTAAGAAAGTTGCATGTTAATTAAATGCGAGCTGAACGGCAGCGATGGAATATGGCAGCAAACCTTTGGACTCTACATCACCCTCTAGTGGATGTGAAGTGATGCAGCTACATCGACGCGAGCAAGTATGTGGATGGTGTTGGTTGAAACATTTAAAATGGATCATAAATGAGGTTTAAGACTTATTTAACCAAGTAATGAATGTGTCGCATTTGTAGACATCTTTATTCTAAATGCAGATCTATACAAAATGTTCACATAAAATAGTCTGTTATCTACATTTGCATCTTAGCTCATGCTTTCAACTCAAATGTAATAAAGGATTCAGATGAACTGGGGTTATAAAAAGACAATGAGGTGATTTTAGAGTAGTACAAATACTTACGTCAGCTTTTGGTTTAACTCGAACTGTGGCTACAGACAGAAAGGGGGGAAAGCTGTTAGTATCGTGAAATGAGGCTCTTCAGTCAAATGGATTTTCTTTTTTTCAATAAAATGGTCATAATGTTTATAATAAAGAACATCTGGGGAAATATTTGGCCATCTTTATACACTGGCAGGATGAAATCATAATTAAGTGTGCAGTAAAGATCTCACAGCTGTTTCGGGAGCGTGGAGGAGGGACGGGAGGTGCAGGCCGGCGGTCTGAGAAGAGACAGCAGGTCAGAGCGAGAGCCAGAGAAGGACACAGAGCAGCCAAAGAACAAATCAACAACCGGTGAGAAAGTTTCCTCCCTGTGGGTTCAGGCACAACTGCAAACACAAGACATTTCATTTCAGTTCAACTGAAATTTGTATTTTGTATTGGAATCTGGTTTATTCTTTAAGTTGGTTCATTTAGGTTAGTTCTGAGTCTGAGAATAGGTGTCTGTCTGTCTGTCTGCTTGCTTTTATAAGTCCCACAACCAGATTTATTACTTATACTGAAAGTGTGTTTGTAAAAGTGATTATTTTATATTGGATCAAAGGTTTTATATATATATATAATATAAAATCCTGAGTCGATTTTCCGTAGAACATTGCGCCATACGTCGAAGTAGAGCTAAATATATTGTATGTGGGAAAAATAATAGGACTACAATTTCATCCCGACAAGCCTGTTTCGTGGTTTCCCACTCATCAGGGGATTTATCATTTAGGGGATGAAATTGTAGTCCTATTATTTTTCCCACATACTCTCTATATATATATATATATATATATATATATATATATATATACACACACACAAACGTAGTTGTACTCTGACTCACTTGAAGTTTCTCTCCAGGTTTCATGCAATCTGATGCTGGCTTAGTCCACCCTCAAATTGACCCACAATACAACCTCTTTGAAAATCAGACAACTCTCTTGCCCCTGGTATTTGTGGCATAGCTAGTTGCTATAAACAGTTTATATACTGTAATCTAAAATTTAAAAAGTATAATATATTACCACGTTTTATCAAATGAACTTCACAGATAAAACTGTGTTATGAGGGGTTCCTATATATATATTTGCATAGATTTCAATGATTTTTCTCCTTTTCAAGTCAGAATGCCTGGACAACACACACTGCATTTATTACTGCAACTGCAAGCATTGTCATAAATACACAAAGGCTATAAAATGCACAGAGCAACATGGACCAAGACATATTATATATATATATATATATTCGTTTTCCCCCTTTAATGCACTTTCTTTTTCAGTTGTAAACAATGTGACAGATACTGACAGTGTAAAATATTTTATAGAGAGGTCACTGTTTAAACAAACACAGGATTAGATATGCACAATGTTATTGCTAAGTTATTTTTGTACAAAGATTTCATAATATATTGTTTGTCAGCTGGCTTTGAAACGATTGATACTGCGATATTTTTAGACTATGTTCTCATGCTGTGAAAATATGAAACTGAGACACTCCGTACTCCCAGGACAGCTTGCTTTTGATTCCATTGACATAGGACAGACAGAAGGACATTGTTTGAGCTCACGTATGCAGAATTATACTGTAGATCACTATGCCAATCACACAGGCAGATATGTGCGAGTAATTAATTCATTAGTAATTCATTACTAATTACATAATTCATTAATAACTCAACAGCATTAAAAAAAGCCCTTTGTTAAAACTGTTTCTCATTCCATTTTGAAGGTTTTCTTCAATCTGGCATATATTAAGCACATCAAATTTGTATGATTTATGTAGATGCTTGCAGTAGTTTGTCTTATTTTATCCAATACACCTACACATAGTGTACTTTGTAGGTATAAAATTACTCACTGTAGCCCATCTGGGATAACACTGCTAAGTGCAGTTTTGGGCCTCCCACAATTCCTCTGCAAGAAGCCTCTACAGGATCTACTACTAACCAGCTGTTATTTGGAGAGTAGACCAGTGGGCTGTACTGTACACGTTGTGTATTTTTATTATCACATTATCGGACTCACCTGTCTTGATATTTCATAGGTGTACTAGTCATTGGTGTACAGCTGAGGAGTATAGCTCATTTTTTGCCTGTTTTATAATCAATATGTACCATTGACCAGTTTGTAACCACAACATTGCAAATGGCTGGATATTTTTGGTTTGGTTGGTGAATTATTCTCAATCCATTAGTCACTTTAAGATGTTTAAAACCCTCAGTGTCATTGCTGTGCTGAATGATCCATCATGCAAAGAGTATTTGGTCAGAGGCGATCGTGTAGTGGTCATCAGGTAGGCATCCATGAACTGTGCACCAATGAATAAGATGCTCTTTTAAAAAAATAAATAAATAAAAATAAAAATAGAGAAGGAACCAGAGATTAGTAGAGTCCAGAATTGAACTGAGAGGGTAATATTGAGTGCTGCATTAGTGCAATGTTTTAATTATACACATATGGGCAGAAATACCAGAGAATGATTAGATATATTGAATCAGTGTTTTAATATTAACTATACAACTAATATTTACTTTGACTGTCCAGAATTGGACTAGCTAACTAAATTGTGCATTGTAAATTGTGCCTTCTAAATTCATCCGTTAATACAAGTGTGTTCAATCTTATCCGGAAAGGGCCAGTGTGAGTTCTGGTTTTCATCCCAACCAAGGAGGAGCCACACCTGAGATTTTATTGAAAGTGGAGAGCAGGTTAAAACTGTGGCTTTTACTTATTTGGAATAATGGAATGAAACTCTGCGCCTACACCGGCCCTTTGCGGATATGATTGGACACCCCTGCTTTAATATGTGATATGAAATGATATTCACAGTTGAAGAAATGCTAAGTACTGTTTTGGAGTAAAAAAAAAGGGGGCAAAAAAAAACTTTACCCTGCTTCCTGGGTTACTGGACTGGCTTAATGCTACATAATTTTTCCCACCTGTTTTATCCTAAAATTTGGTCTTAGCCAATTCCCATCTACCATCAGCTGCCAACAGGGGAAATGATGGCTTATATGTGCTTCCTCAAAAACATGTGAAATCAGCCAACTGCAACCTTTCAAACTGCTGCTCAAGCCTCATAACACAATCTAAGAGATATCTATCTTCTTCCACCTTCACAAGCTTCCTGGTTATTCACTCCATGTGATTGACAGTGGAGGGAATAATGCTCTCTCTGGCACACTGAGAACATGGCCTGGTTTGTTGTCTTAGACTTCTGGCCGCAGGTGGTTGAGGCATCATCAGTATTTGAGCCAGAGTTCCAGATCATTTTATGGAGACTTTAAAGAGATACATCAGTATGGCGGATTGACCAGTTAGTGTTTCTTGTGTGTGTGTGTGTGTGTGTGTGTGTGTGTGTGTGCCTATGCACTCTGTTGCCAGGTCTCTTTTCCTAACACCAGCAGGGCGTGTATGCAGGCAGTGCTGGAGTACCTCTACACCAATCAGCTGTCGCCCATGGCTGATTTGGACCCTATGGAATTAATAGCTCTGGCAAACAGACTGTGCCTTCCCCGCCTCATCGCCCTGACAGGTGCACCCTTCATCTCTCTCTCTCTCTCTCTCTCTCTCTCTCTCTCTCTCTCTCTCTCTCACACACACACACACACACACACACACACACACACACACACACACTGAGTACAAACTTGGATCAAACTATCACTTTGGTTCTTCTGTTCAACGTTGCTTAGCAACAAGCAACGTCAAGGCTCTGGAAAAAAGACCCATTCCACCAACCACGGATTGTAGGTTGTCTACTTAATGTCATCAGACATGCATGTAAAACAGTAATGCTGTCAGTCTGACATTGATCTAAGTTTCTACAGCACAGTGCCTAGGCCTTTGTCAAAAAAAGTGTCTGCTTCCTGATCTAGTCACTTCACATACTGTTTCTCATGCTGAGCCAAAATGATTTAGAAAGCTGAGCTGTGTCTTAAAACATTTTCCTTCTCCAACAGAGCAATATGCTGTGAGCGAGTTAGTGAAAGCCTCTAGGAATGCCCAAGACATAGATGGCGAGGTTCTCAATTACCTAGAGCTAGCTCAGGTATTTATTATACACAATATTTCATCTTATCAGTTGTTTTTCCTCATATGATGTACACTGATGTGGTACCTTTCTTCTTACAGTTCCATAATGCCAACCAACTTACTGCTTGGTGCTTGCATCACATCTGCACTCATTATAATAACATTTGTGCCAATTATCGCAAAGAGATCAAGTCCAAATCGCTAGGTAAGAGCATAACATACCTATAGAAACATTCAACACTGAGCTAAACAATGGTAGAGATGAATGTATACATGGTGTAATAGAAGAAGAAGAAGATTTACACTGATATTATACTTGGATTTATTTATTTGACTTCTGAGGCCTATATATACCTTGAAATCATTAATCCAGGTGATTGTAAATGGTGAAAATTGTTCTAGGAACTGTAGTGCAGGTCTGGAAGGGAACCCGAGTGGGCTGTATGTGTGATATGCTACAACAAGAGTAATGCAGTGAAATGAAGCCAAATGGAGTCAAACACAATTTGTAAGAAATGTGACTTTCAAAGATATACTTTGAAATATCAGGAATGTTGTTAAAGATTAGAGGGGAAATAAACTGCAACCACAGTGTGTACAAATGGTTTGCTGTATTAAGGAAGCTAATCTCAAGCTGGTCTCAGGCTAGGTTTATGTGGCTTATAAACTGGTAGCCATCCAGTATGAGTAACCATCACCTGGCCATCCACTACACTTTATCACTGAGCAAAAAAACAAACACCCATCCTATTCATTGTGAGTAAGTGTATCTCTGCTGTCATTTTAAATAAAAAATACAGTTACTGTAAGTAACGTCAGCAAAAGGATGCTATCAATGATAAACGTTTTCCTACATTTCCCGCCAGTTTCCCTGAATCTTTCTAGCAGTACTCTGTTTTAGCTAGCAGGGGGTGTAAAATATAATTGTAGTATTTTAAGTTTCATACAGCATAAAATTATTTTGGCACAAAATTTTGATCATGAGACTGGCCAATTTTCTCATTAGTGATTTATTTATTTATTTTTAATCCTGTTTTATCAGTACTATGTACTATGCGAGGACGTTTCTGTTTGGAGTTTGCATGTACTCACTGTGCTTGCATGGGTTTCTTCTGGGTACTCCAGTTTTCTCCCACAGTCCAACGACAAAGCACATTAGGCTAATTAGCTGTTCCAAATTGCCACCTAGGTGTGAGTGTGAATGGTTTTGTGTGTGTGTGTGTGTGTGTGTGTGTGTGTTGGCCCTGGGATGGATTGGTGAGCTGTTGAGGGTGTTTGCCCAGATTCAGCAGAGAGAGTCCCACGACCCTAGTAGGATAAAGTGGTTCAGCAAATGGAAGAATGAATGAATAATTTCACATGTACTATGTCTTAATTCTTTCGAAATTAAAGTCTGTAAAGTGTCTATTATTACACCCTTCGGAAGACAGCCTGTAATTATTCTAATGTCTTCCATCTCAACAGATATTAATATAAGATATCAGTGTTTATTTTAATATAACAGCATCTTGCCTTTAATTGCTCTTGGTCTGTCTGTTTGTCTATCATGTGAGCAGAAAACCAATCATATTTTGAGGAGCATCGCTGGCCTCCAGTTTGGTACCTGAAGGAGGAAGATCACTATCAGCGTGTGAAGAAGGAGAGGGAGAAAGAAGATATGGTCCTCAACAAGCACCTCTCACGCCGGCGCTGGTGTTTCTGGAGCACGTCTCCTGCAGTGGCCTGAAAGAGAGAAAGAAAGGGAGAAAGAGAGAGAGCGAGCGAGAGAGACAGAGGTAGAGAGAGAGAGAGTACTTCCTTTCCAGCTAACTGTTCGCCATTTTCTGTCTTAATCTACAGATATATCTGGAAATGCACTGAAATCCTTTCTTTTGGACTTATACACTAAGTAAGTCAATCACATGTCCAAAAGATTCAAAGCACAATCTTCATCCACAAAAAGCAGGCCATCAAAAGTAGTAAGGCTTAAAAAAAATACAAAAAAGAAATATAAGAAAGGTAGGAAAAAAATCTACACCTATGTTGATCATAACTGATTTCTAATGTTCACTTGATTTCTGTTTTCTTTCTAACTCTGAGTACAAAAGATTAAGTGTCACATTTAAATGCTGCTAACAACCACAGACTCATAGCAGAATTTAATAGTTTTAGAATCATTGTGATCGCTCTGTATCCTAATCAAGTATTTTCTCTAAAATGGTGTCGAAGCCTCAAACATGCAGCGAGTGGCAGGATCCGTGTATGCTGTTCACGGAACAGCAGCTTCCTTTGACACCAGCCCCAATAAGAAACATCAGGTACATCGATGCAGTTACTTATCCGCTGTATGTTACGAGGTCCTAATGACACCATTTACTTTGGTAGTGCCAGGGAATACCATAGCTCAACTAGCTAGTCCTGTAATTCTGTGTAAACATTAATGGTTGTTTAAAATACTAATACATTAACTCTTATTATTAGAAGGGCTTAGCACTATGGCTTAGTTCAGGGCTTAGTTCAGAACCAAGAAGCCAAACAATCAATAACTGCTGACCACATGTACTATCTTCACCGTGATTGTGCTAGGTGTTACATGTACTGTAGTGGAGTTCAACTTTATACTTTGCATATCAAATATTAGTCTAGTCATTAAAAGGGTAAGAACATTGTAAGGTGAATGTAAATGAGCAGCATACTGAAAGTGCAGGCTTTTGCTTTCAGGTGATTCTGTTGTGTGTGAGTGAGTAGTGTTGATCAGGATAGATGAAATGAACTCTACGAGAGTTTTTATATACAATGCACCACCTCGTCATCACCATGTCCTGAACCAGGCAAGTCACACTGACACCGAGGGGAAATTTAATACTTGAAAAATAAAATCCATCTGCCATACAGCCGTGTAGGCCGGTCCTTAGTTCAGCAAAATAGTAAATATCACCAGTGATTGTTCTTTTGTTAATAGTTATTTAGCTGCTGTAAACCAAGTGGCTGGTTCATTTGGTACCCGGCCTTTGATTTCTGTGGTCATCACCCTTAATGCTGGCTGTTTTACTTATTTATCTATTTATTTTCTAAAGGGAATATTGTTTTGTGAATTGAAATAAACGATTTACTTACGCGGAACGCTGTATTTGTTTCTGTTACTGGAATATACAGTATATCTTATACAAAAATACTAATTCTCTTTTTTCGAATGAGATGGGTTATTCAGTTACAGCATCTCTGACAGTAATGTCGACTGTAATTGAAATCACAACGCACTTGGTTTTATGTATTATTGTTTCTATGGAAACAACTCATTCAAAGAGGCTTTAACGCCAGATGCTTCATGTGATGTAAGACTAATAATAAACAGATTGTTTTATGTTATTTGACAGAAGAAAAGCCTCAAATTGATTTCTTATGCTATAATACTTTAGCAAGGGTTTATGGAAGGAGTCGTGGGTGGCAGTGCTTTGTAAAAGTCAGTAATTAAAGGTGCTGCATTTCTGGGTTTAACAAAGAGAGGCTGCTAAAAAAAAGGAGGCTTTAAAATGAATGAAAACAAAGACTAATTTGTCCATCTTGGGGACTATTCGGCGACATCCACCTCACCATTGGTGAATAATCGTTCATTATCTCGGAACAGGGGAACCTGCCAAGTAAGGGGTGGTATTAGACAGAAAGTGAACAGTCAGTTCGTAAAGTTGATGTTCTGGAGGCAGGAAAAGTGAGCAAGCAGAATGATCTCCAAACACCATGGAGGTTCCTGGTATGCAGTGGTAAGTACCTTCCAAAGGTGGTCCAAGAAAGGACAACCAATGAACTGGCAAGAGTGTCATGGGTACCCACGGCCCACTGATGCATGTGGGAAGTGAAGCGAATGTGGCCCAACCTGCAGAAACTGTTAATGCTGGCTATGATAGAAAGGTGTCAGAACACAGTGTATTGCAGCTTGCTGTGTATGGGGCTGCCTAGCTGCAGACCCACTGGGTAGTGTTAATGTTATGGCTGTTTGGTGTATTTTAAAATGACCAAGATGTGGATAGATGGGTTACCGAGTGGTGCGACAGAAACCCAATCATGCAGAAATCACAAGGTCGAATCCCAATGTTGCCTCAGCCGTCCAACCTTCTTATAAACCTTCCCCTCCACTCTTGCAGATACCCTTCTATCATATCCCTCCTGTCACTCTTTTCCACTCACTCCACCCTGCCTGCTCTCTCTTCTATGATACAATTTAAATTGTATTAATAATTTTTTTTTTTGGAGTTTATCCTAATATCTAAATGCATATTCAATATCTAGATGCATGAATGCTTGCATTTAGACTTTCACATGAGCACCGTTTTTATGCACTATACTGGTTGTAGGATCCCTTCATATCTGACTACACTATTAATGATGCATGTCTTAAGATTGCTACAAGTTTCTGTGGAGCTGACCTAGAAAAGTATGGCCTTGTTGACAACATATTACCAGATACCCTTCAGAAATCTCCCATCTATCCAGCGGAGAGGAATGGGCTTGATTTCATGCACACAGTTCACATTTCATCCTCAGAGTTATTATAAGCCTTGACCTGACAGGCTAAAATATGACATTGATAACTGGATCAGAAAAGGCTCCATATTCCCTGTACATGTTGCAGGTGCACATTATTTGTGTGTGTAGGTGTAAAAACGTGCCCCCTTTATAGGTTAAGAGCATCTTCTGGTTTTCCTTATGTGGCCACCCACCATCCCCAATAATAAGAATTATCTTTGGCCACAGATGAAGAAGGTTTTGAGCTACACTTGTGTCATGAATGCATCATCATTAGCTAACGGTAACAATAAACAGAAGAAATCCAGTTTTGAAATTTGTTCAGAGGGGCTGAATAGTTCACAATTAGTCAACTAAGGTCAGATGGATGTCACTGAATAGTTCCAGAGACGGAACGTCAATTTGGCAACATCCTCGAGCCTGAGGTGAATAATTGTTTTGGTATTTAGTGGAATGTGGGAACATAAAAAATAAACTAAACCAAGATTTTTATAGTTTATTTTTGGGGAACTCCACACACTCCATGAGCATACTATGAACAAGTAACAGTGTGTTTTAAAACTCATTCAAAGATTTAGTATATACTACACTGAAATGTAAATAAACTGTTCTCCATAATGGTTTTTTTTTTTTTAATTTCCATTCAAAGATTTAGTATATAGTACACAAGAAATGCAAATTAACAGAGATTTTCATGTTGTTGTTGTGTTTTGTTTTGTTTTTTTAAGGTGTGACAATGACAAACTGTCTGTTGTTTTAATTTAAGCATTATCCCCTCAGGATAATTAACCAAAGACGAGGTGGATGTCACTGAACAGACATAAAATGAGGTGTTCGGTTTATTTGTTTGTTTGTCTATTTATTTTTTTTAGAATTATATCAGATATGGGTAAACATGAGCGTGTACGGGAGCGGGTGTCTTTTTAACTTTCTTGCAGAGTTGTAGTATATACAAAGGGGAAAAACAATGAAGAGCAAACTGAAACAAGATTTTTATTGTTTATATTTACATATTTTAATCATGATACCGAGGCAGGTCATGTGATCTCTGTGCTTTGTGCAAGATAATAGCTTTTTCTAACTAACAGTGTCTGATCTGATCTGTTCAGCAAGCCCAGGGAGAACATGAAAACTTTACACAGGTACACCCTCGAACCAGAACTCGAACCAGAAACCAGAAGCGAAAGTAAAGTAACAAAAAGTAAAAGAAAAGTAAACTGTGCTCCTTAAAGGTGTGTTAGTAAATACCATGAAATTCAAGGAATATATTTACAGCATTAAACATGACACTGAGGCAGGTCAGGTGAGGACTGCGCGTTGAGCTAGATAACAGCTCCGCAGAACTGACAGCATCTGATCTGTTCACTTCTACTCATTCAGAAATGAAAGCAAATAGCACTCCCTAAAGGTGTCTCAAGACCTAAAGTGCCTAAAGATTAGATTTTTAGAGATTATTTTCCTCTTTTAAAGCGTGAAATGGTGTCACCACTTGCTCTGAATGACCTGACAAACTGTGAGTCAGCTGTTTTGATTTAAGCATCATTCACCCAGAATAATGTCTAATATTTCCAAGATAGTGAGCCACTCAGATCCCATGTAGTATATACTAATGGTTTTTAATGCCCAGATAGTGGACCAATCAGAATATACTACTAATTTCTATTAGCTTCTGTTTTAGCCAGATAAACATGCTGGTTCCTGTTCAGTATTACACTGATTGGCAATCCTGTCTGACTGGAGAGGCCAGAGAGGGCCTTGGTACACACTGGGGTGGACACTTGGCCCTTTAGCAATGTCCATGACAGTGTGTGTGTGATGGCGACACTGGTGTATACAACTAGCAAACTGCACAAAAATGCACTAAATTTTCTCTTCTCATACTGTATTTCTGTATGTCTTCTGTCTCCATTTTTAAGGAAGGAAAATTAGCACCAGTGAAGATTGTTTAGAGATTTGAGTTGTCCAAGGAAAGCAGCAATAAGCTCTGGTTATTAAGAAATATGTCCCTGGGTGCAACACCAACAGGCCACAAGGATAATAAACTGACTATTGGTGCAAGAGGTTTGTGTTCTTTAGTAGGCCTTTGTCGCCCTCTGGTGGGCAATTGTTAACATGCATCCAACGTTAGACTGAACGTTTGAAATAAGTAATGAACAAGAACAGATGATTCTGTAGGATTTTCTTGATCCATGTAGCCGCTGAAGCCATGGTCCACAAAGAGCTTACAAAGCATGTATGAGATATTACTTACTGAAAGGTAATGATCAGAAGATGGGTATAGATGAATTTTTAAAACATTACCATGTACCATGGAACACTGGGAAGGTCATCAACAATAAATGGAGAAAACAGGGCACCACAGTGACATTACCAAGAACAGGACGTCCCTCTAAAAACGTGCAAAAAAGTCAAATTGGAACTTACCAGGGGAATGCAGTGGTGGCTCAGTGGTCAAGGCTCTGGATTACTGATCCAAAGGTCAGTGATTCAAGCCTCAGTACTACCAAGATGCCACTGTTGGGCCCTTGAGCAAGGGCCCTTGAGCATTATTACCATAAGGACTTAAGAGGGTAGTAAATTAAACTGACGCATGAGGGAACCCTCAATTGCTCCGTTGTATAAAAAATTATAAATGTAGGTCACTCTGTATAAGGGTGTATGCTAAATGACAGAAATGTAAATGCTAAGGTGTCATTAAATGAGCTGCAAAAATATCTAACAAGTACCGAATATGTGCTGAATGTGAAAATTTTGTATTCATCATATGTCTGTGGGGCTTTGGGACAGGGTGGCTTGATAGAAGCCCTTTCACTTCTAAAATAAGTAAATAAATTAGCAACCGGACAAATAAAATAAAATCCAATCCCTTCTACATCACACCAACACTGTAGCCAAATGTGTTTTGGTCTGATTAGACTGATTTCACACGACATAATAATTTCATAATTCAAAATGTTTTGTTCGGTTGAAAGAAGCACATGAACAAAAGATAAGAAACACCATAGTGGTAGCATCATGCTTGAGGGTTGGTTCTTTTCAGCCAGAACTGGGGCTTTTTAAAGTGTGCAGGAAAAAACAAACAGCTATAAATACCAGTGGAATTTAGTGCAAAACATCCAGGTCCCTGCTGGTAAGTTGGAGATGAAAAGTAATTTCACCTTGCCATATGAAAACGACCCAAAGCAAACATGCAAATCATTTTTTTTTCCTTTCAAATCAATGAGTCTGTGGTGTAACCTGAAGTGAGCGGTGCACAGTAAATGTCCTCACAATCTAACAGGTCAAGAATGCTTTTGTAACAAGATTGGGAAGAGTCCGGATGAAACGTGTCAATGAGTTGCAATAATGACCTGCTCACTATACATCGTCCTGCTTATTACATCGATACTTACAAAATATTCTCCATATCACCAATCAGAACTTTCAAGTGTTGTCCCAGAACCAGCAGGAGTACCGACAAGTGCTCCCGGACCTGCTCCAGAGGGTCGGTGCCTCTTCTTTCCCAATGTTTAACTCCCTCTCTCTCCACAGATAAACCCCTCAATTCTCACCAGGACCGTGGCAAAGCCCTGCTGGAGCAGAAGTCACAGCAGGTAACCATCTAAAAGCCTGTTTTTATTGGCTTGGCATACATCAGGAATTCACAGATGACCCAAAAAATGACTGTCCCCCATAACTGTTAAAGAGATTCCCTTTAAAAGAATTAGCATCGATTCCATCAGGCCATTGGATCAGTCTGCACAAGGGTGTAGATTTCTCTTAGTCTTGGTGGTTTATGTAACCCGATACTAGGAGCAGTGCTGTTGCACAACATTTCATGCTGCATGCATTGTTTGGATGAACTCTTCTGTGTTATTTCCCGTGTGGGATTGCTATGAAGATTCCCACAGTTCAGGGAGTGGCATCTGTAATTCACATTTCCGAGCAGGAATTAAATTGATCTGCAACAGACTGCCCTGTACTCAGACAGAGAGTCGGGCTGCATGGCTTAAGAACAGCAAGCCCAACTGTATAATAAGGGTGCCTGGCTAAAGGAATTTGCGCTGTGCTCATTTTGCTACATATGTCAAGTTCTACATTACTTGCAAAGTGGCGAGGGCCTTTTGAGGTCACATGGCAGGTTCATCATTTTCTGAACCGCTTAATCCAAATTAGGGTCACGGGGAGGCTGGCGCCCATCTCAGCTGACTCTGGGCGAAGGCGGGGTACACCTTGCACAGCTCGACCAGGCCATCGCAGGGCAGAAACATTCTGACAGCAACCTAATGGCCTGCTCTTTACAAACAACAGCAATGGTTCTTTTACATGCCAATGCCAATGGTGGTTCCAGAGGACCAGAGGTTACAAAATTGTGACAAAATTCATATGATCCCCTGTGTAGACCACCTCTCACCTCTCACAGAGGGCACAAGTTGCCCAGCAGCAGGAGGAATTTCAGGATGTGTTTGCACCTTTGCCATGTCCCACTGACATTAAGACTCCTCCAGGTGTGGTTGCATACAGCCTGATAATGCGGTTTGGGATGAACTCAGGTGTATTTTAGATATGGGAGTAATTAAGGTGTCACACAGTGACTTCAGCAGCCCGGTAGTCTTAGTAATCAAGTCCAAAGAATTTTTTCTGGTGTTATGCAGACTACGTTCAGAAAAGTCAACACAGTATGCAAATGTGATGCCTATCTGAAGCCATGCATTAATGAACTGCTTGAATGGCTGGGTGTGGCTTGTTTTTATTCTACACTGGATTTAACAAATGGGTATTGGGGTATTCCCTTGACTGCCATGTCCAGAGAGAGAAACAGCCTTTCTATGGGTTGCACCAATTTATCACAGTTTTGTTTGGGTTGTTTGCATCCTTGACAACATTTTAACACCTCATGGACAGTATCATCTGTCTGCATATATAGAGTATGCCACTGCGATCATTTACAATAATGATTGGCAGTGGCGTCAGCAATAGGCTGTCTTGAGATCTTTGAGAGGCTGGGCTCACGGCAAACCCAGAAAAGCGTGCAGATTTTGTTATGCATTTAAACACATCAAACAGAAGGCTGGGGGCTTTTGTCGCTGGAAGTAGAGGGAGAGAAGTGCCCCATGCTATACGCAGCACAGCACCATAGAAAAGGAGTGTCTTGTCACCAACTAGGCAGTCCTCTCTCTGATACTACCTTCCGGGATGCCCTTTCACCCTGTGTTCTGATCACGCCCTGCTCCAATGGCTCCACTGCATAAGAGATGTCAACATTTGGACCACATGTTGGTATAGAGTCCTACAGCTCTTTAAATTCAAGGTGGTCTACAGGCAGGGTTTCACCTGTGTGTGTGTGATTACCAGCATTTATTTATGATTATGCTCTTTGTGCTCACAGGCAGAGGCCGATAACCAGAAAGAAAGCTGGCAGCAGTGTGTGGTGTGGTGTATGTTTTGCCTCTGAGTGAGGCCGCTGAAGAATAAAGCAGCTGAAAAGCTGAGAATTAAGTAAACTGTCTGCCTGTCTCTGGGTCTTCAATATCTTATCAGTATCCCCTGATATTGGTCACAACAATACTTCTGCAATTATGCAATTACCAAATCAATGTTATCTTAAGTGCTCTATGCATATTTAGATTCAAAGTGGCAATGGCCAGGAAATTACATGAGAGAGAAATGCTGAGTGGAGCCAGACTTTAAGGGAAACTGATCTCTTTTGGTTGACACCAGATAGTGGGAGTATAAGTCATTTCTTCTCCACAGCTGTACAATATAAAGTCAAACAGTGTTGACTCTGTTGTCTTGATTTGTTTTTAGCTTCAAATATCCATTGGCCATGTGAAGTTGGATCTGAACTGTCTTTGGTTGATGACAATCTTTAGGGTATCAATGTGGTACCATCCACAGTCATCTTAAGGCTATCCATGTGGTACTGAGCATCTAAAGCTGTCTAAATATCAATCTAATTTATTCTGCTGACAACGCTTTAAAGTTGAAACAGTTTTTTTTATGATAAAAGTCAGTTTTAGTATTAATAATGCAGTCAATGCCCATCAGTGCATCCTGTGTTTTTCTGGACATGACTCAGTGCTTATTGGAACTTATTTAAATTGAGGACAAGCACTACATTGTACGGTTTGTGTTATGAAAGCAAGACTTCCTTCTCACTGATTGCCTGGGAAATAAAAGCGGCTGATTTGGGATTCAGATGTCTGATCCAAAAGTTAAATGGAAATGCTTGTGGTTTGGTGACTTTTATCTGTTTCGGCTTCCTTTCCAGCTCATCTGAGACAATTCCATCTGTGAGTCATTAGAAGGAATCATACAGCAAGCTCATTTGTTGTTTATGGACAGACCCACTCTGTGGCTTTAACGAGCAAGTTCATAAGATGAAGTGCAAACAAAAACTCAAAAGGAAATTTTGCCAGAAAATTGCTGTGCTGATTATTAGCAAGAAGTCTATCATGCAGAAAAAAAAACCCTGCATCATATACACATCTCACGGTACTATTTTTTTTTTGTGTGTTTCAACATTTAAGTGTTGCATTTAAGTCACTCAATATTTTATTACATCTCCATTTCCTCTCAAAGAAATGCAATAAGTAATTACTTTGAAACTTTCTAAGCAGAATACAGATGGTTTTATGCATTTGTTAGTTATTACTGCATGAATTTGCAGAGAGCCCAGTGTTTCTATTTGTATCTGTTTGAGGTTTGTGTATTGTACATGAATTTATCATAGTTTTTAAATAACTCTTCCAGTTTAAGCACACACAATGCATTGGGCCACTTTCATAGTTTTTATTGCAACAATTATGTTTTTACCTAAAATTGTTGCAAACCCTCTGCAGAACCTAGTCCCTAGAACTAACATCTATTCACACCAGGAGGCAATTTAGAGTAGCCAATTAGCTGAATGTGCATGTCTGCGGACTGTTGGAGGAAACCCATGCAAGCACAGGAACTTCAATAATTGTGTCCTAATCGTTCATTCTTTTTTTCTTTTTTTTTTTGTTCTTAATTTTGAATCTTGCCGGACAGAAACAGGATTGTCAGCACAATGCCTGATCTCAATTTTCTCCCTGATGGGTGTAGACCTAGCCTAAGCTTTTCTTAAACAGTTTACTAACAGAAGGCATATTTGATAAGTGATCTGTGTTTGCTGATATGCTCAAGCTGTAGAGAAGCTCTGATGTATGTGCCAGCTCTGAAATCCAGCACAATCCCATGAACAGCAGTTTACATGATGTCACCATACAAATGAAAATACAGAAATACAGTACACATGGATTAGGTCTTCTTCTGCTGCTGCTTTTTTCCTTCTTAAAAAACACCAAATACAAATTACACAAACATTTCTAACTAATCCAAATGTAGTACATATTTGTACACGTACAAAGAAATATTGCCCACCTCTGTACACTGAGATCTGTGTATACACTGGTTTTGCTGGTTTATTATATATAATATTTCACTAATAATTTACTAATTAAACTGCAACTTTGGGTCAGTAATTATAATAATAATAATAATAGTAATTATTATTATTATTATTATTATTATTATTATTATTATTACCATAAAAGATTATTGTACAGAAACAGATGAATAAGGGACACAGTACTGCAAGACAGTCATTATTGGGCCCCGACAAGGTGATTCAAGACCCCTATTCTTTGTGTTTGGTTTCTGCATCTCCCTGTCTATTTACTAAAGAATTCAGTTCTTTGACACCAAATATTAATTTCAAAATGATTTTATTGTGTTTGCTAATGACCATAGCAACCACCTGTTTTATACA
>JAQMYF010000021.1:23176532-23200783 GCA_030014195.1 Neosilurus mollespiculum
ATGTCAATAGTCATGAAAAGAAAGGAAACTCATTGAATGAGAAGGTGTGTCCAAACTTTTGGTCTGTACTGTATATACTGTTTAACTCATGCAAACAGTAATAATAATTGGTCAGTACTTGATTAATACATGAGTACTTATTAATAACTGTGAATAATACATGAGTATATATTGATAAAAGAATAATTGACATTACTTATTACTGGTAAATACTGTAATATATTTCTTTGAATACATAATGTTTAGCCAGTCCTTCAGTATAGGAGTACGTATTAGTATGGTTATT
Organism: Neosilurus mollespiculum; assembly: GCA_030014195.1. NCBI lineage: Eukaryota > Metazoa > Chordata > Actinopteri > Siluriformes > Plotosidae > Neosilurus > Neosilurus mollespiculum. Next base: position 23,176,819 of record JAQMYF010000021.1, read on the forward strand.
ATTTTCTATAAGTACAATTTGAATAAAACAGACATAACAGATGATGGTTTGCATCCATCTACCTCTGGGTCATGGACCTGGCATGCATCCTCTGTGCACTGTGCTCTCTGCTTGCACCTAGTGGGACTCGATCCAACAATCCCTAGTTTTTGTGGCCAGACTTCCTTCTGATGAGCTAATAAACTAGCCATAATAATTTGAGATGTATTTTACTGTCCCTGTTGACCTATTTGAATAAAGCTAAATTAGCAAAAGAAGGTTTCTGATCCATAAATCTATGGTTATAATTAATATAACCTGTACATACTATATGTTCATGCTACCCTACATGCTGTTGGCATAGAAGAGAGAAGTATACTAATGTTCTCCTTTGAAACTAGAGTATTTAGTAATCATCTAAAAAGACCCAGTTGGAGACCACAGTCACCTGTTGATGCTGAACCATTAATATTAAATTTCTGGCTATAAATTAGACAATTTTATTTGGTTATGTATTGTTTCACTTCATGTTACTCCTCTTTACCAATAATGGTGTATATAATGAAAAATTGATGAAGGTGCATTAAAACCCACAATTGTCTGATCTAAGGGCAGCAGGTCTATTGCTAGTCTATTACCCAATGTGCTTCCTTCAGTTTGCATATTTAGAGTAAGACGCGTTTGATTGTTCCTGACAGGACGACTGGAAAAACCATACACAGCAAAGGTTGGTTTCAAGCCATTGACCTGTGGGTTATGGGCCCAGCACATTTCCGCCATCCCACTCTGTTCACTGCTTACCCATGCTAGGACTTGAAACTACAATTCCTTGTTTATAAAGCAAGTGTCACTAATAGCTTCTGCTAACAACTTGCCTTAATAAAGTGAGATGTACTATACTGTCCCTGGGGGAATCATTTGAATAAAGCTAAATTATCAGAGAATGATTTTGACCCCATCAATGGCTAGAGTATGGGCCCAGTATGCTTCTGCTGCGCCACTCTGCTTACCAGATTTCTCTGCTGGGACTCGAACCAGCAATCCCTAATTTACAAGGCCAGCACTGCCTTCAGCTAGCAAACGTGCAGTGATTAATTTAGATGTACTATATTGTGCAGGAGAGCCCCATTTGAATAAAGCAGAATTAGCAGAGGATGGTTTTGATCAATTAATCTCTGCGTGTAATTAATATTAGTGTGTATTACTTAAAGCAAGCTGTGTCAATATTATCTCACTTTTTATAATGTAATAATCTCATTTTAGTCTGTTTTTCTTGTGTTTCCACATGGTAACCAGTAGGTCTTGTTAACATTTGAAATTAAAGTATTTGATGCTAATGACATACCAACAAACACTGCCATTAACACTCAAACCTAGGGGCAATTTGGAACAGCCATTTGTACATGTCTTTGGACTGACGAAACCAGTGCAACCCATGGCACAACAATCAAACTTACCACTATGCCACCTTGCCGCCCAGGTAAAAGTTTATAGACACTTGACTGTAACACTCGTATGTGTTTCTTGATGGTACTCAAGGTACCATTCCTTTTTGCCATTATAATACACTTCTCTCTTCTGGAAAGACCGTCCACTAGACTAAGGATTTGTGATCATTCATCCACAAGGGCATTATTAAGGTCAGGCATTGATGTAAGGTGGAGACAACTGGGGCAGATGGCAACATAGTTAATTTCAAACATGTTCAGTAGGGTTGAGGTCAGTGCTCTGTGTCTTGGTCTCCCACCCCAACCCTGGCAAGGCATGTCTTCATGGAGTTCAGTGTGCGCAGAGGAACTATCATGCTAGAACAGGTTTGAGCCTCTTAGTTATAATGAAGAGAAATCATAATCCAACAGCAGATAGTTGATTAAAAAAAGATTGAAAAAGATATTCAACTTTGTGGCACCAAGTTTGGGAAGAAACTATACATTGGTCCATAAACTTTTGTCCATACAGAGCATATGGCTGGCTAGGGTTAGGATACTAACCTGATGCTAACCTTAAAAGTGCCCATTCAATTCCAGGCATATTAAATAAACATGAAATTACAGTGTTATCTCTTGGAAATAAAATGTAATCGGCTGTCTTTCTGAAACCATTTGCTTACTCCTGTACACAAGTGTCAGTGACCCCTGCAATGGGCACAATGATACTAATGATTGTTCTTATAGTTCTTACACAATGATACTTATGATTATTCTTACAGTTGTCACATTATTACTATAAAATGAAAAATGACAAAGGTGCATTAAAATATAGTAGTGTATTCCTAGTGTATTGTCCAATAAGCTGGCTTTAATGTCGACGTAGAGAAAGATGTAATTTTTCTGTCCCTGGGAGGACAATTTTGATTAAAAAAAAAAGTATGGTTTTGAATAAAACAAATGGATGGTTTCAAGTCACTGACCTATGGGTCATGGACTCAGCATCCACTGTGCTACCATGCTCTCTGCCTTTTCCTACTGGGATTCAGTAATGGGACCCTAGTTTTCAAGGCTTCTAACAGTGGCAGCTGGATTTTCTTCTAATTAGCTAACAAACTTGCCATACTAAAGTGAACTGTACTTTATTTCCCTGAGAAACAGATTTGAGTAAAGCTGAAATAGCAGAGAATGGTTTTGATCCCAGGATCCAGCCTCCATGCAAACCCAGTAGTAAACCCTTAAGTGCTTCAGCAAATGAATGAATGAAAGGTTTTGTTGGAAAACACAGTAATTGTTGGTTCTGAACAATTAGTGTTTAGTTCATGACTATAAATGAGAGCTCTAAGTGCTTATGTGTTGTTTCACTTCGCATTACTACTCATTCAAGCAGACATAGCAGAGGATGGTTTCAATCAATTAACCTGTGGGTTATGGGTTAGTGGCAGCTGGTGGCCTGTCAAACAGGGAAAACACATTTTAGGTTTGTATCATAAAATTTGTCTATTACTACATTGTTATTTATTTGTAAATTCATATGTATGCTCTGTGAAAGTTAGTTAGATCTCCAATCTCAGTTTTGACCAAGCACCCTGAAATGGTTTCATTGGAAAGCCAGGAGTACATTCTCTTTGTCACAGCATTTCCTGTCATCCAGTGTTTTTTCACTTCACCTCACCTTGCTACTTTGTAAAGCAGACATGGAAGAGGATGGTTTCAGTCAATTAACCTGGGGGTTATGGGCCAGTAGCGGCTGGTGGTCTGAAATGCACATTTTAGGCCTACATCATAGTGAAGCTCCAGAGCGGAGCCCCATAGGCATGAAACATGGCTTGGATGGTTGCTGTCGGGTATGCTCACCACAATGAATCTGAATCAATACAGAAAATGATGGTAAAATTCAGCATGTGCACAGCCTGCGTTTAATAATAGATTTTTTTAAAGCGGAAGACTTCTGGCATTTTTAAAGCTTTAAATAATACAATATATGACTGTGATGTTTGCTGTGTATCCCCACAATGAAGAAAAAGTTAGTCTTTTTTAGGCAACAATATGAGTGCTCATGAAGATAAAGGAAAGCTGACAAGGAATTTTGACCTTGAAGGCAAAAAGAAAAGCTGAGTAAAAAATAAAACTGAGGAAAAAGAAAAGCTGAGTAAAAAGAAAAGCTAAGTAAAGGATTTAAGTAAGAGAAGAAATCACAGAGAAGATTGCTGGAGTGGGCTGAGAACAGACTTGACAATATGTCCAATTTAATTGTGGGTACTGTAGTGAAACTAAAAATTTCTTGGTAAGGCTTAAGTCAAAGAAATTCACATTTTGGGTGGTCAAGCATATAAATACAAACAAACACTATTACAAATGAGGAAATAAAACATGTCTATTCATAATTTTGTGCTTCTCCTGATATTTTGGGAAAACATATATGCAATAATCATGCATGGTCATGAGCTTTGGGTAGTGACCGAAAGAACGAGATCGCGAATACAAGCAGCTGAAATGAGCTTCCTTCGCAGGGTGGCAAAGCTCTTCCTTAAAGATAGGGTGAGAAGTTCTGTCATCCGGAAGGAACTCGGAGTAGAACCTCTGCTCCTTCACGTTGAGAGGAGCCAGTTGAGGTGGATCGGGCATCTGATTAGAATGCCTCCCGAACGCCTCCTTGGTGCGGTGTTTCGGGCATGTCTAACTGAAAAGAGAATCCGGGGCCGACCCAGAACACACTAAAGGGACTATGTCTCTCAGCTGGTTTGGGAACGCCTTGGTGTCCCCCCGGAAGAGCTGGAGGAAGTGGCTGGGGAGAGGGACGTCTGGACCTCATTGCTTAGGCTGCTACCCCCTCGACCCGACTCCGGAAGAAGTGGAAGAAGATGAATGAATGAATGAATATATGCAATAATTAAGAAACCCATGTCTCAAAGGCCTTAAGTGTCAGTACCTTAACCGGGACTCTGTTTACCTGTAGCCCCCTGCTGGCTGGACTGTATTGTTCCCCTGTCTGTTTTTGTTTTGACCTGCCATGTGCTTGTGCTCCTCCCCCACTTCCTGTCTTTGTTTCCTTTCCCACCAGTTTTTGCCCTCACCTGTTTCACCCCATTACCTGTCCAATTTATACCCTGCTTCATCTGTGCCTTAGTTAGAGTGTCTCGTACCTTGAGCCATTTGTGCTACCTGAGGTTATTGTTTGATTCTTAAGACTTTTGCTGCCTGGTTTTGATTTTTGTTTAACCATTAAAATAAGAGAATGGAACCTTAGCATTTGGGGCCAGTCCTTACACAGAATTTTGACATTAAGGGGAGTTCTGCTTTTAGGCAGGCCTCACATGGGGGGTGATTTTGATGGTAGTTCAGTGCGGTTCCAAACCATGTTTGATTGTAGTGACATCTAGACACCATAATGGTGTTTGCCTCCCCCTGCTGCCACACATTTTTCCTGCCAGTTCGGGAATTGAACCTTTCGGTCCCAAATTTGCTTCTCTATCCATTAGGCCACGACTACCCCAAGTTTACACCATGTTTTCCACTACTGCTCACAGTTGTTTGCCACATCGAGGTCACTTTAATCCACATTGAACTGTGTTCAAACCCGCTTCTGTGTGAGGCCTGATTTATCCATTATTGCATTGTGTTATTTATGTGTAAATTCCTTTGCATACCCTGGCAAAGTTAGCCTGATTGCCTACATCCAGTTTTGACCAAACACCCTTGGATGGTTTCCTTTAAAGGCCGGTAGTACATTCTCCTTATCACACCACTTCTAGTCAGCCAGCTCACCTTGTCATACCAGGAGGATTGAAAAGGCCAGTTATTTTCCACGACTTTTGAACCAAATCATTCTTGGGTGTTAATCTGCACTTCTGTTTTAATCGGAGTCTCTCATGTTGTCTGCCATTGTGCACAACTAATTAGTGAACTTTATTTAACAAACTAAAACAAGGAGCAAAGTCAATAATGCTATATGTATGTTTCTATTTACAGTAGAATATGTACATATTAAAAAATAATGTGGGATATATCTCCAAAAAAAACAGACTATAAGCAGCAGTTTCTTCATTTCTACATTGAGCTGAACTTGAAATGCTCTGAAGTGGCTGTCAATCAAAAAGATATCCAACCTCTTTGACAGTTCGACAAATCAATAAGCAACAGCCCAGCATCCTGTCCCACCCACTCCACTCTGACTGCAAAATGAGCTTTCCTGGTGCGTGATCTTGAGAGATACCGACTAGATATAGTCAGGCTCACCTCAACACATAGTTGAGGCTCGGTAACCACCCATCTTGTGAGGGGCTGGAACTTCTGGAGATGCTCATGGGGAAAGGCAGCGAGCCGGTGTGGGCATCCTTGTTTCCCCCCTGGAAAAAGACTATTGGTTGGCCTTGAAAAGGTTCTGGACCACCATCTGGCACCTCAGGAGGGGGAAGCAGTGAGGCATGGGAGTTTTCCCAACCTGTCTACCTATGCTTTGTGGACTTGGAGAAAGCTTTCAACCGTGTCCCTCGGGCTATCTTGTGGGGTGTGCTCCGGGAATATGGTATGTCGGACCCGTTGCTTTGGGCCATTCAGTCTCTGTATTGCCGGAGCCAGAGCTTGGACCACACTGGTAACGTCGAATTTGTTTCCAGTGGGGGTTGGACTCCTCCAAGGCTGTCCTTTGTCACCGGTTATGTTCATAATTTTAATGGATTGAATTTCTAGGCGCAGCCAAGGTGTTGAGGGGTTCTGGTTTGGTGGCCATAGGATCTGAAGGTTTTGGTGCATCTCCTGCTGGGTTATGGGCCCAGCACACTTTCCCTATCTTACTCTGCATACCACTTGCCCCTGCTGGCACTTGAAGTGACAGTCCCTGCTTTGTAGTGTCAGTGCTTGAAACAGATGAAGCTATTCTTTGTTTTTAATGGGTTGCTTTCAGATAACAAACTTATAATTAAATGAGCTATACTATATTGCCCCTAAATTGACATATTTAAATAATGCTGAATTAGCAGAGGATGGTTTTGATCACTCAATTTCTGGAGATAATAAATGTTCTTTATTTATTTATTTTTTTGAAAAGTCTCGTTATCATCTAAAGCTCCAGCTCAATGTCACAGGTACCTTTTAATGCCGAACCATTACATACTGTTTAGTTCATGACAATAGACTGGTGAGTTCAGGGTGGGGGTTTTGCCCAGAGTCAGCTGGGATAGATCAAACAGGACAAGGATACAATAATGAATGACTGAATCAACAGAGGATGGTTTTTATCTCTCAATCTCTGGTTATAACTAATAATGTATTATACTAATGCTCTACTTGTAAACAAACATTTCTAGTAAACCTCTCAAAAGCTCCAGTTGGAGACCACAGTTATCTCTTGATGCTGAATCATTAATGATTACCTCATGGCTATAAATGAGACAGCGCTAAGTGGTTGTGTGTGTGTGTGTGTGTGTGTGTGTGTTTTTTTTGTGTTTTTTTTTCATAAGAGATGGTGAAATAAATTAAAATTAATTAAAAACCCCTCTTAAGTAGCTCTATCATTAGTCTATTGACCAATGACTGCCTTGAGTTTGCATATTTTGAGTGAGATGTAGTTTATTGTACATGAGAGGGCAACCTGAATAAATTTGTCTTAGCAGAGGATGTATTCAATCCTCTACTACAGGGGTCACAAACTTGCGGCCCGCGGGCCACTTGCGGCTCGCAGGACGATAGTTTGTAGCCCTCGCCTTAATAAGAAAGTTTAATGTTTAGTGCGGCCTGCGAGTTTGATATGTACGGCACTTTACAGTGTTGTGTGTGGAGCTGGTAGAGCTGAACGAAGCTACCAATCACAGTGGGGTATATGGCTCTCGGGGGCGGGACATCGACCGGGTTTGATGCAAGCAGAGAAACATTTCTCAATGAGTGAAAGTTACAGCAGCGTTGCCATGGAGAGTTTTCTTCCGTGCCTGGCTGGCTGCCTCGTTTCTATTGGGCTCACGCGGACATTCGTCCCAACGCTCTGCATTCACAACAATTTTTAAGTTGCTGCCCAGTGGGACATCATATGTATATATACGTATATAAATATAATTTATATGTAAACAAAAATAAATATTTATACACACACGTCAATGGCACTTAGAGAGTTAATATGAGGTCTCTCTCTCTGATAAAATAAATCAAAGTGATGCACACGCAGCGGGATAAAAGAAAAGTAAGGAACTCAATGCAGCCTAATGCAGTCTGCAGTCACATAACGACACCTGTCCATCAGCAATAATAGTCCCCGGTAACCCGGACCAATTGTAGAGTCACACCGATATCTGTGGGTCATTGTTTTTTGTTTGCATTGTATTTGCATCGCCTCACACAATGAACATTACATATATTTCTAAATGATGTAAAAAGGAGTCAAAACAAATGACATCAACAGCAGCATGGTGTCATTTCTGCTACCTTTTCCTGTAACAACAGCACGGGGGATAACAGTCCGTGAGCAGTCGCCTTTTTCTCGCTCTCTATCCCGGCACTTTCTACCATTTACAAATGCCATGGTGTTCATGTCATCATGAAAGACATGAACATCGAGCGTAAAAACAAAGGAGACTGCTACCGGGCTTTTATCCGCTGACCGCCGTGCTGCGGTTACAAGGAAAAGGAAGCGGAAATGACATTCTCCCTGCGTCGGCTAAACACTTGATTGAAACCTGAAGGCAAGAGAAGCCATGTTCAGAAGAACAGTTCATGTTCTTCAATGTTCCATTCATGTTCAGGACAATTCATTTTTAATCTATAAATCTCAACTAATTCCTATGTCAGTGGTAGTTTCTTACACATACAGCTTGCCCATACTGGATGGTTGTTTCATTTAGCATAGGGAAGTCTACATCTGGCATAGTAGCATAGTGGTTAGCACCTCCACCTCACATTAAGAAGGTCCATGGGTTCGAGTCCCAGACTCGGTGAGGAAGTGTGGAGTTTCAATGTTCTCAAAGTGATTTGCTCCAGTGAATGGTTGCATGTGTATTAGCCCTGTGATGGACTGGCAAGCTGTTCAAGGTGAACCCAACCTTTGCCCAGAATCGACAAAGATAGGCTCCAGCCTCCCCATGATCCTTGTGGGATTAAGCGGTTCGAATGAACAAAATCTATGTTCATTTTTCCCCAATAGCAAGCTGAATTATGGTCTCATCTGACCAAAGCACACAATTCCACTGTCTTTCAGGTTTTCAGAGATGAACTCTGGCCCAGAGAAGTTAGTGGTGTTTTTACATAGAACTGCTGTATAACTTCTTCCTTACAGAACATCAATTTTGGCTGACTGTGTTAAATGACAACGGTTTTGTGAAGTAGTGCCAAGCAGATGTGGCTTTATTTATCACAGTAGCATGGTGGTTTCTCAATCGGTGCCTGCTGAAGGCTCAAAGGTCATACCCATACCAATAGTGGTTTTCAGTCTTACTTTCACACACTGACATGTCAGAATTCTCAATCTTTTTACAATTTTATATACTGTAGCTTTTAAAAGACCTAAATTCTCTGCAATCTGCCACTGAGAAATGTTCCTTTTAAACTGACTAACAATTTATTCATGGATTTTGGCACAAAGGGGTGAGAAGTTACCCATCCTTGCTTGCAAAGACCTAGTCTTTGCTACTTTTGTGCTTTTGGATGCTACTTTCATACCCAATCAAACAAGACTATAGTAATTACAGTGCCTTGCAAAATTGGTTCAGCCCCTTAATGATTATTAGATTTCAGATGCTAGAATGTACCAACCAGTACTGTAATTGCAAACTAATATGATCTTGCAGAATATTTTCTGTCTTAAGTCAAAATTAATTATTTGGCTATTCATCATCATCATCATAAAAGAAACAATTCTGTTTGCATAAGTTTTACTCCTTTTAGATTTGTAGAACCACCTTTTGCTGCAATGACTGCTTTAAGTATGTTGGGTTAAGTTCCTAACAGTTTAAATCCTTGGGAGTGACTCACCTATTCTTCCTGCCAGATTTGCTGCAGGTTCTTTAGGTTGGTTGGATGTCTGTTAACTGCAATTTTCAAACAGTGCCACAGTCTATCAGTAAGATTGAGAATGAGACTGTGACTTGGAAAATGGTCAGTAAATGATGTCAACACACACACACACACACACACACACACACACACACACACAGATGGAAAGAACAACCAGTGCTATACTCACTATGCCATTTATTTTTTTTTAAAATATGAATAATGACTATGAATAATATTTAATGCAGTTAGAGGCAGAAATCAGAAAACAGTTCTTTTTGATAAAAACAAAAAAGAGGATGCAAATCTTTTTTCTTTGCTTTAGTTCTTGGAATCAGTCTTGTTCAGCTCAATCTGGACTTCTCAGTAAACTCTGCCTTGCATACTGATATCACAGACTTTTTGTAGACGCATAAAGAGAAGTGGCAAATAAAGCTCAAACTTGCCCCAGAACATTTTCCTTTCATGTAATTAATTGTTGGTAATCCATTGTAGGATCAGTCACTCTGGTTTAATTTCAGAACTCACTAGAAACCAAAACCCGATTGCTGAGTGTGGGTAATAAATACATACCATTTGTTATTAACATACTGCTATGTTCAGCTGCAATATACAATTGCTTGAAAGTTTTTGAAACCTTTAAACTTGGACTTCTGCATACATGTGATTTAAAACATAAATGTAGATAAAGAGAACCTTCATTCATTCATTCATTTTCTGAACCGCTTATTCCCAATTAGGGTCGCGGGGAGGCTGGCGCCCATCTCAGCCAACTCCGGGCGAGGGGAGAGTACACCCTGGACAGCTCGCCAGGCCATCGCAGGGCATAAAGAGAACCTTATTAAATATAATGATCCAATATTACACATTTGTGAGTGGCAAATGTATGTGAACTTTATCTTTCAGACCTCCTTATGCAGTAATGAGTTTACAAAAATTTTTTTCAGTCCTGACCATTACCCTGTAGGGATTATAGTCCATTCCTCCATAGAGAACAGTTTTAAATTTGGGATGTTACTGGTTTTCCTCTCATGAATTGCTTAGGGATGATCACACTAGAGGTGCGATAGAAAAGCAACTGATACAAATGGCAATTCACTGACTTGTATCTGTCTCAAGAACTGAAATTGCATGTGTGGCCGCCATTTTCAGAGTGATGATGAAGTTATCCGTGTTGTTGAGGACCATCTGAAGGCTAAAGATGTGACAACCTTTCCATGAAGGGATTGCAAAGCTGGAACATTGGCTTTTTAAGTTTCTCAGTGAAACAATGTGATAGAGTACAAGACATTTTATGGTAGTATTGTCACGTGCAGTGAACCAGGCAGATCAGCTAAGCAGGATGCACATGAAGTTTATTAAATAAACATTCATACAATTACTAAATGGCATGCAAAGTCCAGGTCAAAAAGCAGGCAAGGTTTAAATAATAGGCAAATACCAGCTATAACATGGAAACTCAAATTCACCAATCAGAAAACAGAGCACATAAAGTCAAAGTGTGGTACACCCTGAACAGCAGAGCAACACACCCAACCATTTATACACACCTAGGGAGTACAGAGGGAAACCCACACAAGCCCGGGGAGAACATGCAAACTCCACACAGAGATGGCCAAGCCTGGGACCTCAACCTGGGACCTTCTTATTGAGGCGGGCATGCTAACCACTACGCCACCCTGCTGCCTGGTGTTTTTAAATCATAAAAACCTACAGTTTTCACATGAGTCTGGAGACTTTTATATTTATTGCAACTCATATAAACATCTAAACTTGTGTACATTTATTTAGAGCAACCTGAAGGAAAATGTGCTGTCTCACTGTCCGAATAAATATAATACTATAACCAGTGTTGGCAGAAATGCAAGAGCCACACATTGTCAAAAAGCAAGTATGTCAGGGGGGGGGGGGGTTGTGTTCATGACTTAGCAGGAAAGTACCATTTGGCAAGAAATTTCTAATTCCATAGAAAAGATAAGTTAGAAAAACACACTGAGACAATTCATTGTGATGAGTAGACAAAAAAAGTCAGACAGGCTTGCTTAACACCTCTCTTGCCTAATATTGTTCTTCTCTGTGTGTGGTATACTCTGCATCATGCAAAGCACATGATTGACTTCCAGTTCAATAATACTTTCATCTGTTTTCCATTAGAAATGCCCATTTAATTTATGTCCTCTGTGTGATTCTTGTCTTTCTTGTTTTAGGCGATTCGTGGACGTACTTCATTTGAACAAACACCAAACCTGTTTGAAGGAGGCCTTGCTGTTGGACTACTTTGTTGCAGGATTTTGGTGGGCAAAGGAGATGACTTTCACGTGCCAGCAAATCTCATTTATTATGGCTCTCTTGCAGCTGTTACTTGACAACATTAAAGGTAGCAGGAACAGGACAGAATATACATTATATAGACAAAAGGCTGTGACCATCACAGCCATATATATGTGTTGATATAGTCCATGATTTGCTGTTGTAATAATCTCCACTGTTCTGAAAAAGCTTTCCAATGGATTATGGAGCATGGCTTTCAGAATTGATCCATAAAAGCCACAAAAGCATTAATGAGGTCAGGCGCTGATGTCATGCAAGGAGGCCTGGGGTTCAGTTAGCATTCCAGTACATCACAAAGGTGTTCAGTAGGGTTGAGGTCAGGACAACCTTGGAAAACTATAGCCTGCTTCAAATGGTAAAGCCAACCCATCCCCGCTGATTCCCACTCAAGAAAATTGTCATATTGTCCATGGTCAGGCCATTATCAAGTGCAGGGTAGTTTGGTTTGAACTAATGCTGTTATGACCTTGGAGGTCATGGAAAGCAGGAAAATTTTTAAACCCTTTGAAAAAATTCAGGAATAATTATCGCTCTCACCACGTTAGGGTATAACTAGGCCTGCCACCTGTTCCATATTTGACTGAGGGATGCTTTCTTTTACAAAGCAGTACGGAAAGCTGTTTATTCTGTATTTTAATACAGCCTACTCTTAGTAAATGATGAAATCTAAAAAAGTGTAATTACTAACCATAAACCATTTTCCCTCTAGATCTTTCTCTAGAGAGTAAATAAAAAGTCCTCATTAAAAAAATTACTGGCAATCAGCACTTCTCACAGTTTCCGCTTCTGTACACCATACTTTTTGGCTTATGCTGAAGCCAAACAAAATACAATCTATCTTTAATATCAGTTTTGTGTATTCTTTATGACATTTAAATGTATTTCTGCTATCCACCGAATAGTGTCGCAGTTACTAATGTTGCAGAACGCGATTTGAGTCCAGACCCAGACACCATCCTATCTGTACCCAGAGCTGTAGAGTTGACGCTTTATCTGGCGCCTCTTTTCTTGCCTTTGCTGTAGCCGGTGTGACGGTGGATTCTGCGTGAGCACTACATACACTCTTTCTAGTGCTTGTGGCTGTGACAGTGAAAGAGAATGGGGAAATACAGGATACACAGGAGGGAGTTGACTTGTTTTCTGTCATTGGTGAGAGAAAAACAGTGAGTCAAAGTGAAGGAACATATCGTTGTTGTTCTAAATGGCACAAAGTACAGAGTGAATGAACTGATTCTTACTTGCTCATCCGTCCTGCTGGAAGCTCAAAGCCCCTGAGTGTCGTATGCTCTGAAAGAGTGGCACTAGTGCAAAGTGGAAATGTAAAACCCCACTACAAAGGTAAATTCTTCAGGGCTTTTTACACCAGAGCCTGCTTCCTTATCAGGCCAGGTTTCGTAGAATCAAGCAACTAGGAGTTCAACTCCTCCTGGATGGAATGCAGGTTACCTTCCCAGTATTTGTACTGGTACCCATTTATTCTGCTAGGTGGAAAGAGACACACCTGTGATTAAGACACACTTTTGGAAAATCAAAATAAGAAAATTACTGAAAGCCGCATTGTCTCAGAGTGCCTATATTCTTTTATCTTTATTTATTATTATTTATTTTTGTGTGTATCCTAAGTGTCCTGAGTTACACTGACAATAAATGTGCTAATTGTTGCTAATTGTCATAAAAACCTGTATTAACAGTACTCAGAGTATTCATTTCACACACACATCCTCGTCTTAATATTATTAGCCTAATTACTTACTTGTCCTCTTCGCTCCTTGTGGAGCATAAGGCGAGGCACAGATCTCTCCACCTTGGTCTGCCCTTGGCAACCTTCTCGGCTGCTTTTCAACTCGAACACCCCATCTCATTCCTCTTTTTCTCTGCCGTCCTCTTCCATGTTTCCGTAGGTCTACCTCTCCTTCGTTTGCCCTCGGGAGTCCAAGTGAGTGCCACGTTTTGATCTTCGTCACTTCCCTTCCTCAGCACATGCCCGATGTAACACCATCGTTTTATCCTAACGCCTTCTTCCATTGGCTGAGTCTGTGCTCCTTTCCTCAGTTCTTGGTTGCTGATCCTGTTTGGCCAGCATATTTAGAGTATCCTTCTCAAGCATCTATATGGGAATGCCTCTCATTTTTTGACATTAGCCACTGTCATCCTCCAGCACTCTGATCCATACATCAGTATCGATTTCACTTTACTGTTGTATATCTTTATCTTGGTTTTAACGCTGTAGATACTGGATTTCCATACTTGATTCAATGATAAAAATGCATTCCTGGCCTTCTGCTGTCTTGACTTTATATCCTCACTGGCCCCACCCTCTTTAGTTACTGTCGTTCCCAAATACGTGAATTCCTCTATGTTTTCCACTTGTTGTTCATTGATTTTGACCGGTTTGTCTGCTTTGGCATTTATTCTCGTGGTTTTTGTCTTTCTGGTGTTTATTTATAGTCCTGCTTTTTCTGCCCACTTTTTTACTGCCATTGTTTTATACTGAATGTTGCTGAATTTGCTGGATAAAAGTGCAATGTCTTCAGCAAAGTCACGATCTTCCAACCTGCTGGTGAATTTCCATCTTTTCCATCTAATAATAAATTATGTTCTTTCCCTACACACTGTTGTTCATCACCCAATCTAAGACCAGGGGAAAATCCAAGCATTCCACAGCCTTGTTTTACCTTGCTGTCTATCCTCACCCAGTCTGACTGCAGTCCATTGTTAATCACACAAATTTAGTTGTTCTCATGTTCTTGTAATAATCATTCCTTTTACTATCTTGAAATTTTCCACAATGTTTCCCGATGTATACTGTCAAAATGCCTTTTCAGAATCTATGAAATTTAAATATAGTGGTGCTTGCCATTCCACCCTCTGTTCAATGATGTTTTGTAGAATGAAGATTTCATCCGATGTTCCTCTCCCTTGCCTGAATCCCACTTGTTCCTTCCTTAGCTCTTTATCTATTCCTTTCCATATCCTTTCAATCATGATATTACTAAGAAGTTTACTTGGTACTGACATCAGCATTATACCTCTCCAGTTGGCACACCTCAACAAGTCACCCTTCTTCGGGACTGTTATTATCTCTCGTGACCATTCCCTAGGGGTCACCTCTTCCATCCAGATCTTGTCAAACAGCCTTTCTTCACTTTCTTCAGTGCAGATTTTATTTCATCTTCAGAGATTACCTCACTCCCTCTCTTTTCATTCACTCTACCTTTTTCAATTCTGACCAGTCTGTTTGGTGGTTCCCTATTTAATACCTCTTTGAAGTGTTCCTTCCATCTTTCTTGTATATCTTTCTCCTTGTTAAGAATGTTCCCATCCTTGTCCCTTAATACGCTGCTTTTGTTCTTCCTATTAGCTCTTTTCATTTTCAGTTGCACTTTGCTGATCACCATCTGATGGTCTATCTGCTTGCCTTCCTATCCAAGATGGATCTTCTATATTTTCCATTAACTAAGATGTGGTCTATTTGGTTATTTGTATTGGAGTCTGGAGATGTCCATGCATTTTTGTGGATGTTTTTGTGTTGGAATAATGTCCCTGTTATAATCCACCCGTTTTCACTACAGATCCCCACCAGGCTTAGACCATTGTCATTTCTTTCACCGGCTCCATTTTCCCCCATTGTTCTCTCAAAATAAGTATTTTCACAACCAACTTTAGCATTGAAATCTGCCATGAAAATGCAGATGTTATGTTTTGGGGACTTTTCCTTTACTGCTTGGAGCTGTTGGTAGAATTCCTCCTTGACTTCTTCCATTGTATCTTTAGTTGGGGCATAGCACTGCACGATTATTAGCTTTAGATACTTAGAATTAAATGTTCTTCCAGGCACTTTGCTTTCTCCTTGGACATCACTATTGCTCCTACTCTGTGGTGTTCCTCCTCACAACCTGAGTATAATATCGTTTCATCTGTTGTAAGCTTGACCCGTCCAGATTTTATCCGTCTACATTCATTGATCCCACAAATGTCAACTTTGTATCTCCTCCTGTCCTTTGTTAGTTGTTGGGTTTTCCCTGTCTGATATAGAGTTCTGATGTCCCAGCATGCAGTCCTTGTAATGTGTTTAGGTCCAAAAAATGTATGCTTCAGGTCCCTGGCTGCCTTTTCAGCTTTCACCAAGGTCCATCGTACTTCCACCGCTCAGAGGGTCTAACACTTCCTGAACCAAGGTGACTTCTTCAAATCTGTCTCTCCTTTCTGTAGCTGAACGCATTTTTATGGGAATAGGGTGCTAACCCTTTGCCCAACCCTCCTCCTTTCTCAACTGGGCTTGGGACCAGCTACGGTGGAGATTAGCCAAGTTAATTTTAGCCAATATTGCATTACATGAAGTAATAGTGCACAATGTGTTTACCTGTAATTCTGCACAGGAAAAAATCATTTGCAGTCTCACTGCTCCGTGTGTGTGTGTGTGTGTGTGTGTGTGTGTACTCTGTGTTTTACTGCTTCAGATAGTTTAAATAAAGAGCCTAATTTCCCCTCATGTGATATCTAAAATAAAATATATATAATATGCAACAAATATCTGTGCCAACTTGGTCATAAACATTGTCTATGGCGCCTCTCCGTCAGGGTCACAGGCTAAGGTGGAGCGGTGAGAGCATCATTCAGGAAGTCATGCAGCTGCATCTCAAATAAACCGTGCAACAGTTTGATTTGTGACAGTCAGTCTGATTAGTGATATAAACGATAGACTATAATACTGATATATATATAGCTATATACAAGCTTTTCTGCCAGGGTGGGTTGTGTTCTTCATGACCTGCCCCCTCAAGACATGAAATCTGATTAGGAATGAATGGGGGTAGGTCTTTAGATCTGTGTGAACAGAGATTGTCTTCATGGAACTTGCTTTGTACACAGCCGCATAGTGATGCTGATACATGTTTGGGCCTTGACCCACATACAGGTATCATGCTCAGATGTCCACATACTTTTGGCCGTATAAGTGTAATGAAATGAAATGTCATAATGAATGCAGAAATAGTTATGCTGACAAAACAGTGGTGATAGAGGTGAAAGTGTGACATCACAAAATTTGGAAATTTTGTGATACAGGTGAAAGTGTGACATCACAAAATTTGGAAATGTTTGTTAGAAACATTATACAGTCACTGAGCACTTTATTTGGATCACTATAGTAATACCGGGTAGGACCTCCTTTGTTCTCAGAACAGCCTTTACTGGACTGGATAGGATTCCACAAGATGCTGGAAATATTCCTTTGAGATTCTGGTCCATGTTGACATGATTGCATCACACATTTGCTAGGTGCTCTTTCATGCTGTAAATCCCCATCCTACCACATCTTAAATAGGCTCTATTGGATTCAGGTCCAGTGGCTGGAAAAGTTACTGAAGAACAGTGAATTCATTGTCATGTTGATGTGAACCACACTCACACTGTGCATTATCATGCTGGAATTAGCCATAAGAAGATTGTGAATTGTAAAGTGTGCTCATGAAAGCTATGGCATTCAAGAGATGAATGATTGGTATTAACAGGCATTAAACTGTGCCAAGAAAGCATTCCCGACACCATTAGAAAACCTCCACCATGAACTGTAGACACATGGTGGGCTTCCGCCAAGGTTTCATGCTGTTGGGACCAAATGCTGACCCTACCATCTGTGTACCTCAGACCAGTCTGGCCATATTTTGTTGACCTCGCTCATCATCAAGGCTTTCCCATCCACAGAACTCATGCTCTCACTGGCTGGTTTTGCTTTATTGCAACATTCTGAGTACATGGTAACCCTGGTGTACATTAAGATCTCAGGAGATGAGCAGTTATAGAAATACTCAAACTAGCCTCTCTGGAACCAACAATCATGCCATGGTCAGAATCAATGAGATAATTTTTCCCTTGAAGCCACTGGCAAGTATGTGCATAACTTTATTCTCTGTATTGCTGCCATAGAATTGGCTGATTAGATAATTGTATGGATGGCGCAATGGTGTGGTGGTTAGCACGTTCTGTGTGGAGTTTGCATGTTGTTGCGGGAACATTCTTGTGTGGGTTTCCTCCAGGTACTCTGGTTTCCTCCCACAGTCCAAACACATGCACAGCAGACACTGGAGATTCCAAATTGCCCCTAGGTGTGAGAGTGAGTGTGAATGGTTGCATGTGTGCAATGGCCTGGTATTTCAAGCAGTTCAGGGTGTTTGCCCAGAGTCAGCTGAGATGGGTGACAGCCTCCCCATGACCCTAATTAGGGTTAAGAGGCTTAGAAAATGAATGAATGAATGATAATTGTACGAAAGAGGAGATGTGTTCATGTATTCCGGATAAAGTATTCACTGATTGTTGGGTATGTCATAGGATTACCAGACACATTGGTATTGGCACAGTGGTCTTTTGAGTGCATTTACCCTTGTGTCTTTGATCTAGAACTAATTCACTTCTGTGTACTATACAGGATTAGTCTGCTATTAAAACTCATTACTCTAAGTGGATAATGCTTGAGAATGACGGACACTAACAATTTGTTACTTGGAGTAGGCAGTGTGATCATTATCTCACTTTAAAAAGGAACAGTAAACCATGTTTTACTCGTGTTTCCCATAGTATTTACCAAAACCCTTTTACAGAGAGCAGCTTACTTTTGGGTGGCACGGTGGCATAGTGCTTAGCACATCCCCCTCACAGAAAGAAGATCCTGCATTCGAGACCTAGGCTCAGGCATTTCTGTGTGGAGTTTGCATCTTCTCGTTCTTGCGTGGGTTTCCTCCCACAGTCCAGAATCATGCACAGTAGGCTAATTGGCTAATTTATAATTCATAATTCCACTGGGTGTGAGTGGTTGGATGTGTGTGTTGGCCCTGTAATGGTCTGGAGATCCATTCAGGGTGTACCCCAACTTTGCACAGTGTCAGCTGAGATAGGCTCCAGCCTTCCTGCTACTCTACACAGCAAAATTTCAAAATCAAATTTTCTCCATTGGGCTCAAATATACTCAGAAAATTTGACTCTGAAATTTTACTGTACCTGGTTTTAGTTTAATAAAATTCCTTTGCTTATTAAAGTTCGCTAACTAGCTGTACGTGATGGCAGACAATGCAAGAGACTCAGAATTAAACAGCAGTGCTGATCAACGCCCAAGACTGATTTGGTATGAAATATTTGGTCTTTTCACCTCTGCTGGTATGACAAGGTGAGCTGTCTGACAGGAAGTGCTGTGATGAAGAGAAAGTCCTTTTAATGAATGGTGTTTGGTCAAATCTGGGTTTCTGGCTAACTTTGACAGGGCATCCATAAGAAATTATAACATAATACAACAATGGATACATTTTATGATGTAGGCCTGAAATGTGCTTAATCCGACAACCAGCTACCACTGGTATATACTACTAAGGGGCCCAAACCTGTTCCAGCATGACAATGTTGCTGTGTACAAAGTGAGTTCCATAAAGTTATGGTGAGCAATTGTTGGTGTAGATGAACTCAGCTGGCCTGGTCAAAGCCCTGATTTCAACTCAAAATCTAGTGAAAATCCTTCCCAGTGGAGTGGAGATTATTATAACAGCAAAGGGGAGATTAATCTGAAATGAAATGCCCAAAAAGCACTTAGAGGTGTGATGGTCATGCTTCCGCAAACCTGTAGTGAAACTTAACCCTTTAAGAGAATCATTTGAGTTGGCACCAGGGGAGGACATGTTGAAGGGAAGTCAATAATAGCTAAGTTACTGAGAACTCCTTTGCAGTACAATTTCCTGACTATGCTGGCCCTGGATTTGTCATTTCCAGATAAGCACATCCCGTTCACTGAAAATTTTAAGGAGTTCACCCAGATGCTTCTTGCAACTAGACGGTTGTCACCATCAGCAAGCTTCGCTGTTAATCCACTGTTTGACGTGGAGCAAATCAAATCCATTACAGACTACTTCAAGATCAGGTTAACATTTCCCCTCCACTGATATCACATTGTTTTATATATAAAATTCTCCTAAACACGCTGTAATTACCTTAAAATTATGAGCTTGTAGGATGAATAAAAACGAGATCATGCTTTTCCCGTTTTTCATTAACGACTGTGAGATATTCACTCCTTTGCCTACTAGCAATAAGCAAATTGGATCCCTTTTTATATCCTCTATAATTAATACTATGCATAATTCATAAACCAATGGATTGTGAAGCATGTGGGCTTCTGTCATGCATAACAAGTTGCATTGTTGTAAAAATAAATAAATAAATAAAAAATCAGAAACTGAGGTGATAAACACAAACAAAGCAATTATATTTGTGCTGATTTAAAATCTTTAGTATTCTAAACAAGCAAATTGTGAGCATTTCAAATCTGCTGCTTTACAGAAGACTTTTTGTGTAGGACTCAAGCCTTATCGAGTTGTTCCTTTAGCCTCTTAAAACTCTCAATGTTACCCATAAAATGGCCACCAGAAAGCCATCGACTGATTATAGTGTAAGAGCTCAGGCTTTCATTTAACAGTACCATTAATCTTTCTTATCTGATATATTGTAAGTGTATGTAGTTTACCCAATGTGTGGTTTATGTGTGGCAGTAATGTTGATAGTTCTATGGATGTATAGCAGATAAAAATGTGCTGTTATTAACAATGAAAAGGGAAAGTGTACATTACATTAACCTAAACTCAAGGCCCTGTATCTATGAGACAGCAATATGTCCTACTTAGCTTGACTGATCCAAAATTCATTATGTAATCATAATTTGGCTCCAGGGTTCCGTGGTGGTTTGCACTCTCCCTTCACATATAGAAGGTCCTTGGTTTGAGCCCCATGGTCAGTAAGGGTGTCTCTAGGTGGACTTTGCATGTTCTTCCCGCACTTGCGTAGGTTTCCTCAGGCTGCTTCGGTTTCCATCCACAGTCCAAAGGCATCCACATTAGGCTAACTGGCTATTCTAGATTGCCCCAGGTATGAGTGTGAATAGTTCAGAGTATATTTGGTTGTCTGTGTTGGCCCTGCAGTGTACTGGTAAGTGGTTTAGGGTGTACCCTAACTTTCACCCAGAGTCAGCTGGAAATGGTTCCAGCTTCCCTGTGACCCTAAACAGGATAAGAGGGTGAAGGCTGTGCGTATGTGTGTTTTGGACAACGCAAGTTACCAAAATGCTGTTGTTGATACCAAAGTTTTCCCCACCATTGTAATTGTACAATGTCAATCAGTATTGCATTTCCAAGTGTTAGAGTTTTTATTTCAACAAATTTATTTTTCATGATGTTATTACACTTTTTTTTTTTTTTTTGCATGCCTTCAGAGGAAGCGGAATTGGAGGGGTTTAATTAGCGGATGTGGGATTGAAGGAAGGAGAGGGAACTTTTTCTGTGGAATGTTGGAGGAAGTTAGCCACCTTGCCAGCACTGATTACAGCAGCTTTAAAAGCAACTCTAATTACTGTATGCAGTTGTTGGCAATGTTTGCATAAAAGGTATCCAGTTTATCGTATTCTAAAGAATCTTCCACACTGTGGCCTATAAGTCAGATGAAAAAAAGCCTTCATATCACTGGGGGAGGAATCAGAACACAAACAATGCAAGGGGATATTATAAGTAGGTTAAAACATCTCCGTTTGTCTTTCCGTTCCTTGCTGTTGGTTTAGCTAATAACAGTTTTGGAGTGTTATTTGATAGCTTGGCTGCTTGGAAGAAATTTATACTCATTTGGAAGTGTTTTTAATTTTGATGCACTGTCAAAAAGCCAGTGCAGCTCATATTTATGAGATGTAAACAAAATGTGGATTTGCTTGTACATTTTCTAATAGTTCTATTAAACTAGTCACATCAGAAACTATACATTCATGATAATCTGTAAGTTAGTTTTTCAATTATTTAGGCTGGGTAGTTAAGTTTAAGGCAATTGTTAGCTTGAAATGTTCTTGATAAGTAATATGTTTTAGCAGTGGTTTTAAACTACTATATAAATATATATTATTTATAGGTATCATGTTAATTAGTTTTATTAGTGATGTTAAATGGAAAAACATGCCAGGGGTTAGCTAACTCTATAATGTATATAAACCATAAACACTTTTTATTGACAGTGTTATCTTATTAGCTAGCTAGAAATAGAACTGCCTTCAGAACTACTATATATTGGTTACTGATTTTTTTTATACAAGCATAACATTTATTGAGCAAAATTACATTTTTTTAATGTAAATTCATGGTTTGTGGTAAAATAAGTCTGATATTGAGTTAAATAAATAAACTAGATAGATAAATATGGCTTGCAAAGAAAAATTAATCCAGTACATAAATCATAAAATCTTTTCAGTTTGTAGCTGGCTAAATATATAGGTATGATGTTTATTAGTTTTAACAGTGGTTTTAAATTGAAAGGGGGAGTTAGCTAGCTCGATAAGGTGTATAAACCATCAACACTTTTACTACATATTACAAACTAGCTAGAAATAGAGCTGCTGTAAGAACTCGTATATATTGTTTGCTTATTTAGTACACAAGCATAACATTAATTGAGAAGAACAAGATGAGTCTGAAAATTTCCCAATCTTAAATCTGGAGGCTATTTGTGATATTAAACTAGATAGACAAACAGTTAATTAAATAAATCCATCCATCATTACTCACTCACTCATTTGCCGGACCACTTAATCTTACCAGGGTCGCAGGGAGGCTGGTGCCTAGCTCAGCCGACACTGGGTGAGGATGGGATACACCCTGAACAGCTCGCCAAACCATCACCGGGCAACAAACACAACCATTCCCACTCACATCTAGGGGCAGTTTAAAATAGCCTGAGGTGATTAATTGTTTTTGTACACGTTTAGTTATATTACACGGGCTGCACAGTAGCATAGTGGTTAGCACTAAGGGGTTAGCAGGAAGGTCCTAGGTTTGACTTCCGGGCTCGGCAAGGGCATTTCTGTGTGGAGTTTGCATGTTCTCTCTGTTCTTGCGTAGGTTTCCTCTGGGAACTCTGGTTTCTTCCCACAGTCCAAAAACATGTACATTAGGCTAATTGGCTGTTCCAACTCGCCCCTATGTGTCAGTGTGAGTGTGAATAGTTTTGTGCGTGCGTGTATGTGTGTGTTGTCCCTGCAATGGATTTTGGGTGCTGATCAGTCTGAGATAGGCTCCACCCTGTCCTCGACTATAGTAGGAATAAGTGGTTCCGTGAATGAATGAATCGAATCAATGAACATACCGAGGGCTGACAGCAACAAGTGGTTAACTCCACTTTTCATAGTTTTGAGAAAACCAGGATTTTAACATTTGAGAACATTTAAGAGTTTACATGTAAAATTAGTTTGTTCACTGTTTCTTTATACACCAGTATATTTGGGTATCTAAACCACTTAAGAATCACCTCCCCTGTGTATGTGGATGTGATTCTTTTTAAAGTTGTAAAGTGGAGATATCCACTTGTTGCTGTCAGCCCTCGATCCCAAAGCTAGAGTCACTGAGATCACATTTCTGTTTTAAAACTGAAGATGTTTGATGTTACCTGCATAACAATTTGAGTATAACAGTTTCAATCTTTTATTGTTATTACTATACAGTTTCATAATTAGTGTTAATTGCCATTGTTGATAAAATAGATTGTTATATTTGTAAGGATTGAAGGTTCTCTTTTTTAAAAATAATAAGATTAATAGATACATTTAATCTGTATTTTTTAAATACTGTATTGAATTGTGTTCCTTTTTCCTTTTGTAAAGAGAAAGCCTGCCACCTAGTTGTCATATGCATGTCATGCCAGTAATTTTTCCCTCAGGAACCCTGACCAAATACCTGCATGTCCTTGTTTTATATCATAATTCCTTCCTATTATTCACAGTTAACTGTGTGATGTACTTCAGTCTTTTCCAGCATTACAGTCTCTACGAGTCTCTCTTCACTCACCCAAGAGAGGACATTCTGCTAGAAATAGAGGTGATTATCATCTTATCATGGACTCACATCACATGCATGTAGACTGTTTGGATAACAGATTCGACTCATTGAAATATGCTGAAGTTGCCAGCCGTACGCCTGTGTCACTCATCTGTGATGACGTGAGGAAAGAGGTGTTAGATGCTCTCGATAGTGGTTGTCATTACACTAGTAGGAAGAAGTGTCTTGTCACAGGAGCCTTAAATAGAGCTAGAAGGAAGGGCAGTGACGTGTGTGGAAACCAGTTAGCTTTTCCTATCTTTGTTTTATACTGATAAGCTGATCTCTAATTAAACACAATCAAGCACATCAAGATACAATTTGTGAGTGTGTGTGTGTGTGTGTGTGTGTGTGTATGTATATATG
>JAQMYF010000021.1:23210529-23227676 GCA_030014195.1 Neosilurus mollespiculum
TGTAAAAAGTATAAATAAATGTACAATTTCCTGTTGCTTTCACAAAACAATCTGTATACTTGTAGGATTAATGTAAGTCATAGTTGATGAAAATCGGTTAATAGGTTGGAGAGATATGGACTTTTATACATATATGTCCACATGTGCGACAAGACTTTTGTCAATGACTGTGTGTGTGTGTGTGTGTGTGTGTGTGTGTGTGTGTGTGTGTGTGTGCGTGCATATGCATACTTAATGTATGTATATATACATAGAGACACCGTAAGTATATGTTTTCATGTGTACAGTATATGTATATTTCTTGTTTTTTTATTACAACCCAGCCTCGTTGTTTTATTGCAGTGTTTTCAGTGCACTTTGTGTAAAGACTGTCATTTCAAATAGAAGGAAAACACAGAGATTAACTGCCTACACTGAAATTTTCCAGGATTCACAGTGCAATTTGGCTCAATCTTCTTTTTAATTGCTTTACTCTGAAATGTAATTGAAGCTGACTAGCATGTGTTTTTCCCATTTCAGGACACAGATATGACAGATATGTGATGACTCACCAGAAGCAGATATAACAGCCTATTCAAATTCATTTATCATCTTAATTACCTTGCAAACATTTAGCAATCAACTGAATTTTTTTTATTTATTTATTTTTTTTAAACATATGAAAGCTATTTGACCAACGGTTCTTTCTAAAACAAGGCAAGCCAGATGCTGTTGCAAATTAAGCGGCGGTAAATTGTCTCCACATCTTGTCTTGGCTTCGCAGCGTGCCTGCCCCTTGTCTCTCTCGCCTCTCCATTTTGCAGGTGGTGAACAGCATTAATGAGAGCTGTCATCTCTGCGCTTGAAATCCAGCTCGGGCGGATCCGAGCCTGCCTCTCAGCTGATTTGCTCATCCATTATTAACGTGTAATGATTATGTTCCATACACACTTTCAAAATGTCAGACAGCAGGAAAAGCGTATTGCTAATATTTTTTCGTCCAAGTGGCCATTAATATTCATGACGCGTCGCACAGTGCCAGTCTCTCTCTGAACTATAAAAGTGTAACGTCCCTAAAATGGGAAAACTCATTACATCAGAAGCAGTAGACAAGCAGCAGATTTGTTTAGCGCCTGAATGGTGCTTTAAGCTGCTGCGTGTGAATAGTTATATTTGCTATGGAGCATTGTGGGGATCAGTGAACAAATCTAGGTCAAGCGCTGTGCCACAGACATAATGGGTCCCGAATGTCATATAACACGAGCGTTTTCTATTTGTTTTGATGGAGGGTTCAAAGCACTGTTTGAATATTAATGTCCTCATTTTCCACCCCTCCTTTGTCTCTCTATGTATATTGGAAGCAGTTTAGTGAAACAACATGTTTAACAAGTTACACAAAGGAAAGAAGAAAGGCCTTTTTTATTATTTATTTATTTTTTGCAGTCATTAAAGTGACGTTAATTCGTTTATCGGGAGATGAAAAAGCATGAATCATGTGCAGGGGAGTAATGCAGAGCTATTGAGTAATGAAGGACCATTGTTCTTCCCCTCACCCTCCATTTGACATTGTAATTATCTCAAATATGTAAACCACAGAGCCTTTGTTTTTCTTATAGAGCAGAGTTTGAGCTCTGTGTGCAGGGCTTTCTGCCAAGTGAACTGTAAAAGCATTCCAGCTAAATGACAAGAAAATGTAACTTATGGCCTTAATGCGAACCCTAAATACCTTCAAGCATAAACACTGATTAAAAATCAACTCCTTCATCAATTTTTTAATATTTCAATTCCAAGTAAACAAGGCAGGCATGTGAATAAGATATGCACTGTTATTGACATATTTATTGGTGTTGGGTCACGTTCCAGAGAACCATTGAGGTAGTCAATTCAGCTGACTTCATTGCTCCATTGGAAGAAGGAACGCCAAATGATGACCTGCATCTCGTAGCTCAGTCCCCTACCGTGCTGCCTGAACAGGTAAAGAAAGTTGCTGCCAGACACTTTAAATAAATAGTTAAATCTTGACATAGAAACCCAAGAAATGAGGTTTAATCAGGCCAGCTGTTCATGTGGTGCATGTAGTGATTCAGTTCTTGGCCTTGTGATATGACCAGCGAGTGAGAAAATGTGTTTCACATGTGAATCATTTCGAAGAGGAAACATGAATCTAGTTCCAAGTATGAGTAACATTTTTCCTTTTTCGCTCACACTGCGCAGCACTCCAGCTGGAATATGCAGGCTGCGCTCCATCGTGAGGGAGGAGATGAACTGTAATGCGCAAACAATCTGCTCTCTGTCCACAGGCCAAAATTCCTCTCAAATCCTTTTTGTTTTAGGAAAAAATGCTTTAATACTTTAAGAATAGTTGTTGGGGTTTTTTTTTAGTTAAGCTAAAACACGCAGCCTTTAGTTTAAGTATACTATACACCACATAACGTTTTCTTTTGAACCAAGACGGACACCTGAAGTTAAAAAAATATTTACTGTATATGCAGTTCAAAGCAGGACCACATGTAGGTGCTCTGTCTCCTTTAATAGTTTTTTTTGGAAGGTCTATCTGCTCTGTGTCCATACTGCTTCTGCATTAACGCCTGGTTTCGAATGGTTATTCCAAATCATGCCTCATCTCTCATCTGTAACTGGTTACACCATTTACGCTAAAACATCTTTTTCCCATTATTAACAATTCAGGTTCTCATCAGAAATTGCAATATTTTTCTATTATGCAGCATCTAAGAATGTAGTAAGCTTTCCCATCATACGGCACCGTTAGCGGGAACAGCTCACACCAGTAAACACATCTGACATGTTTATGTAATATTGTGCTTTTGAATTTTAGTTCGACTTTGTTTATGGTCTGTCTACTAGATTTGTGTTGAATTTACAGTTATATTCCCTGAGTCAGGATTCAAACACATGCACAGAGAAGACTGAGGAAGAGTCTGCTGAATGTGAAGAGAGAGAGACACTCGAAAGCCTCGACAATTTCACTGTGGAAGATGTGCAAGAAGTGCTTGGGGAAATGACTAGGGAGATGCTGGGAAAGCTGCAGGTATGACGCATAATTCAAGTGTATAAGCAAAGTCAGCACTTCCGATCAACTGAACAAACTAAATAACACTACCCAGTCTTGCCAGAATTGCAAAAGGTTCAGTAAGTGTGATTTCATTTGTTTTCATGTCTCGATGTGGATAAATGCCAATCATTAATAATATACCAATAATGACACCCACAAAACTCCATAAAAGGCAAAGCTTTCAGAACTGGAAATGACAAAATGATTACTAAATGGCAAAAGAGTGTCTCCGAAAGTCACTTTTCAAAAAATTTGCAGCAATGCTGTTTGCATGATTTCAATCATGATTCACACCCATTCACCTAAAAACATACAACCTGAATAGCTCGTATAGGATATGTACATTTTTCCTTCCCAAACGAACTGGATTCACATTTCTTGTGTGAAAGCTCCTGTTAAAGGTTTACAAATAAATTCATTGGTATCCGGCTTGATAAACGAGGGCCGTTATCCATATGTTTATCCTCTCACATACAGGGTTCCTTCTGTAAAGTATGCAAATAAAAAAAACCTTAGTAATATATTAGGAAAGGATATATATTGGGAGGAGAAGACGACTAAAGGGAGAAGCCGCAGGGTCCAGGAAGGAATGATATTAGTGAAAATATCGGGTCTGAGCTCATACTGTCCCACAGGCCTCCTCTACCCAACTGATCATGGCAAAAAAAAAAAAAAAAAAAAGAACTAATATTAAAACTTGAGTAATGTTCCCCAGCTTAATATCGTTGGTATTCTGCACATAACACGGAACACATTAGACAGCTCCTGGCAGATATTCTGATTAATTTTACGGTAGACTTAAGGTGGAATCGAATTACTGGGTGTGCTGTGGTTGCAGAAAACAATCTGCCCTCGCAAGTTGCTGTATTGTGTCATCCCAATAGTGCATTTTCCCAAGCTTAACAAACAGCAACATGCAGGTAAAAGAGAATTATCATTTCAACGGGTTAAATGATTTCATACACACTTGACACGACTTCCCTTGAGACGTATTTTGTTCCTGTACCAATTTATTTCATTTGGAGGACGCTGTATAATGCATGTTAAGAATGACCTGCTGTATGATTGGTCCTATTTCCATCATTTTTTTTCTGTTTACTCTGCTGTAACATCCGCTCAGGGTCAATTACATATTTCACTCCAAGCTATATTTAGCGCTGTGCAAAACAAAAATCTCTCCTGGCTTAAACAGCCCGCATTGACCATCCGTTCTGTTTTTTTTTTTTCTGTTTTTTTTTTCTTTTCTTTTCTTTTTCCCCTCTCTGTTCTTTGAGGCTTTTCTCCCGGGATCGGGTTAAGCTGTTGAGTATATGCTTAGCATCACAGCCTGCTCCAGCTAGTTTGAAGCGTTTGATTTTGATGTGGATTAAATCTGCCACTAGAACTGTTCTTCTTTCCCCATTGAGTGAAGTTTAATAACATCCGTTTTTTTTTTTCTTCTCCCCTCTCTGGGATATTTTAGTTGTGAAAGTTCCCAGGAGTGTCATAACTCATGTGGATCTCATCATGCCTTATATGGTAGAAACTCTGAAAAAGGCAAATGCTGGAAATGCTGTGGGTGACTTCCCAACCATATTGTTACCATTACAGATGTGCGCTGGAGGCATTTAATAGGCCTGTGTGTACAATGAGAATACGGGAAAAGAAACTTCACCCTCCCTGTTAAAACAGTAGATCTTAACTGCAGGGTGTTCAACTTTTTCTTGTAGCTGACTTGTTTCTAAACAAGTTGTTAGACTGAGTAAAAATATGCAGCACGTTCTGTTTTACATCACATAAATCATCTGTGACAGTGTTATAGATGTTGAGTTTTATGGATGTATGTACTTTTTTCTTGTCCAACAGGCAGATTTTACAGAGAAGCTGCGTGTCCAGGAAAAGACCTTCACAGCCAGGTTAGACAGTCTCAAGAGACGGACGTCCAAATAATGCTGCTGAAGAAAGGAGAAACATCCACCATTGTTTCTTATATAGACAAGTAATGGCACCAGCATCTATATAGTAAAAACAGTACAAAAGCTAACAAGCGTATGAAGTGTAATTTATAGAATTCCTAAAGAAGTGCCACATAATTAAATGTCAATGCGCCTCGAAAGAGTGAACAAAAAAAAGAAATATGTCCTGGTGCTATTACTGAAAATATTATAATTTTAATGAACATTTTATGAATATGGGTTGAAAATGGCTTAAAAATCATCCTGACACCAGTACATCTGATTTTGACATAGTCAACCGTTTGGTACTAATATATATAAAGAAATTTTTATTTAAAAAAAATAATAATTTACGGCTTGTTGATCAGAGCTGGGTGCCCCACCCCCCAGCCCCCTGCTTTTAAGTGGATGTCTTCGAAAGACATTTTTCCAAAATGTACTGATTGATGCTGTACTCACTGAGCAACTCACACATCCACACCCCCTCCCCAAGCACCCTCTCAGCCCCTTGCCCACCTTTTAAATGTTTTTTTGTCGTTGTTGTTTTTTATTATACAGTGCACAGAGTTGACTCAAGGCTGAAGTTACACATCAAAGAAGGACTAGAAACATGCTACTGCATGCCTTTAGAGGAAAATTACCAATAAGAGCACCTCCTTTATACTTCATTAATAAATAACACCTCTTTTTTCTTATCCATTTACAGTTAGATTTATAGTTGAAAAATATCCAGCAAGTTAATTTCCTCTTTTTGCTTACAATCGCTAGAAACAACTCTTCATTTTCTGGTTTCTTTTTTTCCTCTTTGTCGCTGAAACCAGAAAACATAAACAAAGACTACTTCTACGAATAATATGTAAAAACAAATTTCACCATATTAATTACCATTTCTTTTTATCAAATATTGACACACATTTAATCCATTACCTGTCCAGTGTGTACCCTGGCCCCGCCCAGTGACAGTTGGGATTCCAGCTCATTTATAATACGTCATGCTTAACTGGAATAAAAAATGAATAAATACCTGAATGAATTAAATCTATTTATTACTGGGTTTATTTTATGTGCATTGTCTGCTGTACAGTTTCTGAGTCCGTGTGTATGAGCTGTTGCTATAGAAATAATCATGTATTTGAATGAGCTTAATATAAACTTTTGTTCTGAATTAAGGCTAGAACTACTGACAAAGTGAAGTAAAGGTAAAGTACAGTATATCACCACCTACGTACCAGTCATATTTGAGAATTCAGTCACACTGTGGTATAAAACTAATTGACAGAACACACAACGAACTGAATTGAATACACATAACCTTGTTCAATAAGGTTTCTGCTGGTTTCTGGAATCAGTAACAACGTGCTAGCCTTGTTTATCCAGAACATATCAAACAAGCCCTTTTCTTATTAATTTAAATCCATTGGTGCTTTTGTTTTTTTCAAGCAGTGGAATGTAGCATTAGAGAGCTAAACATTCCTGCGGACTTACTCAGTCATAAAGAGTGTGATCTTGATTTACTGATAATGTGGGTTTTCCCCTTTGCTGTATTCGTGTTATGATTATTCTCAGTATTTGATGCTGAGAGTAGATTTTAAGGCATTGCTTTCAGAAAGACCTTCACTTTGGATTTATTAGTGTAAACAGCCAGTTATGATATCCGTTAACAGCTCATGAGCAAACGGAATATTTAATTGAGTGGTTTGTATAATGTTTGCGTGAAGCTTTTTCCTTAAGTCATTAGCTGTGTGAAAGTAGCCCAGTGCTATGGCAACGCAGCGTAACTCATGGCCTAAATAGCTGAGTTGCCATATAAAGTGATGTATTATTAAAGCTGAATAGTGAGTTTTCCACTGCATTTGAAAAAAAACAACAAAAAAACAACAACCCTTGTATCTATAAATATGTGCTGCAGTTTGTATTAGAAACTGGAGAGCCATCTAATTTTGTCTCTCATAATTTATAGAGTGAATAAACTTTAACATGTGTGTTCAGTCAGCACAGTATCAGATTACATTAATATTCTCCCATGCCTGCGTTGTGCTGCTTTTTCCTACCCGGTTGATTTAGTTCTTCATTAGCCTGCGGCTCATTGTGTTGACACAGTGGGGTAAACTGAGATACTTACGCTGAATTCCTGACGAACATGTTCATGCAGCCTGTTGTTTAGAATTGCTCTTTTCTTCTCCCCCCACTGACTGATAGACTCATTTCCTAGCCAAGAGCTCAGTGACCTTTCTCAGTTCATAGCATTAATAAAAAATTAAATAATAATAATAATAATAAAATAAATAAATAAAATCCCTCTGCTGGCCACACAAACACACTGCTGAGATATCACTTAACACACTGTGGTGAGTGCTCACCTGCCCCTCTTGCTGATAATGGATTACTACAGGGAGGTTTCAGCTTTGCCGTCATCTTCTTACAAGCAGCAAGTTCAGGGCTTAATGAAACAAGCCTGACTTGTGTTCCTCTGGGAGTCCCTCAAAGTTCAGTGTGCAATCTCAGTCTTTAATTGCTCTCTCTTTTGTGGTGGCGTAAACATGTGCTTTATTGGATGTGTTTACATTTCACTCAGTACAGTTGTGCCTCTCTCCGTGCCACTAAGCTTCTGCCCCAGAGCTACAAGTCAAAAAGAAAGCATTGTTTACATTGATTGTAAAAGACATTGTTAACTGTCAAACAAATTCACAATAGATGGCATTTCTGTTTAAGTTTTGCCCCATCTTACTCAAGCCCGCCAAAATCGATTTATGGTTTTAATCAAAAACAGCGCTTCCTGTCAATAAAGCAGCACGAATCAAAGAGATTTCCGTGCAAAATATATTTCACAACCAGAACAACGGCTTTCTGGTAGTGACACGGCAAGACTTCATCTATCATGTTAAGCGTTTTAGTGTGTTATGCAATAGAACAGGATGGAAATGAAAAAAGGTCACATTTGTTGAGAGCAGTGTGCTGTTTATCTTGTGATGCATCAGCTTTGAAATTCTGACTGTTTCCTTGTTTCTCCTTCCTCCACTCCATTACCAATCTCATTCCCAATGGTATTAATTGTCATCAAATGCCTTTGTGAGTACTTCCTTCTGCACATGGGCAGGGATCTGCCTGCGCTACCCCGCGATACCCAATCCGCTCCTTTCTGTAGGCCTGCAGAATAAGACCTTATTCAAATCAAGATGCCTCCTGTACGTAACGTGTGTTTTTGTGTCTGGCTTCATGCGTGATAATGAGTCAGAAAAGCAGTTGAAAAAGAAAAGCCCACATTCTCCTTTTAAACAAATGACTGAGATGTTTTCTTAAAATATCTCTTTGATTCAAATCGGGAGTTACAAGCCTTTTGTGGTTGCCGAATGACTTCAGACATCAGACGGTCTCAACACAATAAAGTCCAGAATACTGAATTGTGATCATTTCTCTTCCTGTTGATGAAAGCAGCTCTAGTGTTGGCGTCAGCAAACAAATGAGAAAGCGTAACAAAGTTTTTACAGCTCTTTGATGATTGCTTGCTGTCGGCATAAATTACTTCAACAGCGTTACGCCTAAATTATTACAAAGTATAACATTTAACACGCTTAACGGATAAGCTCAGGATGGAAAGGGTTTGAAAATCCAACATTGGTCTGGGTCCCGGGACCAGATGTTAGATTTTCCTTGAGTAGAGGAAAGTTAGAAGGGGAATCCAGAGCGCTTCACTGGTAGTCTCTCGGTTTTCCACACATTCCTAAATTACCATGTAATATAAGAGGCTGTTTTTCACTGGAGAGCCACATTCAATCCGCCGCAGTTACAGTTCTGTTACAGACACAAAAATAATGTTTGCACTGTAGAACAGAAGCTGAACAATTTGCCCTCCTGAGCTCATAATGATAAAGTCGAATCAGTCTCAATCTGATATGAACCCTTTTAACAAGAACAAGTTTAGTGTTTTGCCTCACTTATTGCACTGGCCTTATATCCATGCAAATGCTACACTTTGCTTTGTTTCCATGGTACTCGTGTCATTTTTAACCGTTGCTCCCTATATCATTTACATGAAAATACTTCCTCTTTAGAAACTTGACACTTGAGCACTAACAGCATGCTTCCTGTGTGTTTCAGCGCAGAGCACGACCTATAGTTCAGCTTCACTATCTGTTGTTATATTTCAGATTCTTTTCAAGCCTTGTTCAATGCCATTACATAACGCATCGTTTCTCATGTGTGTATTACTAATTCCTCCACCCTGTTCTTTATTTCCTGATTTTTATAGGCAAGCTATTTTTTAATACAATGGAAGGAATGCAGGGAAATGTGTTTGTACCTGTTTAAATTGCAACATTCCCTCTGTTCAGGCTGTCACTTTAAAAGTGCAGATATATCAATGACTCAGTACACCTCTGGTTGCTTATACATTACCACAAAGGTTAGAGTTTTTGAGGTCAGATTCTTGCAAGCAGCACCTGATTAAACTGATAAGATAAAATTACCCATTGCCTTTCAAAGTATCCAATAGATGTGTTACATTTCTTCAAGCTGAGAGTGTACACTAAACACTTTATGCTTCCTGTCCATAAACCAGAAGCCCATAAAAAGGTCATTACAGTCAGAGCCAGACTGTAACTTTCTTTGTCTTGTGACTAGAAACATAACATGGTGCTTTTGAGTCTCAGTACAGAGTGTGATAAAGCATTGTACATTACAATAAGGTTGTAAAAGACGTGATAACGATGAATACAGATCCAGATATATTGTGTCCTATTTCCCTCCAATATTCTTATGTAAAATTTCTTACCATTAAATAAACCTCAAAACCTGATCCTTTTCTGAAACCATTAAGCTCTTGGCTGTCTATTTTTGAAACACAAATATTTCTATCATATTTCAAAGAAACTTTGCAAACCCTTTGAATATTTTATAGTAATGAAATCTGGTTCAACACATTACAAAATTTGGGTCACACTGGTTTCATTTTCATTGGTTTAGGTGTCTACTTTCATTCTTAGTGACACACCTTTTTAAGAATAGCTGCTGTCATACTTATTTGGCATCAGTAAGTTAAAATTTATGAACATGACTTGAAATTATCTTTAAATTTATAATTAACATGCTGTACCATTGTGAACGAAGTCGACTAATATTGACAGTATGTTATGATATTGTACAAAGTAACCTTATATTAATCATTTTATACACCCATAACAACAATCGTTTGGGTAAAGAAGTTTGAGAAAATCAGAATCAATTTTTAAATGAATTTAATAACTAATAACTAATAATTTCCTAATCGACCATTTCTCATATTCAGTATGAAGCGATAAATGAAGTAAGAACACTACTAAAATGTCAGTAATCAAAATAAGTAATTTCTTGCAATGGAATCATATTATAGTATTGAAAACAGTGACCTCTCAGATGATATGAACACAATACATATGGTCAGTACTAATATCAGTGCACTTCAAAAATAACATTGCTGCCCTTCTACATTTAGTTAAAGATGACAACTGGAAGAGTAAAAGAACAACTGGAAGGATACTGTGGATGAATGAGGCTAAAATAGAACTCGTGTGCCTGTTTTGCTGCATCTGGGCCAGGACAGTTTGTCATTGTTGATGGCCCAGTGAATTCTAAAGGAAAATATCAGGACATCTGTCTATAAACTGATTCTTAATAAAGAGTGAGTCATGCAGCAAGACAATGACCTTCAAGATATGTGTCGTTTTACCGAAGAATGGTTAAAGATTAATAAATGTTACATTTTGGAATGGCCAAGTCAAAGTCTTGACCTTAATGTAATACAAATAGGAATGTTGTGTGAGCATTTCATGTGAGGAAACCTACCAAGTCAAATTTAAAGCTTTTCTGTGTGGAGGAATGAAATAAAATCCCTCCAACTCAATTTCCAGGACTGATTATAGTACCACAAATGTTTATTTACAGTTATTACTGCACAATGGGGACTGAAATTAAAGTATCACATACTTTTTCCATTCATAGATTTGTGATACTGGATCATTTTCTTCAATAAGTAAATCACAATGTGTAATTGTTTGTCTTGTTTGTTTCTGACGATGTTTTAAATCATATTTGTGAAGAAATATAGAAAATGATGTAACCTTCAAACATCACTGTATGTGTAATATAATGACAACATTATGGCTTTATTAAGTGGTAGATATATATCAGTGCTTGGTTTGCAAGAAGAGAAACTTTTATTGTGGTAGTGGTTTAAGATTCTCTGAGTTCATAGTACATAATTTTCTTTTGCACTGGGCCTTTATATAGGGTTGTGTTTTTTATTTACATAAACTATCAAACTTTTAAATTCAATCATGTACTGTTTATATTGCAGATTTTGATTACTCCAGGTTTCCCCCCACAGAATAACACAGTATATGAAGGAATCAGCATGCAATGTTTATTTTGCAGAATGCAAGGTAATAAAAATAGATATGCCAACGACTCTGCAACATCATTGCTTCCTTTTCATGCACATACTGGTGCATCTCTAGTCTCACTTTCTTTATACTCTATCTCCATTTTCTGTTCTCTAATCTACCACGGCATCAGAGACCCTTTCAGTTTTTGAGAGACTGATATGCTACCTGGCTAGCTAACGAGCTGTACTCGGTGTGCTGTTTGGTGATGTGATTTTATAAATGTATAATTATTTGTGTTAGAAATTGTTTGTCATAAATTGTTACATCCCTGGTGTTAAACACTGTAAATCCAACAACCTGATAATGTAATTTGTTGACAACTATTTCATAACTGGATTTTATTGGTTTCAGCAATTCATTCTTGCAGCCCTAGTGAAATATTTACCAACTTTTTGAGCGTATGTTATATGATATGATCCAAGAAGCCAATCACTGATCATCAATAATTTCATCAGCCAATTAACAAATATTTGCTGAACGCAAGGTGAATAGTCCCCGAGCCAGA
The DNA here is from genome assembly GCA_030014195.1 of Neosilurus mollespiculum. Lineage (NCBI taxonomy): Eukaryota > Metazoa > Chordata > Actinopteri > Siluriformes > Plotosidae > Neosilurus > Neosilurus mollespiculum. The sequence continues at coordinate 23,222,440 of JAQMYF010000021.1, forward strand.
ATGACTGGGGACTATTCAATTCAGCTACTTGCACCAAGCCTCACTGAGTCATTTGCCAAACCGCTTACACCTACTAAGACCGTGGAAAGACTGGTGCCTATCTCAGCCAACACTGGGCAAAATTAGGGTACACCCTGAACAGCTCACCAGACCATAGCAGGACCTACACACACAACCACTCACACCAAGGATCAATTTGGAACAGGCAATTAGCCTAAAATGCATGTCTTTGGACTGTGGTAGGAAACTGGAGTATCTGGAGGAAACCCATATGCAAACTCCACACGGAAACGCACAAACGCGGGAATCGAACCAAGGACCTTCTTGGTGTGAGGCGGACATGCTAACCACTACACCACCATGCCAGCTTGCACTAAGCCTGAGACCCATGTTTCTTTTAGTGTACACTACACAGGAACATAAGAAAAGCAAACCAAAACAAGATTTTTATAGTTTATTTAAAAAATTTTAAGCATTACAGTGGTAGATGAGCTCCTCCTGCACACGCATGTGTGTGAATCTTCAGGCAGAGCACTTCCTGCTTTCAGAGCTAATAAATGAATTAAAAAGTCTTTATGAAGACCAAAAGTTTGTTTAGCTTAATAAGATTCATGTTTTTAATCTCATTCAGTGTTTTAGTGTACTACACAAAAACATAAGAAAAGCAAACCAAAAAGTGATTTTTATGCGATATCCTTTTTATACATTTTTAAAGTATAACAATGTTCACGCCACATGCTCCAAATAAAAAAACCATGAGATTTTATCTGCTTTTTTGAAATATAAAGAAAAGCTAACCAAAATCATGTTGTCTTTTGTTTATATTTACTCATTTTAACCATGACAGACACTGTTCAGTGCTTTTAGCAGAGATAAATGCTGTGTAGTTAATTATGTCTGTTTAGCCTTCTAATTCAGAGTTGTTGTTTTTTTTTTTTGTTTGTTTGGTTTTTTTTTTTAATTAAAACATGTTATTGTTCATTTTAAAGCATGATAATGCTGATGGCGTCTCCTCCAAATGAACATGACAAACTGTGAGTGTTTGTGGTTTTGATTCAGGCATTATTCACCTGGAATGTTTTTTAATCCCAAGATAGCAGACCAATCAGATTATGCCATTCCTGCGCAGTATATACTAATTACCCATATGCACCCAAGGTGGGGAAGATGTGCTGTCCTGTCCAGGAGAATGTACATTGATTTAGTATATACTACACAGGCACCTAAACAAAAAAGTACACTAAAATGAGATTTTTATGGAATTTTTGGGTTTTTTTTAGTACATGACGGTCTCAGGCAAGCTCCCAGTGCAGTCAGAGCTGTGCAATGGCATCTCCTCAAGCCTTGGTAGTACTTTGCAGAAGCATAATGAAAACAAAACGAAAATGAGATGTTTATAGTTTATATCTACATGTTTTAACCATGACAGAGACTAGTGACTGGTGAGCTGAGCACTTTAAGGTGAGTTAATAAGCACAACTGAGATTCAGTTCTTGGAGTTTAGTGCATACTACATGGGCGCATGAGGAATGCCGGCTCTGTGAAGGTGTGTTGCACACTAGTCCAAAATTGTAGTATAAACTACAAGGAAACACAAAAAAACCAGACTAAAATGAGATGTTTATAGTTTGTATTTACATATTATAAGCATGACAGAGGCTGGTCAGGTGAGCACTGGTCATCATTGTTCCCAACAACCACTCACTGATTACCATTTTTCCTGATAACTGATCACTTATCATTGTTCCTCATGGCCAGTCACTGATTATCATTGTTTGTCCTACCTTTATATTTCTTTGTTCTCTAACTGAAATGTTCTTGCTGATATTTACAGTAATGAACATGTTATTTATTTCCTAACCCTTTCCCTTCTCTTTATTTCCCTCCTCCTCACTACTGATGTTTTATTCGGACTGCTTTTTATATAAATGATCACATTTTATTTTGATCAAACAATTTTTGTGTCCCATTTTGCCTTTTTCAGAATATCTTCTAATCTAATTTAGGATTTGACATGCAAATGGTCATAACGAATCAGTGTATATGCAAATTAGTCCATGTCATCATCTGGTGCCTTCTAGTGACTTTCTGAGCACATTAGCTACTTTCGACTGAAACTAGCATGTAACACATACTGCAGAGAGCTGGGTAACATACAGCAAGTTAACATCAGGCCAGAAAATGTATGTTGTTGTCCCTGATTAACCTGATTTTACCAAAATGCCTGAATTCACCCTATATGATGGTGCCTTGTATGTGAGATTGTCTGTTATGTTCAGACCCACAGTGACAATGCAGCTTGTCAGCACACATTTACAAAACATTTCGAATCATTGTGAAATATCTGTGTGTATGATCAAGTCATATCCTGAGGCATCGGAGAGGAGTGTCTGCTTTCATGGAACGTCAGAGGTGTACGTCTAAAGGCCTGAGAGGAAGTAACATGAAACAGGAGCAAGTAGCATAGATAACACAGATAAATGATTGAGAAATTTTAGACCACAATAAGCAAGCCCTGACTCTGCACTTAGCTCTGTGAAACGTGCGTTGTATAACAAGCCGAATAATGCATTTTTAATCTCAATCCTTAAAGCATGGGGCCTCCTCTGTAATGAATTGCATTATTACATGCAGGAGTTTGAATTATGCAGAGGCTCGAGTCGGCCTCGCGCTGTATGGTAATGACTTTATCCACCGCCTGCTCGGTTAGCATATTCATCCCCATGCACAGAGGACAATCAATCTTGGCCATATCATAAAAAAATAAAACAATGGTTCCAATTAGCTCTGTTTCAAAGGAAGGGCCTTTAAGCAGTAATAGGATAAAATCCAATATGTGCCTGGATGATGGAGAGCAAGTGCAGCCGTAGGAGTAGACGTGGATATTGATCTAATATTATCAGGCCGGTGTCATATTCTCTGAGCGCACTGATGTTTGTCAGCAAATAGATTCATCTGATACAGTGAGGGAGAAAGAACAGAGGGGGCACTATTTCACTCTTTCGCTTTAATAGTTTTGTTGATATAGTGTATTAACACCGATCAGCCATAACATTAACACCACCTGCCTGGCAGCCCCAATACACAGTTTTTTCACACCTTTATATATATATATAATTTAGAGTTTCTGCAGAAGCCCTTCTATGAGATTAGAATAGATGTACTAGCCTTTTCTCAAATCCTGCCTAGTCTGAATAATCCTAATAAGACACATCTTGGTTATTTTGAGGAAAATGGAAAAACTAATGACCCGTGGGATTTAGGCCTCAGCTATATAAATCCTGATATTAGAGAGTGATTATTGATTGTATTCGACATACTTTACAGGGAATATGTTACTATATGATTTTCATTATTTATTTGTTTGCAAATCTGTCTATTTGGGACTTATACGGTTTTACCTGATAATATTGATGGAGTTGTGTTCAGACACCAACGTGGAGAGTTCTAAACTCAAACTAAACTCTAAACTCTATATAATACAAACTCTGCATAAGAGTAAACTCTAAACTCTATATAAGCATTTTATTTGTTTTAAGTCTTTTGGACTGGTGGTGATGAGAGAAGTCCACATTTAAACCTCTACTGAAAGCATTTGAAATATAACCAGCAAGGGAACTCAAAATCAAAAACTTTTTCTGCAAATAATTAACTTTTTTTTTTCTTTTCTCCAAAACTTACATATCCAGACTGATGCCTTTCTTTCTTTCTTTTTTTCCCAAAATGAAGCATGCCCTATAATGTGCATTAATAATGACAGTAAAAATTCTATTTTTAATAAATATTATTTATTTATAACGTAATTTATAATACTTGTAGCCTAATCGATTGTAATGAGTAGATGGAGTGCCTGGTCGTACTCAATTTTGTTTTAATTCTATAGAACAAGCCAGAGTTCAGTTTTTAAATATCACCTGGAGTAAGTTGATCAGCATGGCAAAAATCTGGATGTTCAGATGATATATGCATGCATTCGCTAGTATTTGACCCCTGCTGCCAAAATGATTTGGTATGCACTCAGGCTAATTATGAGCTAGTAAAAAAAATTGTGATTCATGCATTATTCTCTTAATTAGGCTCTGCATTTAACCCATCCATTGTGAACACACACACACACACACACACACACACTTGGAGCAGTGGGCAGTCACACTGCGGTGCCTGGAAAGCAGTTGGAGGTTAGGTGCTTTGCTCAAGGGCACTTCAACCATGAATGTGGAGAAAGGGGAAGGATTAACTACTGCACACAGGGAACACCCTGCAAGACCTGCGGTTGTGAAGATCCGCTGACCGTTTTCTAGCCATGATTATGTGGCCCTTTAAAAGTCACTCAGATTCTTATACTTGCCCCGGCTTCCTGCTTCCAGCACATCAACTTCGAGAATTGACTCTTCACTTGTTGCCTAATATACCCCTCCCCATGACAGATGCCACTGTAATGAAATAATCACTGTTATTAACTTTAGGTTTTAGTTATGGCTGATTGGTTTGTGTGTGTATATGTATGTACCAGTTCCTCCAGGATTTTGTGGGCTTTTTTGTCTGATTGTTGTAAGATAAAAATGGCAAAATTTGCAGCAAATATTTTTATTTGCAATGTGTGTTGCAATATTTTTAGGCATTTATTGCAATTAAATGGCTGTGCACATGTCTGCATATTGCCGCCTTCAAAAGCATAAACAAGAAAGTAACTTATCGTAATGTATGTTCAACATGGGCTCTTATAATTGGTAAAACTTGTGGTATAATACAATGATTGGCCAAATTTCTGAATCAGTAACTGTAACAAACCCTCAACTTATGGTGCGTGATTTGATTCAAGCATGATCGCAGGTTTACAACGTGGATAATATCCGTTGCTATATACACTTAAGCCCAAAATCATTCATACCCCTGGCAAATTTTTACTTAAAGTTACTTTTATTCAACCAGCAAGTTTTTTTGGACAAGGCTTCTCCCAAAAGATAATAAGACGATATACAAGAGACATCAATATGGAAAAAATTATTTCTCAGCTTTTATTTACATTTGAAAAAAAGTGGCAAATGCAAATGTTCATCTGGACAAAGAAGACTTCCGGTCTTCTGTTTTATGGTCGGATGAAACAAAAATTTAATTGTTTAGCCACAGTGATGTATCCTTCATTTGGCGTAAAAAAAGGAGAAGCCTTCAACCCTTAGGAACACCATCTCCACTGTCATGCATGGTGGAGGGAACCTAATGCTTTGGGGATGTTT
>JAQMYF010000021.1:23232270-23242573 GCA_030014195.1 Neosilurus mollespiculum
GTTATTATTGTTATTATTATTATTATTATCATTATTATTATCATTATTATTGTTATTATTGTTGTTGTTGTTGTTGTTATTATTGTTATTATTATCATTCTTCCCCTTCTCTTAGTTTTCTTTATTTAATCCTCTCCTCGTACTGTTTAGTACGCTGGTATGTAGTATGCGGGTTTGACCGTTGCCATGGCGACGCGCTATTTATACCCACGGCGGATTATTTTGACAGACTGTTTAGCAGTGTAGTGTGCAGTATGCATTGTGTAGTTTGGTTCGCATTCCTCCTATTTTGTGGTTCAGCTTTTCAACTCGAAATTTCTCGTGACTGCCGTCCAAAGCCATAATAACAGCGCCTCGTGACTGAAGATAAAACACCACACAAGGCATAAAAAGCTGACGTAAATGTTACATCCTGTAATGATAAAGCTGGGGCTGGACAACTTTTTTTAATGGCGGCGCTAAATCATTTTTCAGACCAGCTCGACCTTTTGGGGGGGAATAATCGATATGGCTTTGAATAGCACGGTGTAAATGAGCTACAATGTTTATTTAGCTACATCTCTGAGAAATATATGGAGTGTTGCCTCAAACCAAACACACATTACCTTGACTCAAAATAATAATGATAATAACAATAATAATAATAATAATACAGCATAAAATTAAAAGTCTGTATGATACATAAAGTCGACAGTGAATATCCATTAACACAAATTAAAAAAAAAATAGATGCGATTCTATGAATCTACAGCATGATTACAGACGTTATATTTCATGCTATTATTACTGATGTTGATGTTTATATAATAAAAGCGTTACATTGTTATCATTGGCGCATTAGCATAAGCACGCGCGACATGAATGCACCCTACCCTCATTTATACCCGACTTAACGTCGACAAACATATCGTACCTGCCCGACTACATATAAATCATTACAAGCATATTAAAAATGGGAAGAGGGGAGAGAGAGAGAGAGAGAAGGAAGAAAGCAGAAGTGCGCCTCCGAATCTCTGCAGCTCTGCAGGAAATGTTCTTTCTATTACACATCCCAACGACCTCCGCCACAGGTCCTTATAGATACATAACAACCCGTCGATCCATTTCAAGACATTACCGACATAAACAATAGCTAGAAATACCAACTTGCTGTCCCTGCACAACATATTTACCAGTGCCACCATCTTAACATGCAACATTGGAATAAAAACGCCGGAGTGATTTTTAAAACCAACACGAAGGGTAGGATAGGCAGCGCCGCGCTACGCATCCGCGCCGTGTTTTGAATTTAATATGAACGTTTTGCAAACAAATCGTGTCGGAAATCACACGAGCGGAAAGGTGGACGCTGGGAAAAATATTACATGGAAACGGCGCACATTTTTTGTGCGCCGAATTCGCGTCACGTCGTTTTCATATTGACGTCCAGCGAAGCACCGGGCGCGCTGATATTTTCCCCTTCCAGGACCTGCGGCAATCCATTCAAGCCAACAAGTTTGGAGAGAATGTTGAGTTTAATCAATTCAGAGCGTCGAGATGGAGCCCAACTCACTCACGGTATCATCACACACTCCGCTTTTATTATTTCCATTTTCACATTACACACACACACACACACACACACACACACACACACACTGTAGTTGAGCAGAATGTTAATAATTCGAGCCGTTATACTGTATTGATATGGAGTGGTTAGAGTAAACTTGAACACAAGTTAATATTATTATTATTATTATTATTATTATTATTATTATTATGGTGGTGTTTTTTTTTTTTTTTTTGTATTCATGAAGCCTGTTTAAGGTTGGGCTGCGGTTTGTTTGGGTCTCGTGCCTCATCACTGTGTTGCTGTTGTTATTAGGTTATGATTGTTGTTGTTGTTGATGTTTGTGGATGTGATACAGCACACTGAATAGAAATGGATGGTGAAATTAATGACTTGTCGTGTGCTGTTTCCGCAGTGGGTCGGCTCACCTTGTGGCTTGCACGGACCGTACATTTTCTACAAGGCGTTTCGGTTCAAGCTCGAGGCTAAAGCAAGAATTTTGTCTCTCGGAGATTTTTTCTTCGTGCGCTGTAAGCCGGAGGACCCGGTGTGCATAGCCGAGCTCCAGCTGCTCTGGGAAGAAAGGACAACCAAGCAACTTTTATCCAGCTCCAAACTTTATTTTCTACCGGAAGATACTCCCCAGGGAAGGACTGTCACTCACGGAGAGGTAATTGCACATTTACGGATATATAAACACCCCTAGTTGTTTGCATATTTATTTATAATTTGGTTCATTTCCTGCTTTGTGTATGCGTGCGCGAGAGCGCGCGCGCGTGCGTGCGTGTGCGTGTGTGTGTGTGCGAGTGCCACAATTTCACATCAGTGTAAAGCGAGCTGTTGTATTTGTGTCTATTCCGCTTTGTCGCGAGCTGATTTCCTTTTCATTCGAGTCATCTGATGTCGCTTTATTCGCAGAGCGCATTATGCTTCATAACCGAACATAACAACCTTCAGCTCTGTTATTATAAACCAGTAATAACACATCGGCTGAGTTAGACGAGAGTTTAATAGCATGCATTTAGTGGAAAATTAGAGTGTGGCTCTGGTGCATGGGTGAAAGTTGTCACAATCTCTCTCTCTCTCTCTCTCTCTCTCTCTCTTTTTTTTTTGCATGCCTCATCAGATAAATACACCAGTGCGGAAATTGCGAAAGCCTATGCTAGGTTTTGCTCTCTCTCTCTCTCTCTCTCTCTCTCGATGAGGTAATACAGTATTTCCAGTACTCCCATAGTCATAGCTTACACATATTGTCGATTTGGCAAAAAGGAAAAAAAGAAAGACAGACAGGCGCTCGCGCTCGGTTTTCTTCTATAGGTTTGTAGACATTATGAGTTATAATTCTGTGTTATGTAAATGTGCAGAAGCGCTCTAAACAGAGAGGGAAGGTTACAGGAGAGAATGCAGCTGTATATGCAGGAGATTTGCACGCAGCCTTGATCCCCCAGAGGGAATTGATTAATAATGGCAGACTGATAAAGGAGGCAACAGTGGAGAGCCATGACATTTATGAAGGTTATTGTTGTTCCGAATGCTGCAGCTTTCTTTTCTCTACACAGGAAAAAAAAAAAGGGAATGTAGGCTATGTTTGTGACTGGAATTGAATCCTTCATGCATTAAATATGTTTTTTAATATTTCATAAGTCTTTGATCCCCTGCGCGCGATGCAATATGCAACTGTTGTTGGTATTAGTGGTGGTGCTGGTGATGTTGTTAAAACAGCTGCTGGTTTGCTTTACACAGCTAATGTCACTAATGTAATGGAGGTCAAGCCTTATCTGTTCTTCCCTCCCAGTGTAAATTAATGAATTAAAAATAAAACCCTCCTCCTTTTGGCTGAACTTTCGTTTCATGCTGTCCAACCCCCGATCAGAAGGGTATCACATTTAATTTTTCATAATAAGCAACAGGTTGATTTTTTTTTTTTTTTTTTTTTTTTTTTTATTCTTTGCTTTTTTTCTTAAAAAAAAAAAAAAATTCGTTGAACGTCAAGGTTGCGCGCAAACTCGTTGGTGAATGCGCAGCCTGCGCAAACGGTGCGCTGCGGCGACCTTGAGCGTTGCGAGGCGGAATGGAGGTGGGGAAAAAAAACACAATCCGACTTAACGCTCTGTTTATTCAGTTGATCAGGGACCCTGTCCTCTTCCCCCCTCCCAACTCTCTCTCTCTCTCTCTCTCTCTCACACACACACACACACACACACACACACACACACACACCTGCCTAGGTTGCCAGATTGAAACGACTATTTCCACATCAATACATCCTTTAAAACCCAGCCAACTATGTAAACCAGTCCAAACTGTAACTGTGCCAAAGAAATATTATGCATTGTACTTATGGCCCCCAGAAATCAGTCTAAGCAGGTTCACAAGATTTGGATTGACCTTCTAGAGGCAAAACCCAACTGACCCAATTCGCCATAAATCGGTGCAAATAATGTTCCGAATTATGTTTACACTTAAAAGAATTACCAGTTGAAAGAGCAGGATAGCCCACCCAACCCCCACGAAAATATGGCAACTCCCGCCACTCTCCTTCACTTATTCATTCACTCACAGCAAGGTGAAGTATTTGCTTTTCAAATTTATTACTCATACATGACTGCCCCGCTGATCCTGAGACAGCAGGCCAGATAGAATTACGAGCCCAAGGACAACGGCTCGACTTTTAGCCGTTTACCAACACGGGATACCGAAAGCGATTTCTATCTGCTTGTTTTAAAGAGAAATCAGTCATGTTAAGTCATGTGGCGTGGCCTGTTTGTTTAAGTTCTAGCATTCAATCCTGATTGTGCAAGGAGTTGAAAAAAAAGGGGGGGGGGGAGAAAAAGTTAAAGGATACTGCTTTGTGCCTCTTTATGTAGTTGTTAAATGAGACGTGCAACATTCAAATTACAATGAGGCGCAGTGTCAACCCAACCACCTGCAGTAAGATGAGCCTCCTAACGCCTGCACCTTCCCAAGGCCAAACTCTCTCAGCCCAGTGTCCAATTAAATTGCATTTGCATTCACATACATTTACCCAAACTCCTTTGCATAAGGTCAAATAGTTTGTGGAAAACAGGAACAGCACCACAACCGAATTATGCCTCCGTATTGTTTTGCGTCACCCTGGAAAATCTTGTTCCGAAAGACGAAGGACAAACAGCGACATTTTAGATACGTCCCTTGTGCGTCTGCTTTTTAGGACAAGAACTCAATTCCGTCCTGCCACACTGGAAAAGGATAACAAGCTTTGCCCTAAAGTGACAGCAAGTCTCTCTCTCTCTCTCTCTCTCTCTCTCTCTCTCTCTCTCTCTCTCTTTCTGTGTGTGAGAGAGAGAGATCAGTAAGCCATCTATGATTACTGGGGCACTGTACTTCCAGATGCATTTTTGTTTCTACACCCAGGTGATGTAATTTCCCCTCTGACTGGAGTTAGTCATTCATTAAAGGACAGCAGTGGTAACTGTAAGCTCCAGGTCTGTGGTACACTCTCTCTCTCTCTCTCTCTCTCTCTCTCTCTCTCTCTCTCTCTCTCTCTCTGGCATTGAGTTTACAGAATGTAACACTTAGGCCTTGAGCCTAGAGAGGGCAACATTACACTCTGGTTCAGCCATGTGCCATTCTTACTTTGTGGAACTGACTGTGTGTGCTTATTCACAAGCTGTTTTTGCTTCTCTCATTATTTTCCTCTGTGCCTTTTCATCTATCTGAATTGGATCTCTCCTAAAGCATAAGTTTGTGGCTTTTTGTTGTTGTTTTTAAATGAGGCGTGTGTGTGTGTGTGTGTGTGTGTGTCTGTGTGTCTGTGTGTGTTTCCTTTTTCTTTGTGTTTCTGATTACACTTCGACGGAGAATACTTCTAATTTCAAAAGAGGTTTTTTTTTTTTTTTGGTAGAGTGCACAAGCCTACTCCCACAGCAGGCTTCAGGCCCCCCTCCTTCCCCTGTATTTAATTGGACCCAGTTGTTCTGCAGCTTTGTTGCTCCGTCGCTCATAATATCTGTGTTTTGGCAAGAGAAAAAGCTGCATTGTCGCTGGCAATAGTCTTGAATAGCGCTTATGTGACATAAGGGCAGCTTGAAATGGGGCTTGTGCATTCTAAATAGGTTCCATATCAGCTTCCAGCAAGCACCGAGCGCCTTCTGCATCTGCCGTAGTTTGCATAACCACATGTGCGTAGACACATGTACACTATGGATTGATAGTGCACGCGGATTTGCATATAATCCCAGTCTTGTTCAGGAAGTGGATCTAGGGAACGGTGTTCATATCTAATAGAGTTACTTCTCTCCGCTGTTATTTGGATGACAAAACAGTTGGGCTCGTGAGCAGGGGGCTGCTGCAGAGGTGCTGCATGGCTGAGATCCAAACCCAACTTTTGTGCCTGGCAGAAGGCCAGCGTTTGTGTTTTGGATGCCTGAGACATATTTATAGTTCAAATGAGATCATCAGTCTCTTTCTATTTTTTGTTGCTTCCTCCTCCTCTTTTTTCTCAGAAGGTAACATTCTCCAACACAAAGTTTACGCGTCTCGTCAGCTGGAGAATGTGACCCGTGTTCGCTTGTTCAATTGGCATGTCACAGCCAAACCAGCTGAGCTACAGACTTCCCGAGTACAGCCTTTCCGTAATGGTGGTGGTTGTGCATTAACCATGGCTTGACTGCAAAAGAAAACAGTTTTGCTATCATGTCTTTACTTGCTGTTCAACACCCCCACACCCACCCCCCACCCCACACCCCCTCCGTCCCCTTGGGCATTGGGAACGCAGATTTGCATCACACGTCTCTTGGGTTTCATGACAAATAGATTTCATTTGCTTGTGTGATGTCATCATATTTCAGTGTAAGCCATTCTGAAGACTTGCTGCACATTTCTATTCAAATTCACACGAATTAGGATTTTCATTTGAGGCTTCAGTTGAGTGCAATTGGATACAAAGCACTTTTTTTTATTACATGTTGTTGTTTTAGGTAGCAGAGTTTTGAAAGAGCTGGGTTGTTTTATAGATGTCAATGTTTTATAATATAGCAGCCATGAATTTTCTAGATCAGCAGCTCTGACAGAAGAGCCGGCGGTAATTCAAACGCTTTATGTTAATGCTTTGCTTGTAATATGTTTTCGTGTCTATACACATTGACTGGAATTGGTATAAAGTCTCATATTCTAGGGTTAATAATAAAGAGAATAAAAGGATGTTTGCATTTATAAAAGGAAGACCATCATAGATAGAATAAATGTTGACATCATCAATGTGTTCTTTAAGAGGATATTTATGTCACGTGTATGAAACAAGTCTCCATTGGCAGTAACAGTCTTTGTGCTATCTAATTTCTTTAACATGACAAACTGGGGGTTTTTGGTCTTGAGAAAAATGAGATGGTTGTAAAGAAACTGTATTTATAGGTGCCATAATTGTGTACTGCTGTAATTCATTGATGCAGAAATTTGTTTTGCAGACTTTCCAAGTATGAACAGTTGAAAAGTTGGATGTGCCATTCTTTAATTAACAAAATATTTAATTGGTGGAAAATTGCTGTCAAACAAGAAAAATTAAAATGTGGAATAATTAACAGTTATTCCACAAAATTAATCAAGTGATACATGAGCTCAAAGCCAGCGAGGCATGTGATATCGAGTTGGCTATCAGCCATGTATGATGAGATTGACTGGAATCACTATTTTTTATGTCCACACCCAATACACTGTGAAGAAGTAGCATTTAGTTATTTTACTCAAATGAAAAAACAATACAAGATTACGTTATAATAATCATAATTCATTCATTCATTTGCCAAATCGCTTAACCTTACTAAGGTGGTGGGGAGGCTGGAGCCTATCTCAGCCGACTGTGGGCAAAGGCATGGTACACCCTGAACAGCTTATCAGTCCATTGCAGGGCCAACACACACACCCAACCATTCACACTCACACTTAGGAGCAATTTGGAACAGCCAATTAGCTTAGTATGCTTGTCTTTGGAGTGTTGGAGGAAACAAGGGTACCCAGAGGAAAGCCAAACAAGCTTGGGAAGAACATGCAAACTTCACACAGAAACGCCCAAGCCAAGCTAAGCTGTGATTGATCCCAGGATCTTCTTGCTGTGTCACAATAATAATAATAATAATAATAATAATAATAATAATAATAATAATAATAGGGGCAGTGGTGGCCTTGTGGTAGGGTGCTGGATTACTGATCCCAAGGTCAGGGTTCAAGCCCCACTATCAACGGGATGTCACTGCTGTCCCCCCAGTGCAGCTAAGTGGGTTATCAAATGCAGGCCATGTCTATAACTGTCTTTGGTGATTTTCGTCAAGAGTAGGCGTGTTTCTGCCCTGCGATGGCCTGGCAAGCTGTCCAGGGTGTACTCTGTCTCGCCCAGAGTCGGCTGAGATGGGCACCAGCCTCTCCGCGACCCTAATTAGGATTAAGCAGTTCAGAAAATGAAAATAAATAAATGAATAATAATAATAATACTGCGGCTATTTGGTGGTCTTTTCAAAAAACCTGTCTGCAACAGCACAAATCAAAAATAGTGTTGTTTTCTTGTAAAGCTGTCATTTTATCGCACAGAGGTATAAAGTAGTTTTAGGCAGCTGTAAAACTGCTTTGAACATCTCTGTGATGTATTTTGTAATTTTTTTCTCTCTGAAACCAGTCAAGAAAAAGGTCAAACAAACAACAAAGAATGTAAATAATCCCAAAAAACATACAAATAGCAGCTGAGATAGCAACAATGAAAAATTCAGTAAAATTATTCTTGAACATCATTCATGCGGGGGGTTCTCCCCACAGAAATGCCACTGAGCCCAGGAATCGAATCCAGGACCTTCTTGCTTCTTGCCACCTCTTGAATATTATACATACATACATACATATGTACATACATATATATTTGGTTGATTTGGCTAATCGCTTTGCCATTTTGTTTCTCTGTACTAAAGGTATATGCGCTGATGTTCTAGTAGTAGAGGAGCCAGAGTGCATGATCACTCATGTGAAGTGGATATGGATATAATAAGACACATTATCAGAAAATAACAAACTTTTGGTAACTGTAATGATACTACAACACAAAGTTAAGGATTATTTTTTCTATAAGAGCGCTCCCTGTAATGTTTTTCTTTCCGGATCCTTATATATTGCACTGACTCCTTGTTTGCTCTGACATCCCAGTATCTTAGCTTTTTATTACATTTTAACCATGTTTAATTGATTAACTTAAAGGTTAGATTAATTTAGCAGGGACAAAAAACGTTCATTTAACTTTCAGCTTTGCACACAGTTTCTTCTGAATCCATGAGGCACATGTTTCATGATCCGAGGTCAACAATTCAATAGACGCTCAAGCAGGTGGACAAAACTGCAGTGACCTGGGGAATTCCTGGCATGACCCACCGGCTCAGTGGAGTGAGACGCACTCAGTGTGATGCTGTCCAAGGGCTTTCGTCCTCAAACTCTTTAAACCCCATACCCCCCTTCCCCCCGGGTTTAAAGTCTAATTACAAGGACCCACTTGTTATAACCTACAACTGCAGACCTAAAACATGGCAACTGTATAATGAACAAAATGAATCATCTTCATAACCTCACTCAAAAACAGAAGGTAAACATAGCTGTATATCTCTTTTCACTGCGAAAGTACGTCAGGTTATTAATGACATCTCTGTCAATATTGCTAGTTGTTGCCATGGCAGTAAGAAAGATAAGTTGAACGAAGCTCATTGGCATTCTCAGAACTCCTGAACCCCCCACGGATCGAATGTTATGCTTTAAACCTAGAATAATTTTTAGCGAGGACCAATTTGCCCTCCTGCAGCTTCAGAAACACTTTACTTAGACTGCTGATGAAGACTCTCTGAAATACTCCCTACATTGTAATATAGGTATTTTAATTCATGTTATAATGTTCTTATGATTAGTGGATCAGTAAAGCAAAAGCAATAGGATGAGTAGTAATGCCATCATTATTAATGGTGTAAATATAATTAATAAGTGCCTAAAAATAGGTGAACAGACTGACAGACAGTTAATTAGATACAATCTAAGAAAAGTTTGGTGAAGTTTAAGGATGATGTTTAAAATGTAATGATTTGCAAATCTTATAAACCCACACACCAAAAAAGTAAGTGGTATTAAAAAGAAACTAATTTGGTCAATTATCAACAGGTCAGTAACAATGGGTGTAAAAAGAGCATCTGGGCAGAGGTTCACCAACGTGCATAAACTCAATCTACAAACTGTGGAGCAATTTAAGAATAAAGTTCCTAAGGGTAACACTGCAAAGACTTTGAATATTTCAACATCTACAAATCATAATATCATCAAAAGCTTTCAGAAGTCTTGTGAAAGCTCTATGGGCAAGGGACAAGGCCGAAAATCAGTATTGAATGCTTTTGACTTTAGGCCCTCAGACTGCACTGCATTAAAACAGGCATGATTCTGTCATGGAAATCACTGCATGGGCTCAGGAACACTTCCATAAATCACTGTCTGTGAACACAGTCTGCAGTGTGTTTTTAGAATTGGGATGGATGGATGGATGGATGGATAGATGGATGGATGGATGGTTGGATGGATAGATAGATCTAAGCAAAAGTTTAAACATTATACAAAAACAGAAAAATATGACGAATAAAAATACAGATAAAAAATAATTTCAATCTGGTCATCAACTTTTATAACAACATTATCTCTTAAATAGTACATTTCTCAGTAACATAGATTTCATAGAATAAAAAACAAAATTTGTTTTTTATATATATA
>JAQMYF010000021.1:23247110-23270251 GCA_030014195.1 Neosilurus mollespiculum
GTTAAAATAAACGATATTTAATATATATAATCAAGAGATATATCTATTTCTATAATCTATAATATTAAATATATATATATATATATATATATATATATATATATATGCACACACAAACATATGTGTGTGTGTGTGTGTACAACAGACTACACAAAGCACATTGTGAAACATATGTACTGTATATTTTCTTTTTGAATACTCATTATTTCAGTATTTGGAACCATTAAATGAAGGAAATGTCTAAATAAGATTTGCAGTCAGAGCTAGAGCTCAGAGTCTGATCTTCAAAGCAGCAATCTCAACCACATGATCTCATAGTAAAGTTTGCTGTGTCGCCATTAGGATTAACAGTGTTTGACCCACTTAACTTTATAGGGGCATGGAAACAGATGCCTTTGCGCTTAAGTGGTTATTGTGCACAGAAGCCTGTGCCTCTACGCCGCGCTGCAATAACTTTAAGGTGCGTTAAGTTTAAGAGCTGCCGATTCTGTTAGCAGGAAGAAGCAAAAATGTTGTTTAGACTGCAGCAATGTTCGAACTTAGAGGAAGAACACTGTCTAACCCTCTTGGAATGCCAATATATCTCTCTGCATGGAAAATTAGAAATGTCACATCATAGCTGGTGTACTTTTATTAAATATCCTCTTTGATGATGTTTTGAGCTATATGCATTAAATAAAGATAATATTAATAATGATAATAATAGTAGTAATAATAATTACAGATGCAGCAATATTTTTTTTTTTTTTTTGCATAGTATATACTAAAACTTTGAATGAGTTTAAAATATCACTGTTACAAAGCACGGTTTACATACCTTTCTGTGTGGTATATATTAAAGTCTGCATGAGTTTAAAAAGATGGCGTTAGCACCACAATGTTTAGCTTGGCTCAAAGTGAGCAGAGCTCACCTGACCTGCCTATGTTGTGATTAAAATATGTAAAAATACACTACCAAAATCTTAATTTATTCATTTATTAATTTGCTTAACCACTTATTCTTACTAGGGTTGCAGGTAGGCTATAGCCTATCTTAGCCGGCTCTGGGTGAAAGCAGGACACCCTGAACAACACACACACAACCATTCACAGTCACACTTACACCTTGGGACAATTTGGAACAGCCACTAGGCCAAATGTGCATTTGGACTGTGGGAGGAAACCAGAGTACTTGAAGGAAATACATGGGGAGATCATGCAAACCCCACACAGAAAAGCCCTCGCTGAGCTTGGGACTCAAAACCCAGGACCTTCTTGCTGTGAGGCGGACGTGCTAAGCACTATGCAACCGTACCACCCAGTCATAATTTTATTTGCTTTTTATGTTGCAGTATATGATAAAACAATTATTCACCTCAGACTAGGTAGATGTCGCTGAATTTAATAGTACCCATAAAAGATTTAATAACATTCACATAATTTTTAATTATTATATACTACACAGTATATATATATATATATATATATATATATATATATATATATATATATATATAAAACCTGAGCAGAACCTTGTCTGAAATGTATACACGGTTTGTATGTATATTTTTAGTTTCCAGGATTCTGAGAGAATATGAACAAAAAAATGTAACTGAGAGCTTGGTATAATGCAGCTTATATACAATAATTTCTTCATTGACTGCATTGTTTTTAGAGGGTGCTTTATATAATGGCAGCAGATTGTCCATATGGCTCAGCTTTATTCCTAAGCATTTTATTCATTTTACCAGGACAATAGACTCTACTGTTGGAGGGGGAAAAAATATGTTACACCAGCGCGATGATTCAATAACGTTAAATGCATATGGCTTAATCAGATGTAACTGGCAAGAGAAAGCTTGTCTAGAAAGCACGGTGTGATGTGTGTCTGCTTTTATTGGGTCATGGCTTGAAAATGTCACATGGGCAGGAAAAAGTGAGAGACCGCGTTGCATTACTCCTGCATAAGATATCACTATGAAAAAAAGATTATGGGTAGGAAAAATATAGACATATCTGTTTCTCAGAGCAGACAAGTATGGATATTATATATTAATATCACAGGAATTGCTATCTTTATCACATTTTATATCACAGGACTATCCCAAGTTTCTTAATACTGTTGACATGAAAAGTCTTGTTGATCATTTAAACTGACGTAAAACTGAAAGATAGGATTGTGTAAACCAGGAGGGTATGTGTGATGTTCCTTCAGATTTGTCTAAAATTAAAAGACAGGTGTTTGTACGTTGCCGCCTGGGAGAACAAACACTGCCAAAATGCTGTCTGTGTGTTTCTAAAGTGTCCACAAGAGGAATATTGAGCAAAACAGGATGTCAAGCTGTTATAGAAAAGAGGATGGCTGATATTAATTGTTGTTGTTTTTTCTATAACAGCACATCCTGAAGTGCTTTATTCTTCACATGGCACAAGAATATGCCAAGAATTACAGCTGTTTGTTTTTATGCATTAAAGATTCCGTTATCTGTCACTATGATAGTGGAATCTCAGCAAGGCAAGCTAGTTTGCTGTTATTGCTAATGTAATAGCAGCTATAAATAGTGATATTTATAAATATATAATGTATAGAATAGTACTGACACTGGAACCTCCTTCCATTAAATAATATCAAGACTTATATTTTGTTTAATAACAAAACATTTTTTAAATGTGTTTCTATTATTAGCTTTAGATTAATCAACTTCATTTAACCACTCAGAAGCTGGGCAGTATGACCTAATAATTATATCATGATATTTATCATGATAAGTTTGTTTGTATTTGTATTTATAATATACCGGAAGGGCACCATCTGATCTGCTTTCAGGGAATAATGGACATTATAATTCATTCCAAATATCTTCTCATTTCTGATTGGTGGAAAGCCATCAAAACATTTTTGGTATTGTTCTACCAGCTCACTTATCCATAATTTACATCAGATAAGTTGAATAAGTTGAAAATATTTTAATGGAATAATAAAAGTATTATAGAATTTGGCTTGTGTGTGATATGGACAATTATTCAGACCTTGGAGGGTGTTATCTGCTTATAACTGAACATGTATCCATGTCATCCTCACTCAATAATTGCTTATTATCCACCTTTCAATCTCAGGATAATGCTTGAATCAAATGTACATGTAATAAATAACCATAAAACTCTTGTTTTAGTTTGCGTTTCTTGTTTTCCTCTGTATGAATGAATGAATTAATTAATTAATTAATTTTCCTATTTAGTATATATATATATAAATCACATCAGACTTAGTGGATATCACTAAATATTCACCTTCACCAAATAATTGTTACTACACAGGCATGCTGTGATCTAATTAGTCCGCTATATACGTATTATTATTATTATTCCGAGTGGATAATTTCTTGAATCAAAATGACAGATACTTACAGTTTGTCATGGTCACTTGGAGCAGGCAGTGTTATCATTATCATGATTTATGTAAAGCATAAAAATCTCATTTTAGTTTGTTTTTCCATGTATTCCATACTTGAAGATACAAAAATTTTTAATTAGTATGCAAATACACCTTTACAGAGTCGGGTTTGTTCTGTGTTCATGTAGTATGCACGCTAACACAATTTCCTCCGTGATCAATAAAGTATTCTGATTCTTATAACTGCTGAATGAGAATGCAGCTTTGCACCATTAGCTTGTCTCAAAGCATACATCTCACCAGAACAGTCTCTGTCCCATTTTAAATATGTAAATATAAACTATAAACATCTTGTTTTAGTCTGTTTTGCTGAGTGGATGCATCTAAAATGAATATTCGGCAACATCCACCTCACCTTCGGTGCATGATTGTTAATTATTATGGTGTATATACAGTGCTATGAATATCTTCATGTCATGTGTATATAATACATTAAAATATATTGAGAGACAAAAGATCTTGACAGCAGGGTGGACAGCAGGATGTTTGGAGGTTTCCAGATGTTGTGGAGCAGGGGGCGCTCACATGCTCTTTTACACACCTGTGAACAGTTCAAGCGGTTTGGACACCCATCATAAACACGGGCCGCTCCCAATGCTGGATGCTTATTATTGAGCTCCAGTGCTGCTCTTGCTTTGGTCTTTGTTCTGGAACGCTACATGTATTTGTTTCTTGCTACGTTATCATCTTATTGATGTATTCATGGGGTAAAAACACAGCACGGTTAGTTCTAGAGTTCATTTCAGAGTACTCAAGATATTTGTTTGGATGACAATACCAATGGTCATATCCCGATACAGTAATACATCAACATGTAGCCCAGCCCTGATATGACATATACATTTGTCAGGATATTTCTGTTCTGTGTCTTTTGTTGAGCAGTTAGTTTAGCAGTGCAGTGAGCAATTAGTCTTGCTGTGGCAGTGTCTGGGTTCCAAATGAGGGGATCTAACAAAGACAAGTTTCTAGTCCATTTTTTTTATTGTGATCTGTTTGCTTCTTTGCCGCAGCCTTCTTTTATTTAAACTGCCGCATGTAGTTCTGCTCTTGTAATTACATCTAGTTAATTACTTCTCCCTTGCTGAAGAATTTACACGGTCTCTTTTCCTAGCAAAGTTTCCATCTGAATTATTTTTGAGAAAGGATTCTTTGGCGTACAGAAACAAGCCCACACAATATCATACCCCCTCTGGCTACATGTCTACCTGTCTAATGCTCTTTCTGTGCCTGGGCAGGACGAGGTCATCGCCGTGTCGGAGAAGGTCATTGTGAAGTTGGAAGACTTGGTGAAATGGACAGTGTGGGAATCATCATGCTGGAAGAAGGGCCTTTATGCACTGCCTCTAAAGCCCTCGATGCTCCAAGAGCTGGGCAAGAATGGCCAGAGGGAGATCCTATACCGCTACAGAGAGTCCACACTCAACAGTGGCCTCAACTTCAAGGACGTCCTGAGGGAGAAGGCTGAACTGGGTATGTTTTAAAAATTTTTTCTGCTTATATGCAGCTTGAATTGGCATATTGTGTGTTATAGTGAATCATAAGGCACAATAAGTCCATCTTGTATTATTGTAAATGCTTCTCTTGCTGGGATGATGATATGACCATGTGGGTTATTGAGTTATTTTATCTTATTCCCTCAAGGCTCTTTTTTAAAAGAGGACAGCTACGTTGCTTTTATGACTGTGATTTTCATTCAGAAGCATGTCGGCGATTCAAAGGAAGGGCCAGCTCCAAGGCGGCACTTTACTCACTGTTTACCTTCCAACTGAGGAGGGAGAAGTCCCAGTAATCAGGATCTATAAAGTAGACAGGGATCTCTTAATCCTACAAATATTTACAGGTTGTTTCAAGTGGGCGTTTAACCCATGAAGTTGTGCTGTAGGTAGCTAGAGTGCAGGATGCCTTCAGAGAGTATGAGCTTGGGTGAAAAGGAGTGCTTATCATATGAAAGGTAGCTAGAAAGCACCTGTGAGTGGTATCTTTTTTAATGCGTATGCTGGCCTTTTCCAGCCTTGATGCAGATGGAAAACAGACAACAACCATATATTAGGAAGGCTACTATCTCGCGCTTACTCTTTAGATTAGCAAAAATTTCAAGAAAGCATGTAACTTGAAACTTGACCCATAATGTTAGCTAAGTGCCCAAGCTTAGCCCAAGAGCAAAGTACTTGCCTCCACTATAGGACGTCATTTTTAGCAGCACATCTGCATTTTTTCCTGTGACTATAACAACCTTTTAACTAGTTTATGTCCAAGTCTCACCTTTGTTTCCATAGATTTGTGTGCTGCTGTTATCATAAAGTATTCCTGTGCTCATCCCAGGACTTGGATTCTCAATACACTCATGCTAACAGACATCCTGTAAACACACAGTACTGTTTGCCTTTAGTCTTCTAGCACTGCAACGATTTGTCATACAGTCTGCTTCTTCTCAACGTTTATTCCTTATGTCGTCTCCAAGGGTTTTTTTTCTGTTCGCCTGTGGCTTACTGCAGATTTCTGTAAAGCTGCTTTGTCTCTGTTATGTCCATTGTTAAAAGCGCTATACAAATAAATGTGAATTGGGCCGACATGAATTGAATGGAGCCACTATTACTAGTGGTGTAAGTGACGTTAGGTTGGCGTGGTGAGGATTTTCAATGGTGTTTACATTCCAAATCAACAGCAACACAAAATGTCACATTCAATCGTAACCTTTAGGTAATTTGTATTTTGAATCTGCCTTTAAAGCAGACACAGTGCCACCTTTTCATTAGCATTCCCTCCATTTTCACATCCATTCTGTCTGAGCAATATCCGAAGTGTTAATTAATTTAAGAGCCCATTATTCCCAAGGTAATCATCCCGAGAACCAGGAAAACAAACAACAACAGCAACTAAAAAATCCCAAATGAAAGCTTCCTGCTGAATTTATGTAATTGTAACCGCTCTGACATGCATTTATACATTTGTAACACGCCTCAGTTATCGCACAGTCCTCCAATGTCGAGTATAAATGCCGCAGCACAATGCTTTATGACCATATAAATATGTCATTTTGGCTGCATTCCTAGACTTTAGATACCTGCTGGATGCCAAGAAACAGCCCAATAAGAGTATCCAGGTCCTTTTTTTTTTTTTTTTCAAAAGCGTCTTATTTTAACTCAGGGCCTGGTGAGGAGAAACAGCCATTTGGCCATCTAGGGCGTTTAGGTTTCAGGCAGATTGAAAAGACATCTAAGAGAGCTATACTTACATATTTCCCTATTTAGCAGAGGGGGTAATTAGACAGCCGACATTGTTTTTTTTATAATTTTTTTGGCAGTTTCAGGAATTTGCATACACGTAGCTTTTTTTTTTATCAGTCAGTCCACGGAAGCAGATGTTAAATTGCCCTTGAATCGGCTGATATATTAGATGCCTGTGCTGAGATTAGATAGAGAAATCAATAATGGACGCTTTGTCGCTTAAGCTTACACGAAGGCTACAGCTGCGAACGTGAATCAATAGAAGGGCAACAAAAAAGATCTGTGATTTATTTACTGTCACCCGTCTAACCTTATTACTTTGTGTGCCTTGTGAGCGTACATTTCTCTACTGTTAATAAGTGGCTTTTTAATGACTATATTAGCCTGTTTATGTTGTCAGGATTTGAAATGCAGTTAGTCAGAACGCCTCCAGATTTGCTTGGTAAGCAGAATATTCTGGCAGTGAACCATATCTCTCTCTCTCTCTCTCTCTCTCTCTCTTTCTCTCTCAGTTTTCTTTGTTACCCACAGAAAGAAAGGGATCATTCAGCAGGGCAGCCCTTTGCAATTGCACAACGCAGCCTTAAAAAGCACCTCTGCTTATGAGAAATAAACTTGTCATTGTGACTGACGTATGAAACCGACCTCAGTTTTATCCTTGTAGCAGCTTTGCACTTCATGATTTTGTAAATCATGAAGTGCAGGAGCAAGCGAGAGACCAGTGATCCAGAGAGTCATGAGGAATGGAGACAAAAAGGTCCTGAAACCAAGTGCTTGAGGGAAAAAAGAGAAAAGAAAAGAAAATACCACAGAAAACAGATCGATGTAGGAAAAGTGGCTGTAGTGTTAGCAATTCCAGCTCCGAGTTGTACTGTTTTCAATCACAAACTGCGTAGCGGAAGACCAGAGATTAGCTACAGGGCTAGTTATTTCTTTGTAGGTGTTGTGTTTTATTTTGCCTTATTGTTGTGATTAGCAAAGGGTTGTTTGAAGAAAAGTTAATGAAGTAAATAAAACAATGAACAAACATAAGTAGTGTTTAGCACTGCTGCACAGCAAAACGGTTCAGGGTTTGAATCTCATGGCTGACTGGAGCCTTTCTGTGAGGAGTGTTTTTTATGAATGTGTGGGTTTCCTTCAGGTCCTCCAGTTTCATATAGTACACTAACATGCACATTAGATCAACTTCTAAATTGTCTGTTAGTGTGAATAGTGTTTATGACTGTATTAGTCCTGTAATAGAATGATGACTTGTTTAGGCTGTACCACGCCTCTCACCCGAAGCCACACAACCCTGATGGATAAGCAGTACAGATAATAGTTTATCATTTGTTCTGATTCTGTGGTGCTAGAACTGCCTCTGTGACTGAAAACAAACAATTCAAACAGCATTATTTATAGCTATCTGTAGAACAGTAAGTCTTTAATAAAATGGTTGTCTTTTAGTCATATTACCTGCTTTGTAAGCAATTCTCTTTATATACATGCAGTGTTACGATGGTATATTACTTATTGTGCTATAAATGCCTGTACTTTTATTAATAAGATAACCAATGAGGAGCATGTCAATAACAGGGGGTTTCACTAAAACCATGGGAGGGCTGGGGGTGTCCACTGTGTGTTACGTCATTTGCAAAAAAAAAAAAAAAAAAGCCAACACCAATAACATGAAGGCCACACTAGAGATAATGTGCTTAGCTTTGCTGTGTGCACATTTTGCCCCCCAAAGCACTAATCCTAACACAAATACATTTAATACCATTTCAACAAGAGGAATTTCCATATCAGTGTGACAATGTTATCTCCTCCAGAACGTTTGCTGTTCATCTACTTCAGTTAGTCACACCTACAGGCTAGCTGTTTCAGGTACAGAATTAGCAACAGCACCATGTGTAGGATTCCATGTGAAACACGTTTGGTGCATTTTTACATCCCCACTTGTTTTCATTCCAAACTATTTCTGCTTTTTTACTTTTCTATTCGTACTATTAATGCCCAACTAACTGCTCTTTTCAAAATGTTGATGTGTGACAACATAGAGCATGTGACTGGCAGCTTAATGACCCCGTCATTACTATTTGAACTATCTGAACCATGCTGTTACATCACTGATATTTTTGAAGGGGAGCATGCACTTAGAGATCTGTCACTGCATTACTAATTAGATTGGCAATTTGTTACTTATTGTAATTATTTCATTATAAGCATGTGCTGCAGAAGTACCAGATCCTCTGCAGTGCAGGTAGCAAAGCTTGTTCAGTCAGATTAAACACTGCTTTTATCCAAAAAGTCTGTTTATCTCTTTGGAGGGCGTGCTGAATTAGCAACAAACAGCAAGTAATACAGAATAAATCTGTTTGCCTTTTAATTTGGAAATAGCAAGCAGCAACGTGGCAGCTTTAAGGCAACAGCTCCTCCATCTGTTTTTTTTTTTCTTGGCCGGAGCCTGTTAATGCCACTTAAAGCAGGTAAAGGAAGAAAGGGAGCTGTCGGCAATTGATGTGGAAATTGCCTCGATCATAAACGAAATAGTGCAGTGCATATATGGGCACAGAAGGAGAGAGCGGAAAAAAACTTTTGACTATAATTGAAGGTCCGGAATAAAAAAGCAATTGTTCACTCAAAGAAATGGGGAGTGTTTAAATAATTAAAGGAGAGGGTTTTTTTTTTTCTTTCAGTGTACAGCCTAGTACACAGATGACAGCCAGTGGAAGTCCATGCCAGTGGAAAGTGAGAGCGCCCCATTAAAGAAAATGCTCTGTAATATTTGGCGAGAGAGCTCTTTTGTGTTCTCAGTCTCTGTCGTCTCAGTTTGCTCAGACGTCTCGTAGATGCCATGCTTCAGATTCTAAGACTTGTATAAATTAGATTTTTAATAACTCTTTGTGCCTCACCCAGTATTTTTAAATCAGTTTTTTATGGCAGTTTATTAGTTGCCAGCACCCATTCCATTATCTACCCACACTCATGCCAGTTTTCCCCAAAAAAGAAAGTGTGACCACTGTAAAATTCCTAAGGGGACAACTCGTCTTTTTTGTGGCTTCTAAGCATCAGATATCTGAACACACTACAAAGAGCATTGTGTTTTGTTGAGCCTGACAGTACTGCAGAGGAATAAATAACAGTTATTCAAAGAAGGCTCTGTCGGACTCTTCAGCGTTATCCACCAAGCAAGAAGCCAACAATTATTTTATTATATACTACATGGTAACAGTAGAATCATAAGAAAAGCAAACTTTATTACTTTTTTTTTTTTTTTTTTTTTTTTTTTTTAAAGCGTGACAATATTATCTTGAGTTTGGGCGAGGAATAATGTCCATTATCCCAAAGAACCAATCAGATTGTGTTATTCACATGTAGCATATACAAAATAAAAATATTAATAACTTTGCTTAATTTACTTATAGGGAGCCTTCTGTTTAGACATGATCATTTGGGGCTGCACAATGGTGTAGTGGTTAACACGTCTTCCTCACAGCAAGATAGTACTGGGTTTGAGTCATGGGCTTGGCGAGGACATTTCTGTGTAGAGTTTGCATGTTCTCTTCGTGTTTGTGTGGGTTTCTTCTGGGTATTCTGGTTTCCTTTCACAGTCCAAGGACATGCACATTGGGCTAATTGGCTGTTTTAAATTGCCCCTAGGTGTGAGTGTGTGACCGTAATAGGATAAAATTAATGAATTAATGATCATTTAGGCTGTACCAGTCTGTAGTTGAATTCTGATTGGTCAGGTTTCTATAGTAACAGTTATTCACAGGGACTTGTAGGATGTATTCTCCATACAAAATGATTAGAAATTAGTGAGTAATATAACTAAGGACTAGGAAATGGAAAAAGGAAGCTGGTGAGAGAAGGACTGCTTATAGCTGCTATAACAGGAACTCTGTAAGCAATGATGAAGATGATGTGTCATTTTCTAATAATTTTAAAATGCTCAGTGATGGCAAATTGTTCTCATAATATTCCTTATATAATGTCAGTATCAAGATAAGACATGTTTTTTTAGCTAAGGCTTTATCAGGATTTCACGTTTGCTTCCTGTAGTAGAAGGAACCTTCGACAGCTGCATCACTGCTGGTTACAGCAGATGATTTGAACCTTATCTTAATGAGAGTCAGAAGGACGAATAAACTGATTTGGCCACAGCATCAGCACACTTTGTGATAACTGCTTTAGATCGTCCTTGGACGTCTCATGTCCATCTTGAACCCAATGTTTTTTCAAAGTCCTTTAGGACACTCTAACTTCTTCCCCTTTCCCTTGAACAGCAGGGGGTTTGATTTTTGTGGGTATTTGGGGAGAATTACTTGGTTATTTCAAATATGGAGTAAAATTCACCAGTAGCACCAATTTCATGTCCAGCCCACTGATTGTATATATATACATATAGGGCAGCTCAGTGGTGCAGTGGTTAGCACGTCCGACTTACCATAAGAAGGTCCTGGGTTCGATTCCCAAGATTGGGGCGTTTGCATGTTCTTTCTGTGCTTACGTGGGTTTCCTGCAGGTACTTCGGTTTCCTCCCACAGTCCTAAAAGCACATTAGGATAATTGGCTGTTCCAAATCACCCCTAGGTGTGAATGTGAGTGTAAATGGTTGTGTGAGTGTTGGCCCTGCGATGGCCTGGTGAGCTGCCCAGGGTGTACTGTATCTCGGCTGAGATGGGCGCCAAACCCCCCGCGACCCTAATTAGGATTAAGCGGCTTAGAAAATGAATGAACCTGTTTAATATATATATTGTACTAGTATGTACATACGCATGCCCTGTGATGGCCTGGCGAGCTGTCCAGGGTGTACTCTGCCTTGCCCAGAGTCAGCTGAGATGGGCGCCAGCCTCCCCGCAACCCTAATTATGATTAAAAAAATGAATGAGTCACTTTTGTTCAACCACTATTGAGACCCTTATCAGAAGCAGTAGACTCTGATGGATAGGTCACGCCTGTAGAATGGACAACTGTCAGATGTCCAAGCAACTGTAGTTTGGTGAGTTGGCCAATGGAGTTCGACTTAGAGGCCGCCCCAAAAAACGCTGGAAAGACTGTGCAAAGGATGACTTAAAAGTGTTTGGCTTTGTTTAGTTTAGTAATTGCCACTCATTGGCAGTAGACAGGAGAGTGTGGCATTCCAGGATCAGGGATGGCACGGTGTTGTGTAAGAAACACCTCATGGACAAACATGAAGCTGCTCGTGCCAAACGTAGAGCTGAAGGGAACCCCACTCATCATGCGTGACGTAGATGATGATGATGATGATGATGGTGATGATGATGGTTTTGTGTCCGTTACAGGTGATGGATATTCAGGTTTTGGTTAATGAGTCAGGGTAAAGTCAGGAAATGTATAGAGATGCTTATTTCTCTATTCATTGGATTAAAAAAACTTTAATGACTTTCACCATGGTTGACTTTTTTGGGGGCGCTTGATGCATTCCTGATCTTGTAATTAACGTATCTCCCTTCCGGCCTCGTTACATTCCAACAGAGTCAGATTTAGGGATCGTTTTTTTTTTCTCATTAAATCCCCAGATGATAACAGACTCGTTCAGCTCATTATTGCACATCCACATGGGATTCAGGTCACAATTCTAACAGGAGGACGCGTGCGTCTGTCTGCGTGTGTCTGAGGGTGCTTTTAAAGAAAAAAAAAAGAACAACTCTCTACACTGATATCAGCAGCACGTCTGGTGTGTTTGCTGTCACATGACTTGAAACAAATAGATGGTGGAAGCAGGAAAGTAGGTTATAGATGTGGACAATCGATATGTATTGTCATGTGTATAGATGACTTGAACTCCACCCAGTTAAATAATCAGAGCGAGATTCTGTCACACATGTGATAGCCTCTGCCTAAGCTGTAATCTCCCATCAAGGGAGGGATTTTAGAGCTTATCGAGGGTTGTTTGATGAAGTAGTTGCCTCGTTTAGATGGTTTATGGCGGTCTTTAAGTAAAGCAGGAGAGCAGTATATCTGGCAAGTCTTCCTTTCTTTCTTTCCTTTTCTTTTTTAAGAAGATTGAACATAATTACTCCAGCAGCTGAACAATAGCACTTAATTGTCTGTCTTTAAAGAGTATTACTTGTCACATTGTGCGAGATGATCCCAATAAAATATTGCCTGAATTCTTTAACAGACGGTGTGATGAGTTCAGATTGTGTAGTAAAGATCCTGCAGTGATAGACCTGCGATTAGAGAATATTAATACGTCCAGTATGATCCAGGCTCTTGCAAAAAAAATCGTGCTCACATAAACAGAAGCACTGAAGTCATATATATATATATCAGATATATTGTGGTGTTTTGCATAATCAGATGCGGTTCTCTATTAGTGGATTTTTTTTTTTTTTTAATTGAAGCCAATTCCTATCCATCAAGCAATTTTGCCTATCACACGACATCTAACAACCAGGGAGGGCGAAAGCAAGCCCATGCTTCCTCCAAGGCATGCATACACAGGGCGGGATAGCACACTCCAAGTACTATTCACGTTTAGCTAGTGTTCTGTAAGTGACACAGAAGAGATTGTTTGCCATTCCTCCCTAAGAGCTCGGCCAATTAGCTCTCATTCTGGCCACATATTGCATGCATTAATCAAGGCTCGAACCTGCGAACTTTGTGGAGCATTTTTTTGGGACATTTCGAACCCTACAAGAATTTTGCTGCATGCTGTCTATGGTTGTCACCAGCACTAAACCAAAGAATGGGTATGTTTTTATCCATCGTTCTCTAAAGTGCGTATTAATGTATGTGTAAGTCGAACTGAGAAAAAAATCCTTCAAATTTATAAATGTTACAAGAAGGGCTGATTGAGTTAGTACTCATGTGCATATGCAAAGTTCCACACATTGCTCATTTGCACAAACAGCTGATTGCATAAATTGAACAATCAGGGTAAAGCCTGAAAATTCAGGAGTGAGAATTATTTTGATGTTTATTCCAGTAATCACATGATTTATAAAAAAATAATCAGAATAGGAAAGAACTAAATTCTCCATCATCTGAGGCACTTGTTTATAGTGTGCAGCTCTGGTACGCAGACAGACCAGCCCTTTCTCTGTTTATAAGGTGCCAATTCTTTTGTTTTGATTGTATAATTCAGGGGGGGTTTTGTCCTCATTTATGGGTTTGGCTGCTCCATTGCTTTCTTTCTTTCTTTCTTTTCCCTTTTTTATTCTATAATGATTGCAAATAAAATAGAACAACTGCTTCTTTTTACACAGCATTTTATTGATGGTTTTCTTTATCCCTTCTTGACCTAGCGTACAGGTAACCTTTCTATAAGTAGTTTTGTATAGGCAATAAAAATAAGCTAAAGTTGATGATATGTTTTGGAAATAAAAGGGCAGCAAGCCATGCAAATTGTATTTGAATATAATGATTTGATGTTGATGAACTTGAGGTTTGCATTAGTTAGAATTTATATATTTATATTAGGTAGTAGTTATATTAGTTAGCATTTGAATTTATAGCAGATTTAAAGTGGAAATATTAAAATGCTAGGTTTTAAGTGATAACTGAGGGTTCTTCTCGCCTGCAGTACACCTTTGTGTGCTGATAATTAATAATTAATGCATATTAATGTCAGTGATATAATAATATATGTGACATGTCTTGAGTTTTTACCCTGATAACATTGATATTTTAATCATACTGAAGTCACTGATTCAACGTTCCCAGTTTGTTCCCCCTTATCTGACATTAGGGAAGAAAGTATGCAACCTACTACATTTTCATGGTCTTGTGTTTGATCCTGCGCTCAGGTTACTTCCTGTGATGTTTTGCATGTTTTGCTTACATTCATGTTGGTTTCCTCTGTGTTTTGAGGATTCTTTCAACCTGACATGAAGGTTTGTGTGTGTGTGTATGTGTTTTGGCTGGCCCTCACTTCAAAGGGCTGTTTTAGGGTTAAGACTTTGTTTTAGGGTTTATAATTAGGTTTAGGGTGGGATGAGGGTGAAGCCCCAATGTCATTTGGGTGATAATGCCCACGATTCGATAAAACAGGTGTGAGCATGAAGGGTCTGTGACCGATATCGTCAACCATATCATTACTGACAGTCAGCAAGGAATCCCCCCGTTGTGGACAATCGTCCCGTTTTTTGAAACTTGTTTCCAAATGTTGGACGATTCCACACGATAATCTACTAATCGGTGACTGTCGCCAACTATCCGCGATTATATTGCTGACAGTTTAAGACCGTTGTGGTCGATCACAGATTGTCAGAGATAGTAGGGGACTTAGTTGCAGACAGTCTCAGACCTAGTTGCCGACCATCAGAGATTTTCATCTGAGCATTACTTTATTTGAGTCATTTAGGACATCATATAGACAGTTGTGGTTGGTCTGAGACAGGATGAGACAGTCGCCAGATTAAAAAATTGCGGACGGGCGCCAAAGAATCGCCCAAATGAGATCGGGCCTTAAAGTTTGGGGTTTGGATAAGGTTAAGGTAAGGGGTTAGGGAATGCATGGTGTCAATGAATGTCCCCACAAAGATAGTACAAGAGTGCGTGTGTGTGTGTGTGTGTGTGTGTGTGTGTGTGTGTGTGTGTGTGTGTGTGTGTGTGTGTACGTTGCCCTGAGTACCTTTCAGGGTGTCCTCTTGCCTCACACCCAGCGTTCTTGGGATATACTCCAGATCTACTACTGAAGATGAATGAATGGTTAAACAAAGTCTGGTAGTAATTAAATGAATAATTTATTTGAATATTTAATTGATTAAAAGCTTTTGACATTCTCATAAGGACCCCTCCCTTCTGCTCAGATATCTCACTTCATTATTCTATCCATTCCTCCCAGACATCCTCTTTTCCAGGGACCCAAGGCTGACATCTGTATCAGCAACCAGAGCTGAATGGTGTGTTTTGTAGCTCCTGAATCTTTAACACCAAGTGACCCAACATGTGTATCCCATTCTGTTTCATCTCCCCATCCTGTTGTGATCTGCAGCGAGGCTCCTATTTACATTCAACTAGTTGCTCGCCCATTAGCAGCCCCACAGACGGTAGTAATTCATCTGCGCTAACTGTATTTGGTGTGGACTCACCGACTGTATTGAATGCCACGCGGTCCACATCAAAAAAAAAAAAGTCTGCATGTGCCATGTGATCTGGCACGGAGAATCTGTACAAGTTTCATTTCGATATGTAGTTAAAATGGCATTTGACAAAGCGTTCGTGCTGATGCAGACAGGAGGCGAACGCAAGAACACTGTAAAAAAAAAGAGATTACTCCTGGCCGAGGTGTAATGTATTCCATCCACACTAAATACAAATTGTGTGGATACACCAGGAGAGCAAGTAGGAAATTGTGGCCTGTGTTTCGGCAGTGTAGGAAAAACAAAACACATTTCTTTATGTTTGAAATGACCATATTTCAGAGGCTACGCCGGCGTTTTCCAGTTTGTACATTCATTTTAAGGACAGCGCTGTTAAAGCATATAAAAGACACTTAGAGATGTGTGTTTACTGTGAGCAACCAACCCAAACAGTGATTATTTTTCAAAAAAGATCATTTCATTTTCCTTAAAAAAATAATGGCACCAGGCTCTCGGTGTCTGTAGACTGGAGCTCTGTGGCTGTG
This sequence comes from Neosilurus mollespiculum, assembly GCA_030014195.1. NCBI lineage: Eukaryota > Metazoa > Chordata > Actinopteri > Siluriformes > Plotosidae > Neosilurus > Neosilurus mollespiculum. Next base: position 23,263,351 of record JAQMYF010000021.1, read on the forward strand.
CCTGTTTGCTTTGTTATAGTCATCATGTTTTGATTATTGGCAGACCCATTTGGAAGTTTACAAGGCTTATTGTCCGCTAATCTTCTCATATCGTTGTTCCCCCATGACTAAAGCATGGATCAGTGCCAGTGTTTTTTTCTTCTTCTTCTTCTTCTTTTTTAAATCCACAAGCTGGGTATTGATGTGGAAAAAGTCTGTTATATTGCTAATAACAGTGACGCAGGTTTTCTGTGGGGTGTTTTTCTGGTACAAGAGGAAAAGAGACAGGGGGGTGGGGATGGATGAAATAGCATGCACAGTGAATTTTTCAGTCCTATTTGTTTTTTGTCGCCTTGCTCCAAGTCCGTCGCTACCAGCAGAAAACGTACGTGAGCCAGGGAGATAGCGGTAATGCCAGCTCGGCTAACAGGGCAATGCACACATCTCCCGGTCCTGACCTTTGAGGAAGTGAATCATTATATTGTGTCTCTGAAACAACATTCGGTCAGTGTGTCAGGTTTTGATGTGTCTTTAGTGTGGAAAAGAGATTTATTAACCTGCAAAACCGTCGTCATTCTTACCTCACAGAATTCCAATTAAACACGTCGCCCTCCTCCTTTAATAAGCCCTCCATTGTGGAATTGTTCATTTATACCTGAGGAGGCTGAATGTGTCAGAATAGCACAATGAGGCTTTTATGGTGTGTATGGTGCCAAGCCCCATTCAGGCAGGATGACTAATCTGTTATTATCGCCAGCCAATCATTTCACATAAACCAAGCTGCAAGGGGTGGGCGTTGTGAAAGTCAAGAATCCTTCCTTTCTTAAATATTAAACACACTGTTTTTTTTTTTTTTTTACACACTCCATATCTCAGGTCTAATTTGCCTGAGGATTCCTCACAGCGTTCAGCGAGCTGGTTAACTTTTCTCGAGTCATAAAGCGCTCTATGCAGCAAAAATATTGTGCACTTGATGGGTTTAATTATGCTCGAATCTCATTTAGACTGGCTCTGATTAATATCGAGAAAGCAGACCGGATGCGTCAAGATGTAGTTATTGTTTGGCATTGGTAGGCCAAAGGGTGTGTGTGTGTGTGTGTGTGTGTGTGTGTGTGTGTGTGTGTGTGTGCGTGCGCGCGCGCGTGTGTGTGTGTGTGTGCGTGTGTGAGCGTGTGCGCATTCTAAGGACCAGAATATGTTTTTAAACAAGACTGAGGACAATGTGTGTGTGTGTGTGTGTTTATCTCCCCTTCCCAACTTTGAAAATGAGCCTGGTTGATTTGTAGCCTGTTGCAAAGCTGAAATAATTTTTTTGCGGTGAGCAATGTGTGTGTGACAAATTTCGCACTGTGCCAGCACCACGTGACGTCACGCCGCCCAGGAAGCTCCCTGTTCCACATTTATCCACTGCCTCGCCACAGTGTCGGTGATGAATCAGTGACCAACCCTTGACGGTTTTGACCTTTAATACTGTGCACAGAAATCAGTACATTACTTTCATTCAAGGATGATGAGGATCTCTATAACCTTCTATAACATGAACATAAGGCGGACGAAAATAGCGTCTCGATTGGTAGGCAAATTATATAGCAGGTGTATCTGTAAAATGACAAATTAATTTACAAATGAATTCACTGGTGTAGTCTTATAGTAAAAGTCATTTGTTGTGGGTGCAGGTGCCCTCGTTTACTTTCCGCCCCTATTCTAAATGTATAACTAAATGCAACTTTGTGTTTAAATATGACACTGGGCACTTCAGATAAAATTTATTAAATGGGCGCCATTATTTTATCAATTGTGATCAGGCTCAGTGTTTAAGTAAAGCAAGGCTTTTGTCTTCTCTACAAATATGAAGCAGCAGCAATCCATTCAAAACTAAAAGTCCTTTTTATATGCACATTTATTTGTGTGTGTGTGTGTGTGTGTGTGTGTGTGTGTGTGTGTGTGTGCCCGCGTGTGAGAGAGAGAGAGAGAGAGAGAGAGAGAGAGACAGCTCCTATAATTATGAACAATTTCTTCTATGGGCAGTAATTGAAAAGGCCTTGTCTGCCAGCATCTGTGGATGAAGCAATCGACACAATGGCACATTGATAGCATGGTATCTTTTTATCCCCTCCTGCCATCTAATCCACTCCTTTGTGTCACATCCTAAATACTTTTTAATTGGCTTCATTGAGTAAATGCTATTCCTCAGTGCTATTCTCTCAGCTCAGAATTATCATTTCTCCCACTCACGTGCTAAAATAGAGAGCTGTCATTGTTCTACAGAAGGTTGGTGTGTGAGAATATAATGTGCCGTTTTCTTAAAGAGGCTTGTGCTAAGTGCTTCAGCACCTACGTCACTTTTTTTTTCTTTTTTTTTTTTTTTTGAGACACCTGAGATATGAGGTAATGCATATTTAAATTGCTTATTAAAAGCAGGGCCAAAAATAAATATTTGATTTTTGCATTGCAAGATGGAAACGGAACAACAGAGAGCGAATCAGCGTTCTAGCGTGTGTGTTTAGCCTCGGATTAAGTCTCAAATATAATCGGATTTACACGGTTCAACATGTTAGGAGCCATTACTGGAACACAACAGCTAATATAAAATATTGTATTTCAGGGTGTCGATGAGAGTTTAGCTTATCTTTCACTAATCTTGTTTAAGTAAGCATTATGAAAAGCGTACAACGTCTACATGATGTGTCTGGTACTGTATCTGTGTGCTATCTTGCTAGGATTCGCTCTCAGATTGTAAACCGGCAGGTTTACAACAGTTTAAATACTTAATAGAATTGCAGCATGGACAGAAAAAATCCATACCAACTCTCATGACTCCTCCTTATCATATAAAGCTCGTCAGTGTCTGTGTCCAGAGGAAAACGTGCTGGCAGTGTTTCTTGAAATATACATTTCCAGGAGGGAGAAATCAGTAGCCCCGGTGCCCAGAACAATGGATTAGGTGTCCACTATTAAAAAATGAGCTTTATTATTTATAGTTGTACATGGGCAGGTGGGTTCCATATTCGTACACTCAGGTCTGTGGGTCCACTAGCTGCCCATTCAATTTCAAACAAAATAAGGGGTTCACAGGCAGCACTGGATCTGTAGAAGGCAGACTAACAAAGTGGCTCACAGCAAGCCACACAACACTATTCCAGCCAATCTGCAACAAAGGGTGTTTGTGCTTGTGCACAGTGTAAGTGCCCCCTGTTGTTGATAGGCTTGGGAGGGAATTATGTTGGTGGTAGTGGTGCTAGAGTTTGTTGGCATTTGTTTGGCTAACAAAAATAATATATAATATATTTTCTGAACTGCTTAATCCCAGATATGGCGCCCATCTCCGGGCGAGGGCAGAGTACACTTTGGATAGCCGTCACAAGCTGTGTCACCTTTGAGACCCTTGCAGACTTTCCGAGTAGGAATTCTAAATTGATGGCTTGTTGTTGTCACTGTTGTTAGTTGTTCTTGCTATTGTATTAGAAAAGTCTGCCTGTGCGCTAATTATTCATTCCCTGCTTGTGAATTTTCTGTCCACGCTAATGCACTTAACTCACCAGCTTGCCACAATATTACATTATGTTATGTAATCAGTTGGGTTTCCCAGTAACCAAGCATGGCACTGGGCAGTGTGTTGAAGCATTTACTTGACTGATAATTGCTTTCAGTAAGTATTTAGTTGTCTTGATGGCAGCATGCATTTTTACAAGGATTTTGTGGATTTAAAAAAACATTTTTTTTGTAAATGTTAAAATAATGATTTCAGTGATGAAACTCAGAACTCCAGCTTTATTTTAACTTATCATTGCACCACTGTGCTGTAGAACTTCAAGACAATATTTGAGCTGAACACTTAATAAACAGTAAAGCGCATGAGCACACACACACACACACACACACACACACACACACACACACACACACATACTCAGTACATTGTAAAACACAAAGTACAAGTTCACTGATATAAAATAAGACTGGTGTGCATTATTGGCGTTACAGATAAAGTTACTGGTTGCCGGAGCAACAGGATTACCTGAGGCAGTTCATTTCCATGATGCATTTGAGTAAACTTAACTTCTCTCGCTCGAGCTTTGAAAAAACAACTCCATCTGTTATTAATCTGTTTTGGCGCTTCACCCATATGCTCCTTGACTGGGAGATTGGGATAATTACAGCCATGATGTAATATCCTGTGTTCAGCATACACACTGTTTTGGGTGTCTTTATGTCTGAGATTAAATATTTAATGCAGGTGCTTTACTACATAATATATCATTTGGGTAAAACAATAGGGTTGGGGTTAGGATCTGGAAAATAAAACTTGGATGTCTATACAACTCAATGAGATAATTTATAAAATATTTTTGGTGTGATGTTACACTGCTGTCCAAGTCAAACAGACTTGATTTGTTTTATTTGATATATAGGTCACATTGTTTGGTGCTGCACCTGGGAATACCAATATAGCCTTAGGTTAACTGTATCACTATTTCAGCGTTCCTGAGCACAGTGTATGTTCAGTGCTCTAATTTGCGCTGCTCTCTGCTTACTGTCTTGGGAACACAAACCCCAAAATTCCATTATCAAATTAGTATCTATCATATTTATCTTTTAATACAAGACTTGTTAATGCCTTTCACAGACAGAGTAGTAAATTAGGATTATAAAATGTCTTCTGGAAGAATTTGGAACAGTTTTACGTTCCAGATGTTCCATCCAGGATCACTTTCTGCAGTGATACAGGTGTTGGGAAGGTGTTGCTTTAGGAAACTTGGCACTTTCAAAGAGGCACGTTTATACAGAGCAATACAAAAAGAAAAACCTCATGCTCATATGGGACTCATGTGAAACTCCACAGACCAATAAAATCGCACCATGTAACATAAATAATAAAGAAAGCAAAGTTTTGGATATTAGGGATGGGGCAGGAGGGGTAGGAAGGATATTCCTAAACAGGTTGACTAGGTGGCAGAGTAAGTCTGGACTGTAGGGAGGTGAATAAAGAGCTATATTATAGACGTACAGGAAGCATCAGGATAGACGCCGCACATATGCTTCTTTGGAAACCTGCGATCTATAACACTTAGATCTTTTACTGGAGTTTTTGTCACATGAAACACATTCACATATTTACAGGCAGATGAGAGCGTTTCTCAGTAATTGAGCTTCAACTAACAATGGAAGGTTGTTTTATTTCCAGGTACCTGCCGTTGAATTGAAAGTTTCCTTCCAGTTTGGTGAAAATATCATATGCTTTCAGGAGTCTGGTGCTCTTCAGAGAAAGACAAGCATTGCGATCTAAATAGGCCAGGCTTGTCCTCAGGAGAGAAAAAAGCCACTTGAAGCTGAATTAGAGACATTTAAATATGAAAGGCTTGATATATTTAAGTATCGAGAGACTGTGGCAGGCGATTGGTTATATGCGTATATTCTGCACACCTGATTTAGTGCCCACTTCATACTGGGGAAATAAAGACAGACAGCTTGAGAGGCTGACGCCTGCTGCTCGCTGCATCCTAGCTTTTTATGGAGGTTGCACACACAGAGGACAATTCACAAGGAGCGCCAGCAGCAGAGCAGCAGCAGGCCATCTGAAGAGTCTGCAAAGCTAAAACATAAACCAGCACATTAATAATAGTGCTGCACGGCCTTGCATTACTATATTTGTTCAGTATAAAAATATTCGTCCTAGTTCTCTTCCAAAAGCTATTCCAAGGCCTGTATTGTGTCGCAGACATTAATTCAGCTAAGAACATGCTTTTTAGAATTACAGCCAATGATGCATAAAAACAATTACTTCCTGTTGATGACTCAAAAGGGTTACACTATGCAAATTGAATCGGTTCAGTTTACCCTGTGCTTGATTTGCGTTAATAATAATTGGAAATTAATTACATGATAACACTAGCCAATTTCAAATTTAGTATTTCTATGTTGTGTTTACCAGAAAACACTAGTTTTTTTTCCCCCTGCCTTACAGCATCATCATACCAATGTAATAACACACACACACACACACACAGACATTTGAGATACAGTACACAAACACATCACTTTGATTCATGAGTTCATGACCAAAGTGTAATTGTGTTAGCCATTATTGACGAGAAATATTTCATTAAAACTGTTGCCGTGGAGATGACACATTTTCCTCCTTCCGCTGCTGTATTTCAGCATGCAGGGTGCTAGTATCAATAATAATGCATGCCAATAACCTTAGCATCAATGCTCGTCTGCTTTAATAGGCTGCAATAACGAGGACATATAATAAGCAGCTTCTGCCAAGAATATTCCGAGTCTCAGTCTCTACCTCTATATTTCTGTCTCGTTCTTGAACCCCCAATGTCACTGCTCAAATTAATATTTTGACCTGTGCTTTGCACAAAGACAGCTAGCTATTAAAACTCATCTGTCAAGCCTGATTCACTCGGCAACGGGAAAGCCTTGGGTACGGTTAGTGATGAGGGTGGGACGGTCCCGGAATGCATCACGTGGAGATGAGACCTCTGGTTCACATGCTGCCAATTCACCAACCCATTTAAAGCACTGCTATAAAACACACAGGGTAAGTGGCAGATACTCAAACTGGGCGTGGTCTTTTTTGTAGCTTAGCCACTCCACCCAGACTTGTGAGTGAAGATGGCAGCGCGGATATTGAACAATGTCTTCAGCGCTCAGGTTCTACAAAAATCGAATCAAAGGATCTTTATATTTGCGGGAAGAACGAAAGCAAGCTTGAGCAGAAACATTTTGAGAGTTAACAAGCTGTTAGGTGATTTGAAGTTACAGCTCTGTAAACATCTATAACAAGCTCAGACAGGTATGGCATCCAGCTGTACACAACCATTATCAGGTGTTTATCTAGATCATGTTATCTTCCATGCGCCAAAACTTATAATTAGAATGTACACTAATGTGCATCAAAACGAGGTTTTAT
>JAQMYF010000021.1:23317738-23340238 GCA_030014195.1 Neosilurus mollespiculum
AATGTATTTTTGTTTTCTTAAAATGTATTTTTGTTTTCTTAAAATGTATTTTTGTTTTGCACTTCCCGGCCACCGTAGATAACCATATATATATTGTTACCATCTGCAAAGACCAAATGTATTCTCAGATTTTTACTGGTGAGAAGCTGCTGTGCACTTTGTGTGCTTAATCATCCATCCATTATCTCCACTGCTCATCCATCAGGATTATTGGAGAAGTTGGATCCAATCCCAGCACACTTTGGGTGAGAGGCAGGGTACACCCCAAACAACTCACACTTACACCTATGGGCAATTTAGAGTAGCCAAGTCAGCCTAATGTGCATGTCTTTGGACTGTGGGAGGAAACTGTAGTACTCAGTGGAAACCCACACAAGCACAGGACCAGGACTCTTGCCCAAGATTCAAACACTGAAACTTCTCTCTTTGAGGCGACAGCGCTAACCCCTGCCAGAAATGAAAGCATTTAAATTAATTAAACATCTAATGGGAGTATGCTGTTGTTCCACAGAGAGCGTCAGCTGAGTTGGTGGTTCATTGTGTTCATGGCTCAGGACACATACGTATACGTATTGCTTATACAATGACCACCTCAGGAGACACTTGACCTTTTAATCACCCAACCACATATGAACTGATCACTTTGCCTGCTTGTTAATAATACCAGGTATGAACACATCCTAAAACTAATAATAATAAGTAAACGGCTTTCTGTAAAAACAGAAACAAGAATAACAACAAAAGTAAAAAACCCTATTTGACGTTTACCAAAAGACACTTTTTTTAATGTTTCATATTTTTGGTCAAAGGATTATGTCATTCATTCATTTTGTTCTGACATGCAAAGACATGATTTATGCAAGCTTTTATTAAGTTTGGGTTTAATTACACTTTAAGTTCAGGAGAGAGGAACAGAGGAAGATGGATGAGGGAGTGACTGTGTATAGTTACTGTATCATAAGTGACAAGTGTCATCTGAGGAAGGTTTTCCTTGCCTCCGTTGCTGCGGGGATGTATAGGGTTTATAGATAAATGTTTCAGTTCTTTACTGAATTGATTTTACTGTGTAAAGTTGCTTTGCAACAATGTCAATTGTAAAAAGTGCTATACAAGTAAAAGTGAATTGAACTGAATTGAAGTGATCTTTCACCATATTAAATGTAACAATAAAGTTATTCAAGTGTGACGTTCTTTTATAAATAAAGATTGTGGGGTTTTAAAAGGAATAATATATTATATGTAACTCGTGCATCACACTAACAGGTCATTGGTTAATTTTCCTTTAACTGTACACCCATTGGGCTTTTATTCCTCACATTATTTTGAAGAACAGGAAAAATATTTTCAAGAACAGAACCTGGAGAGTGCAAACCTCTGCCAATCCCCCATATGAACCAAAATGTCCAAAACTGTCCTATTTATATGTTAAAAAATCTTAAAAAAAAAAAAATGACTGGATCCAGGATCATTTCCATAGTCTTCCATGTCCAAAGCTCCACCTCTGGTAGAAATTTCATGAAATTTTTTACATAACCTGCTCATAAACACACATAACCATCACCTCCATAGCAGAGATAATAAATTAGATTTTAATGAATAAGCTTACAATAAACCAGATTAGGCAGCACACTGGTTAGCACGTCTGCCTCACAGCAAGAAGGTTCTAACTTCAAAGTTCTATACCTGGGCTGAGGTGTTTCTGTGTGGAGTTTAAATTGTGTTCCCCGTGCTTGCGTGGGTTTCCTCCCACACTCCAAAAACATGCACAGTAGGCTAACTGTCTGTTCCAAATCGCCCCTTGGTGTGATAGTGAGTGTGAAAGGTTGTATGTGTGTTGGCCCTGCAATGGTCTGGTGAGCTGTTCAGGGTGTACCCCGTGTTTGCCCAGAGATAGGCGCCAGGCTCCCCGCAACCATAATTAGGATTAAGTGGCTTAAAGAATTCATTCATTCATTCATATACACTACCAATCAAAGGTTTTTGAACACCCCATTGATATTTAAGCAGTTCGAGTCTAGTGAATGAGCTGAAAAGGAATAAAGGTAAACAGCGTGCCAAAACTGCCTTAAAAGAAAACAACAAGGTGGTAAGCTTCGAATCATGGAATGACCAGCACAGCCTCCAGACTTAATCCCCATTGAGTTGATTTGGAATTAAGTGGACAGAAGGGTGAAGATAAAGAAGCCAACAAGTGCAACACATTTGTGGGAAGTTCTGCAACAGTGCTGGGAAGAACTTCCAAAACAATATTTGATTTCCATTGTTGAAAGAACACCATGAGAGTGTCTATATGGTATATCTGCATAAGGTGGCTACTTTGGCAGGTCCAGAATTTGGATACAATTGTGTTAAACAGTACTTCTGTACTTTATATATATATATATATATATAATTTTTTTATTAGGGTTTTTTTTTTTTATTTTTTTTTTTTTTTTTTTTTTTTTTTTTTTTTTTTTTTTTTTTTTTTTTTTTTTTAATTTATTTATTTTTTTATAGATTACATGTGTTGCACTGATGCTGGGTTTTAAATTTATATATTATATATTTATATATTTAAAAAAATATTTTACACATATTGTATAATTCATGTTTCCCTATATTTTTATGATGGTACACTGCTCCACATATACACAAATACCTGCGTTTATATAAACACAAGCTTTATCTCACATGTTCAGATCAAATATTAAAGAGCTCACACAGCTTTTACAAACAGCAGTGTGTGTGTGTGTGTGTGTGAGAGAGCGAGAGAGAGAGAGAGAGATATTGTTGATACATAAAAGCCTCAGTTCACAGCGCTGTAAGCTGTGGGTTTGTCATTCACAGAGCTAAAAAAGAACAGGCAGCGTAATCCTGCAGTCCATCTGAAATAGCTGCTCGGGAGGAGGTAGAAATCAATATTGCCAGATATGGGCGTAGGAGAACGCTGCTCTGACGAATGCAATGGGTGCGTGCTTGTATGTGGGGAGATTGAATCCTGATTGATTAATTCTCCCAGCAGCAACAGTCCCACTAATTTGTGCCCGACTTCATTTGTACGAGTGTGTATTTATTTAGTTTCATCTGTTCTGTGTTTTCCTGAGAGGCCCCTGCTTAGGCTTCTCAAGGCCAAAACAGAAATGTAATAACAGAGAATGGATTGTAGAGGAGTGCTTTGAGTAATGTTTCCATCCATATTGTGCTAGATAAGAAGAGTGTGTTACTGTGGCTGAGGCTCTCTCTCTCTCTCTCTCTCTCTCTCTCTTTCTCTCTCTCTCTCTTTTTGTGTTTTTTTTCCTGCCTGGTTATTGATCGTTTTTTCTATTGTCCTTCTCACAGTAAACCTTTGGACGATGTTTCAAGCTGCTCAGAAGCTGGGAGGATATGAGTTGGTAAGTGTACGCACCATCCGCTCAGAGGTTTATAGTCCCACTGGCAGTAGCGTTTCAGCAGGAGAAACAGGCAGGAGGATTTTCTCTGCAAATTTCTCAGCCTGCTACGAAACATATGTTTTACTAAGTTTGAGCTCTCTCTCAGCTCCATGTTTGGCCCGAGTGACTCACTGAAACCTCTTTTTAAAAATGTACAAGTTAAAAAACATGTGTAACCTTTTTTTGCCTGAGAGGAAATTGGTCAGGCCTGTTCGGTGCACATATTGAGCCTCTTACGGGGGTTATTATTATTCCAAGACCAGCAAACAGAGAATTTGTTTGGCAGCGCATCTAACATCCGTGCAGCAATAATGTGGCCAGAACATTTTACATTCAATCACAAATGGTTTCCGCAAGATTCTCAGTGATGCTGAGCGCTTTTTAAAATTTCTTTGGTCTGAGAGGAGGAATGAGGAGCAAGAAAGGCGGCAGAGTTGTTTGGACAAGGAGTGAACAGGAAGCCACTCATGGCTTCTTTTTTCCTCTTTTTCTCATTCCCACTCTCTCAGGAGGCTTTTTTATCTAACTTATCAATACTCCAAGCTGCCTTTCTTTGAGGCACAGGAAACACACTGCTTTGCGTATGTTCCATAATGAAATTATCGTAAATTCAAGGAAGCTCTTGTTTGAGAGGCTCGGAGGCTTCATAGCCGGCTCCGAGGAATGCTGTCTGAGCTGCAACACAATTCCATTAGTGTAATGAAGTGCGCCGATCTCAGTGTCCACGCGTCAGAACTCTTCTAAACTGCACAGCCAGGCTAAAATACTCAACAAATATGAGTTCCATGGTGAGCTGTCCTGCTGTAATAACTGTGAGCTAATTGTCATAAGAATAGGATTACTTGTATATTAGTTATGCCGTATAATGAAGAGTCATTGATGTTGTAATTCTGTGAAATATGGATTAAATAATTAGCAAATATTCCATCATGGACACTAATGGCCAAGCGCATTATACAGCTGCATAACTATGTGAAATCCTATTAATAGCATACATTTGTTCAGTAGCCCGAATTTGAATTTCATAAAGCATCCGCTTGTATACAGAAAGGCTTCCATTAGATATTGGAAAATCTTTTGCACTCAGAACGTTCTGAAGGTCTCTCATGAATATCAGTACTATATGCAGTCACTATGATGTTTGTATGAAATTGGCTTAAACTGGACTCGAGCAGTAAATACTGATGTACAGCAAGCCTCATGTTGAATCCATAGTCCTGACGAAACAGAAGGTGTTGATTTATTTTATTTTATTTTGTTGATTTATTATTAGGTGCATGAGCGCTGTGTTACGATGTCTTTTTAAAAACATTCAAAGTTTTAGTATATACCACAAGGAAACATAAAGAAATGCAAACTGAAACAAGTTTTTTATTTTTAATATTTTTACATATTTTGACCATGACAGCTAGGTGAGTACCACATGCGTATTGTTGGCTCCGGAGAGCACAAGTGCTCTATAACGGTGGATTTTTTTAACTCATTCAAAGTTTTAGTATACACCATGCAGAAGCGCAAGAAAAGCAAATTACATTTTCTGTCTGAGTTTTACATTTTAATGTGTGACAATGATAACCCCGTCTTTTCCAAGTGACTGTGACAAACTGTGAGTGTCCACCATTTTGATTCAAGCATTATGCTCTCAAAATAATGTCTAATATCTTTGAGATAATGAGGAAATCAGATCGCAACATTCCTGTGTAGTATAAACTCTCTCTCTCTCTCTCTCTCTCTCTCTCTCTCTCTCTCTCTCTCTATATATATATATATATATATATATATATATATATATGATATCTTCCCACATCAATATGACCTACTCCAATAAAAAGTTTACTACTTAATCCCACTCAGCTGACTCTGGGGGAGGTACCCTGAACAGCTTGCCAAATTAACACACACAAACATTCACACCCGCACTCACACTTAGGGGCAATTTGGAACAGCCAATGGTGGAGAACATTCAAACTCCACACAGAAACGCCCAAGCCCTGGGACTCGAACCCAGGACCTTCTTGCTGTGAGGCGGACATGCTAACCACTATACCACGGTGCCACCCAGATACCTAAATTTGTAGGATTTCAACTTAGAAAAATGTGCTTTTATTAATATAGTTTAGTTTCTCTAAGGGGGAATTTTTGGAAGAACCTCCAGTGTCAGAGGTGCTGCTCTGTTAAAGAAACAATTGTTTATAGCTGTTATAATGTATAATATCAAAATAACTCACTTGCTTATGTTCCATTATATAAAATATAACTAGAGTAATAAATCACTTCAGGACCTGTTGTTATAGGAAACTAATCAACTTTAGCGTGATAGACTGATTAGTTTATAATAACAGCATGCCCCATTGCACTTTATTCCTTACTTAATGAACGATGATATGACCTCAGTAGCATCACTGAGTCAGACGTTAGTTTTCCGGTAGCATATTGACCTTGTACTGCTGTTATTGTATACTAATCATGCTGAATATTTTTCTTTCTTGCTGTGTCATTTGCCAGATCACAGCCCGCCGACAGTGGAAAAATGTATACGACGAGTTGGGTGGAAACCCAGGAAGCACCAGTGCTGCCACATGTACACGGAGACACTACGAGAGGTACAGCCACCATTCCCATTTTTAGCATTACCATTTCACCAAGATCCAGTTTAGCTTTGACACTCATCAATCGTAGGCGCACTAACAGAAATCAAAGCAGCTTTATGGAAATCCGTCTCCTAGTCATTTTGGTGGAATTTACAACAAGGTAACCAAATGAGACCAACTCTGTTAAACTAGCATCCTGAAAATCAGGTCCTGTTTTCATAAACAATCTCTCAATGAAGTGATTCTACTTAAAATCTGTTAGTTGAGCTGCTGACAGGAATGTGTCTGTTTGCGTATATTACACTTTTGTTTTGTTATTTATATGGTGTAATATTGCAGGTAATTCCTATTTCCTATTTAGTGTTCTCTAATATTTCCTGAGAATAAAACAAGATTGTTTATTTTATTTCTTGACACTTTTTACTCAAATGTGACAGGAAAACTGCAGCATATGTTCAAGAGTTCGTAACCATCATCTCACTTATTCACTCACTCATTTGCCGAACCGCTTAATCCTATTGGGGTCGCGGGGAGGCTGGAGCCTATGGCAAGATACACCCTGAACAGCTTGCCATACCATTGCCGGACCAACACACACAACCATTCACACTCACACTCACAACTAGGGGCAATTTGGAACAGCCAGTTAGTCCAATGTGCATGTCTTTTGACTGTGGGACGAAACCGGAGTACCTGGAGGACCTTCTTGCTGTGAGGCGGACATGCTAACTGCTATGCCACTCTGCCACCCCAGTCCTAACCATCATATACATATATATTTTTTGAACATTGCATTCTATATTTCTTCTTGTTTTGATGTTACAATATTCTCCACTCTTCCTGGAAGACATTCCACTAGCTTTTTGGGCATAGCTTTGAGGATTTATAATAATTCAGTGGCAAGAGCGATAGTGATGTCAGGCACTGATGTTGGACGAGGAGGCATGGGGTTCAGTCAGAGTTCCAGGTGGGGTTGAGGGTTGAAGGCTCAAGTTCTTCAACACCAACCTTGGCATACCATAGTTTCGTGGACATCTTTTTGTTGTGCTGGAGCAGCTTTGTGCCTGCTAGTTTCAGTGAAGGGAAATAGTACTAATAAACCATCCGAAGACATTCTGTATAATTGCATGAATAAAAAATGAGTAAAAGCATCTACAACAGTTTGAATAAGCTGATATTGTATTGATAGTCTCATTATAATCTCGTCAAATGAAATTTTAGATAAATGTGGTCATATTCAATATATTTCCATTTTGTAAGATAGCTTTTAAAGCTTGTTGGCATTAAATGTATATCAACAAGATATATAGGCTTGAATTTATTCTAATATATCTTAGTGAATTACGATCCTTTGGAGAGTCTGTAAATGAAGTGTAAATTTTGGACCGGCATTTAGTGCTAAACTGCTCTTTGAAGTGCTCTTCAAGTAAACAGAAATGAGGCGTCTACACTGACAGTCATGAGTCAGTACAGAATCACTTTTTCAGTGTGTAATTACTGTATTTAACTGAAGATTGGACCTGTGTCAATCACATCAATTGATAAAAACCCAATTATTAAAAATTATTAGTTTTAATTAAAGTGACTTACTATAGGAAAAGGAATCTGTAAATCTCTTGTTGTTGCTTCTTTTCTTGTATTTGTATTGCGTACTGCTCTCACCATCCATTTTTGGCACGGATCAGTGCGTAAGCTATGGAAAAGGGCCTACTTTCGGTTATTTGAAAAGTAATCCAATGCGACCTTTAATGTTTGTGAGAAGTCTGTGTTTGGTGTGTGCTTTGAGAGAGCTGAGAGTCGAGGTCAGACGAGTGGGTTCTCACCTCGGTCCCACTGCTCTCAACCCAGTGCTCAATCAATATATGTGTATTATATCATAAAGCCCGGTGAATAATACCCTGCCCAAATAAAAAAAGGAACATCCTTGGCCACATGTGGGCAACAAACTCGTATGTCCACTTTTGACAGAGAGTAATTAACCGGATTAATTCACTTGGCTGTTAAGCACCTCTGTCCTTTAGTTGCAGACCAAAATGCCATTCTTCCCAAGGAAAATTCTTGGTTTCTCTTCATGGGCCGAGTGAATTGTACTGCAGAACACGTTCTGCTTTGGAGCTGAACTGAAGCAGCTCTTAACTGTTACTCTCCTTCAGCTCATTATGTCTCATTCATTCAAGACACGCTCTATTAATTAGCAGCACAGTTGTGTGAATCTTAAATTACAGTCTAACAATTTTATATTCATTTTACTTAGTAGCAGAATAAATAAAAGATATTTGCCGAAAGCGAGGTTGATGCCGCTGAGTAGTCCTTGAGATTGAACATCCATTATAACAACTTTTAAAACTAATTCACAGTTTGGGGAAAAAGTCTGAAAACTTATAAACATGAAGTCCATATTGTGTAGATTTTTTCATATTTTTTCTTGAATTGTTTTGGAATTTTAGAATCCTTGACTTGAGTTTTTGTCTGCCTTTTGATTTAAGTATTATATAAGTTTGCGAGGTGGGTGTTGCTGAACCTTGATGACGGAACATCAAGGGGACGAATCAATTCAGTGACATCCACTGAACCGTCAGCATAACTGTTTTAGTGTATACTACACTGTAATATAAACAAAAAAGCAGACTAAAAGGAGATCTTTTTGGTTTATCTTTACATTTTTTTAATCATGATGCAGGTGAATTCTGCAAGCATGTCTGAGCAGGTGTTTAAGAGCCCTTTTCAAAGTTTTACATTTACATTTGGTAGACGCTCTTATCCAGAGCGACTTACGTTTATCATTTTTATACAGCTGAGCCAGTGAGGGTCAAGGGCCTTGCTCAACAGTGTCAGCATGGCGGTACTGGGATTGAACCCCTGACCTTTTTACTCAGTAACCCAGAGCCTTAACCACTGAGGCACCACTACCCAGTTTTAGTATCTACTGCACAGAAACATAAAGAAAAGCTAACTAATACAAGACTTTTATAGTTGTACGTATTTTAACAATGACAGAAGCAGGACTATGATTAGTTCAGTATCTAGAGATTTAAAAAACATTATCTCAGAGTGGATAATGCTTCAATAAAAATGACGAACACTTACAGATTGTCACAATCACTTAAAGCAGGTGTGTCAGCATTATGAGAGTTAAAAATGTTTTAAATGTAAACATGTTTAAATGTAACATGAAAATATTGTTTTAGGGAAGTGATACACCTCTTGCTTGAACTGAATTCTCACTTCTGAATGATCAGAAGATGCGGGCAAAATAACAGGTTTATATCAATATACTCATTCTAATCTGGTGTCATTCCAGTTTTTGCAACTTACAGAGGGGCTTGTATGGTGTGTTCACATTAGTGGCTTAAAATAGGGGGTGATTATTGGTCTGGGGAAGGTTTCTGCAAGGAGACACTTAATTCTGCAGTGTCAGCGCTTTGTAACAGTTGTTGATAAAGATGTAACTTTAGGTTTTATGAAATGACTGGTGAAAGAAAGACATACAGGATAACGACGCCAGGATAACTCAATGTGCAGAAGTTCCACAGCAATAAATGACTTACACAACCTTAAATGTAGCTATAAGTAAGTAAAAGTTTAGAATTTTGCTCTTTAATAATAAATAAACTATAAATTGCGTTGTGCCACATCACGCCTTGCTCTTGTTGATTTTTTCCTACGGTATATTAACACTTCAATGAGTTCAAGAGAGTGACCGTGCTGTTAGGGTAGGTTGGCTCCTTTTCTCTTATTAATCACAGTGGCACTTGTCAGTCATGGGCATCTGGGAGCTCATGCATGAGAAAGTGGGCAATAGAGCTTTCCACTGAGAGTGTGACAATGTCAATTGTAAAAAGCGCTATACAAATAAAATTGAATTGAATTGAATTGAATTGTTTCATTGCCCCTGAAATTGTATGAGCAGCAGTTTGTGGAAAGATACAGAGGAAGCACATGACAGCCTTCATCCATCCTGATGGTGACTGTCATGTGACTGTCATCTGAGGGATCTAAAGTAGCCATATTAAATAAAATACAGTGATCTGAAAATCATTTTTATTTCTAATGTGAATGGCTTAAACTTACCTCAAATGGTGCTCATTTCCAAACATATTCATTCTCCCATTCTCGTTATGATATATATATATATATGTACACACATGCACACACATATAAAATCATTAGGGTCCTAAAGCTATTGCTGAAGCTAACTAACATTAAGAGTATTAGGCAAACAGGCCTTATGAGTTTATCAGCTTTCTATCAGCAATAACCAGAGCTTTTATGGAAAACAGACCCCTCTTCTCTTTAAGGTTGTTTTTGCTTTGTACAGAAGAAAAAGAAACACAAGACACTTTAAAAATGTTTGTATCTGCTAATAATTATAATTTATTTTAAATAAAATGGCTTGATTTTTTATTTCTCCTGCATGGAAATGATAATCAAAGAACCATTCATGTTGGGTTCTTTTTTTGTTTGTTTTTTTGTTTTTTTTGGTACCGACATGAAAACAGAATGACCATGGCCCTTAAAAACGCCTTGATGTTAGATATTTAATAATATTATGTTTCAGTTCCTTTGCCTTGTTCAGAACGTTCTCGTGTAAGTATTTAGTGTTTGGGTGAAGGGCGCCAGGCTAAATGTGTTCACATTGTTCTGTGGCTGAGGGTAATGTTACACAGTAACAAAGTTATAAATCTCAAGGAGAATAGATACTTGTGTTGCTTATGTTTAAATGTAATCTGGGGAGGTTTAGTCATTTCACACATGATCCCGGTGGATTTTATGTTTTTCATTTTTGGCCCCTTAAACTGCTCAAAGCACAAAAAAGCAGCAAATAAATGTTTAACGTCCCGGACAGTCCTGGCGATCAGAGTAGAACTGCTCCTAATGATATTTATTTAGCTCTGTCATCTCTTTAACTGTCTGGTGATTGAAGAAGAGAGGAGGGCAGGATAAAAGAGGAAGAAAGAAACATAGATTGCAAATTGGGTCATAAAAACGACATGAATAACCTTGAGAGAGACTGCGGCATTCCTCCCTCCCTTCCTGCTGCTTTTTAATTATATAGGTCAGTGGCACTGATCAATCAGGCCGCACTTATTTATTTAATCCTCCTTCTCCTCCTCCTCCTCCTCCTCCTCCTCCTCCAAGGGAGATTGCTGTTCCAGAAACGGGCCGCAAGTGACTTCCGCTCTGCAGATATCTGCATTCCCTTCTCCTTATCTTGCACCTTCGATGCTTATGTTATAGCATGTAAATCCCTTGTTAAAGACTCTGTATTCCCATCTTCTGTTCTCTAATTATCCTGCATATGATTTGTTGTTTGCTTTGCATATAAAAAGATTTACATAACCTTATTACATTATCGGGCTGTTCTTTTAGAAAGATCAATTGAAAATAGGGGGGAAAAAGTTAATTTGGTGCATGATAAAGTGTATTGTGGATTTCCCGGGAGGGGTCGGTGGGGAGCAAAAAGAAACACATCAGTTCCTCCCAGTTCTTTATTGATTTTTCTTTCCTCTTTGGAATTAATGTTTGCTCTCAATTCGAATGAGGCACGCTTCACGGATCGCTTCCTTGAAACTATAGCCAGGATGACAGCTTTTTAATGCAAGCCCTTTAAGTAAATTTTAATGGTGTGTCTTTGGAATACCACCGTTTCCTTCTGGGCATTACATCAGCTATTTGTGTCCCTGAAGAGGTCAGCGCTTCATTTGAGACTGCATGCAGCAGTAAACAATTGCAATATTGAACAGATTATCCTACGCAATCATCCTGCAGAGCTTACAACTTCTATACGTAATCCTCGAAGCTTGCTGCTGTGTACCGAAATCCAAGGGATTTGCACTGATGGCTATTAATAGTCGTGTGTTTGCGTTTATCTCGCTATCTGTATTTACACCCTCGATGAAATGTACCTAATGAAAAGGAGTCGGGTTGACACACCGGGTGTTTGAAGATGACAAATCCTAATTAAATCCCTGATTGATCTAATTATTTTAGCGTTGCCATTTTCACAGAGATTTACAGGCTCATTTGCCCTAGTAAGATGCCATCACATCTATTGTTTCACCAGACAAAAAGTGTCTGATTTATAGCAGCAGCTCGAGTTTGACTTATCATGTCAGGCACGATTCTCAGTATAGATAATGTTGTGCTGTATGTTTTTTTTTTTCCTCGGCGTGCAGAAGCGTCACAGCAGTGCCAATCATCAGGGTAAATTTGTAGACTCAGCTATTTGCAGGCTGCAAGCTCCATCAAGGTGTCGTCTAGGTTTGTGTAGCAGCTGTAATGGATTTCCTTATTCACTCTGCCCAAGGATGTGTGACTGACCCATATTAAACATTTACAAAGGTTAGCCTTTGCTTTCATAGGTACGTTGCTTCGGCTATTTATAAAGCATGTGAGATGAGAAAGGTAAACTCTTTTCAAGCCATTGTTTTGGAACAAGGAATCCCCCCCCCCCCCCCAATCCCCTCACTCATTAGCAACTGTGCTATTGATGTAGTTTGGTATTCATCTGAGGTCTTGTTTATGCTTATTTAACAATTGGATCATCCTCAGAGAGACAGAGAGACAAAGCAGGAGACAGGCCCATGTTTGTTTTGGGCCGAGGGAACCAGTATGTTCAAAGTAACGGGGGAAGCAAGAGATTCGTCTTTAAATCACTGCTAAAGAATCTGGCTCTCATTTGGACCGTGTCCGAGCAGTGAAATATTTCACTGCTGAGAATTTCTGAACGTGTAGGGCGTACAGTACAAGGACTCAAGCATTCGTTGCAAATTATTTGCCAGGCAGCATAATTGAAGTTGGCTTTTGGACGTTAATGAGTTTGGACCTTAAGGGAGAGAATGAGGTAATTTTAGGTCTGAGAGCCAGGAATGACAAAAAGCCCAGCCTTTGGCATTCCTTCATCAGTCTGTTAAACTGTGTGAATGTAGATTAGTACAAGGGTCAACTTTCTTACAAAACCTTTCAGGCATCCAGCAGAGCTTGTTGAACTTTTTTTCAGAGAAACAGAAAGCGAGGGGGGGGGTTTTTGCAGTATTTTTCTCTCATCTGACTCTGCTATTAATTGAAACACGCTGCTCTGCTAACCGCCACCCCAACCCTACCAATGTCCCCCTCATGTACACCCCCAAAAATGAACACAAATTTTGACTCAGTGAGAAATATGACAGCTTGATTTGAACTAAAATGAGGCTTTTGAGCTCTTTCTCTAACCAAAGCGTCCCCCATGCTCCGCTGCATCACCCTGGGATTGGCTCTCAGCTCTTCTCTCCATTACGTTTAATCACAGGCTTCCAGCTGTTTATTTAACTTTTATTTAGCATCTGAGCAAAACCTACCAGATTGCCATATTTTCCTCATTGCATGATTTATAAGCTGTGGCATTTTAGTAGCCAGTCATTACAGCCTTTTTTTTTTTTTTTTTAAAGCATGGAAGTTTGGACTCAATTGAATGACTTCTTTATTATACAGTCAGGTTTGATCCTCAGCATTGTTTCCCCTCTCAGAGCCAAAGGCCAACAACGAGATGGATGGGAAAATAAAATTGTTGGTGTCACATCCATTTGTCCCAGATATTATTGTTGCGGGACTTCGAGCACAGCAGGGAGAGCAAGAAGAAGTTCTTTGACTTGCGTGCTGTTGTTGTGTGAGTCTGAAGGACAGTGAAGCTGAAAATAGGCTTAATTAACCTGGAATGTGAGATTATATTTTTTTTTATTCTCCTTTTTGAGGTGTGATGTGATCAGAGCTGGAAAGTGTGCCATCTTGTGCCCATGGGTTAGAATGACAGCATAAGGATGAGTGAGGCAATGCAGTAAGAGGAAGAAGGCTGGCATTGAGTCAGATTGGATTTGCTCTTTTATTTATTTCTATTAGGACTTGAAAGGGAGAGATTATACACAGGCAGTTCTAGCAATTCAATTAGAGTTACTGATCAGCGGGTTTCTTCCTAATAGTCAGATTATATTATCTATAAATTAAAGTGCAATTATCTTACAGTTGGAGTTATATTTATTTCCCATTAACTGTGAGTTTATGCAGCATTTGTGATAAATTGGCTGTTGTTGCTGTTGATGCTAAATATTTGTTTGTTACTGTGGCAACATCCATTTTTTAAATCCTGAGATACGATTACATAACGGTTCAGATAAAGCCATTGTGCTGTATTGATCGTTGGAGCTTGCACTAACAGCAGAGATGTTGTTTCCAATAATATTGTGAAATGTTAGTAACTTAAGCGTGAAGAGCTTTGCTGTAATGCAGAGAAGTGAAACTCAGCTTCTGGCCTGGACGAGTCTTTTACCCCTCACATTTTCACATAGCAGTACATTTTAAGAAAATGGCACACATACAAGCGATAAACCATCCGATCATTATTTTATGGGTCTGTGTTAGTTTTTGAACAGGGATATTTTTGATGTCAGTGCTTCTCGGACTGAATTTAGTCGAGCGTGGGCTTCCCCTTTTTGAATCTGTCCTCAAGAGTACTATCTGTGTTGGTTAACTGGAGCTGTTGAGGTTTTTCACTTCTGCCAGACTCGTGCTTTTGGCTGGTGCTCAAAAATAAGTACATGAGGATTGAAGGTGGAAGCTTTGCACAGGAAAAAACTCTGCTTCACTGCTTCAAGAAAAAAACAAACACCAAGGTCACATGATATCTCGTTACCCAGTGCTATTAACAAGTATAGATGAATTGAAAATCCATACAGAAATAGTCACATCGTGCAATTACAGAATGCTAATTGGTTGCATTGTTGCTATTATTATTAGTATCATTCATTCATTCATTTTCTGAACCGCTTAATCCTAATTAGGGTCGCGGGGAGTCTGGCGCCCATCTCAGCCGACTCTGGGCAAGGGCAGAGTACACCCTGGACAGCTCGCCAGGCCATCGCAGGGCGATTATTATTATTATTATTATTATTATTATTATTATTATTATTATTATTAATAGTAGAGTATTGTAAGAGAGAATGAATTGGTACGTAGTGGTTGACAAACTATATGGCACTGGGCCAGCTGGTATAAATTAGCTAGCATAGCTAAGCAGAAAAAAATTTTTTCCATATCTTTTTATTTGCTGTTAACAAATGGCCAGAATGGACTTTTTACTTTTGTAGAATGAAGAACAATAACACCAGCAGTAGTTGTATGTAATAGTACACAGAATGGTATGAATTGGAGCCTGGTGCTGATTTCTTTCCTTCGCAGACTATAGATTCAGCATAGTGAAAAGTCTAATTGTGCTTCATGATTGAGAAGGAGCATATGAACCACAGTTGCAGATGTATTTATAGTAGCAATTGAGGTGGATTGCTTTCTTTTTCAGACATAAATGGAAAAAACAAAAAAGTACTAATTACACAAGCAGGCCACAAAAGTATTTTTTAGCAGAAACATGTTTTGTGTGGTCTGAACAAAGCAGCTAGCAAAATATTAAATCAAATGAGTTTGTTGAATATAACCGAATCCCTAAAGTCATACCGAACACTCTTTCTCAATGGCCTCCTTGTTTCGTTGCGGCCTTTAGAGGGTTTTAGGGATGCCTGGGCTCAGGGACAAGAAAGCAACGGCAGAGACAGTGAGGGTAAATGTGCCACTTTGCGTAATTATTTTGTTCCTTAAGCATGATTATTTCAAAAGAGCCTGGATAGCTTGCTATGAAAATGAGAGTTATGTAAGAGGCCAGATTAGAGGCCACCAGGAGATATGATGTAACAGAACCTTATTACTCACTCGGCAGCACTCCCAGTGGAGATGGGCACACAAATTCACACACACACACACACACACACACACACACACACACACACACACCACACACACACACACACACACACACACTTGTTCATGGTTTTCTGCCATCTTTGTGGCAGTGCCCTCATCTGTCAGCCTTATGAAGAGGCTTTTATTCTCGCCACGATTTCTAAAGTAATTACATGTTGAATTAATGATGGAGAACTGTTTTGTACAAATCATTCCCTTTTCAGGATTAATTCAATTTAGACAAATTCACGTAGTCAAACTAATCATTCAAAGGACATGAATATATTTATTTGTTTTTATAATATGCGCATGTAGCCAATTTGCTTGTCTAATAAGATGTATTCACACATAGACTCCAATTGCTCTTCTGGTCACGCTGATTTATTTATCCTTTTTGCCACATTCACTGCCTAATAAATACTCTCTAAGCTCGAGAGTGTGAATCCCGCTGTTATGATACTGCATTGACTACAGAACGAGACTTTGTTTATGAGATATGGAAATATACATTCAGACCAGATACACTTCCATTCACCCAAGTGAAGGAGCAAATCATTTCTGTGTTATGAATGAGTGTCTGCTGCACTGTTGCTGCTCAGTGATCACAAGTTACTACAGTCGGTACAACTTTGCTTATGCCCCTTTCTCACCAACGCAACCTGACCCATGGAAGCTCACGGAAAGGACAAGGATGGGGAGGAAAAAAAACTATTTGCCGCATCTACATCGTGGGGTGTTCCTCCTAAAGGTAAAGCGGGTATTCGCGTGAAAGTTTCTTCGGTGAGAAAGTGGTAATAGGGTGACCTTATTAAAGCCCCATTTAATCAGCACTAGCTCAGTATCCAAGATAAAGCATTTCTTCCATCGCCCCTAATTCTTTTCACAAAGGTAGAGACCGAGGAACCCAGATAAGCTGGCAGACTTTAGAAAGGCTTAAATTTTGCTTAAATAAGTGTCACAGCACAGGAGCGGCTGCTTGGCCCAGGTTGTAGGAACACCTGAGTCTGGCCTGAGGCAGCGCTGAATGATTACCTGGCCTGAAGATGAACCTGGCCAGACGGAGTGTCCAAATTGAAGGACCTAAAATAACTTAGCGCAGCATGATTACAGATGGTTTCACGGCTACAGCCGGTCTTCATCTTCTGTTATCATTTTTTTATTAAAGCCATGCCCTCGACAATACTAAGAATTCTTCAGCTGTCACTCTCATTTCTAGTGGCGATGTCTGATTATAGAGGTGGGAGAGAAGAAAATAAAGGAAATCTCACACGACTATTTCGACGCAGAAAGGAGTTCTGTAGCACCGATTGTAAATGAACCGACAAGTGTAGGCTAATGTAAAAGACTTACTCAGCATGTATTCTACTGTCCAAATGCTGCTAGCACATCTTGGCATCACCATCAGAAATGTAATCAGTCATTCTGGGTATAGTGGAGATGGTTGAAAGCATTGAGGGGAGGAGGGGGGGTTATGGGGGGGAGACCTGTTGCTCAGGCTGTTTCTCAGGAAAATAAATTAAATGCGATTTTTTTTATCAAGAAATTCACATCTGAACCATCATTTCATAGTGAAATGGATTCCTTTGTTAAAGAAAAGAGCTTCTTCGCTCCCGTAAACAAATGGTTTATTTATTTTTTTTAATGTGACCAGCTTTGTTAAAGGGCCTGCTCTTTTCTATAGACCCCCTCCCATTTCATCCGTATTTTTTCATTTCTTTTGTATTGTGTCTTTCGCCTTGCGTGCTCTTTCTTTTCCTCTTTCACTTTTCTGTTCTCACCCCCCCCCCCTCCTAATTCCAATAAAAGAAGGTTTAATTGCAGGGTTCCTGTTCTTGGCACGGTGCCAGTTACTACCTGTATCAGATGGAGTTGTCTAGCTGCCAGTGAAAGCTCAATGAGAAACAAGAACCTTTCAAAGATTGAACCATGTCAGCATCTTAAAACCATTTTTCTTTCTCTAAAGTATACATGGCGTGGCTTAACTTGTATGCAGAAGATTTTCTTTCTTCGTTATTCACAGTAACATGATAAAGAAAGGGAACCGTAACTTGGAACAGCCATATATGGCCAAATGTGAGGTTGGTGGTGAGGAAATTTATTTGGAATTTATTCGCTGACTTCATAGCAGGGGCCTTTTTCACTCTTATCTCAGCAGTCAAACATAAAAAAGTATCCATATATAAATACACAAATGAAGCAGTAACATCTGTTATCAATTATTCTCTGGACCCTTAAAACAGGGGAATAAAAGGTCAACACAAGTCTAATTTTAGCTATTTTACACAAACTAAAGTGGGCCATCATGAGACCTGCTTATGGCTTTAGAGTGCACACAGGGAGCTAGGGGGCATGGGAGGGGGGTATGGAAGATTTCACAGGATTAGCTGCAAACAAGATAAGTCATTGTGCTCATTATTATACCCTTATTATATAAACATGAACTGAAACATTACAGTGGGAATCAGGTATTTGGCAGCTGCTCGCTATTTTGATTTGACCACGTGGAGCGAGCCGTTTTCCAGTTTTAGCAGCTGTAACATGTTTAAACTCTTTTGGTAATGGGATCTGAAGATTAATGTTCCCTCTGGGCTCCTGCTTAGCTCTGCCGCTGGCCAGCAGCCAAACCCCCAGCCAGCATAGTTTTTTCTGCATGCCTCCCCTATACAGACCCTGCCTGAGCATGCTCCGTATGGCCCTGCTCCAGCTCTGAGAGGCCTGGACAGCCCGCTGTTGAGTAAACACCCGGCCTAGCAAAATAGCGGAAACAAATTCCTCTGGAGATGCCTTGCAGATTTTATTAAACAGCAAAAAGAAATAAGAGATAAAGGGAATGGGCAAGTGATCACAGCAGACAGGGGAAAGGAACGATGCAAAATAATTAAGACAGAGATTGCTCACGTATTCAGTGTGTCTCTGTTTCTGTTGGCTCGTCTTTGGCATTCCTTGCTTAGAACATGTAAAATGCACTTTAATGATGGTGTCATAAGGGTGAATATTTGTAATGCTGCACTCTTCTTATTGTTCCCAGCTGATATTATAATTTTTTAGATGCCAAATCAGGTGAGCAGAGTGGCAGATAATATATCACTCCATCCAATTAACTGACTCCTTATCAATCTTCTCTATCAGCAAACTCGGAGCAAAGCAACAGCCTGAGCATCTCTATATTCATGTTCAGACAAAGAGCACTAAGTCATTCAGCAACATCTGTAACATGCTTGTATTGTGTCTGGTTAGGTTTAGCTGGATTAAGCAGGTCATGTGATATCACCTTGCCAACCAAAAAGCTTTTTATTAGGATTGCATGTCTTATCTCCCATCTGGCCTGCATTCTTCTTTTCAACGTATCTAAAAGAGCTCAGAAAGCTCTCACACACATACACACACGCAAGTAAGCAACCTAAACCACATCAGCACAGCATGTGCAAATTATGTATCGACATTGTCATATGCATCTCGTAATACTGGAAATTGGAAATGTGAAAAGGATCAGTCGTGTGTTCTCAGATAAACACACATAGAAAAAGTCCCACATAAAAAAAAATTCTCCTTTAAATTAAAAAAAATATATATATATATATATATATATATATATATATATATATATATATTTATTTATATTTATTTATTTTTTAATATTTATTTTTTTTTTAATTCAATGAGTAAACTAGCCCATGCCAGGTTTTGCCTGTTTACTGTAATAAATATGCAGTTTGTGGGTTTTTACCATAAAATGCAAATACAGGGAGTCGAAGCAAACTAAATTAGCGTTCATTATGATTTACTGTTACTAAGAGGGACTTGGGAAATGGTGATCGAATGCACAAATTTGTTGTACTAAATGTTGGTACTTTATCTGGAATTAACTTGAATTCTACCATTCAGTAGTTTATTATTAGAGCCCTTTCACAAACAACCTGCAGTGTTTTTTTGTCATACATATTTACTGGAGCGAGGCAGTGGTGGCCTGGTGGCAGGCTGCTGGCTTACTGATCCGAAGGTCGGGGGTTCAAGCCACACTGTCACCGAGTTGTCATTGCTGTCCCCCCAGTGCAGCTAACTGGCCAGCCATGTCTCTCACTGTCTGTGGTGACAGGGATGTAAAAGAACCATTGTTGTCATTTGTAAAGAGTAGGCCACTGTTTTTCCATCAGCGTGTTTCTGCCCTGCAATGGCCTGGTGAGCTGTCCAGGGTGTAGTCTGCCCTCGCCCAGAGTCGGCGAGGATGGGCGCCAGCCTCCCCGCGAGCCTAATTAGGATTAAGTGGTTCAGAAAATGAATGGTGATGAATGATGAACGGTTCAGAAAATCAATTAATGAAGGAATATTTACCGGAGCTATGACAGAAGGGACTGATGTAGGGTTTGGTGAAGTGGATTTAAAAGCTGCATAGCCAGTCATCACCATCACCAATGATTATGACTGTATACAAATTGGGCTGTTTAATTAAGTAAAAGAAATTATTACAAACTTGATAGTTCTTAGACTTGAGTTCTGATCTCTGTCTCTTTCCGTGTCTACAGGTTAATTTTGCCCTATGAGAGATACACAAAAGGAGAGGAGGACAAGCCACTACCCCCTATCAAACCCCGAAAGCAAGAGGCCAGCATCCAGGAGGGGGCCACCAAGTCAAAGGTGCTATCCACAAAGCGCAACAAAGACGAACAAAATCCAAAGGGCTGGAGTGAAAAGGACGCCTTGGCTAAAGTCCCAGAGTCGGTCAGTCTCCAGTTCTTTCATTTAAAGAAGGCTTCTTGAAAAGCAACACTTTCATTTATATAACATGGCAGAAGAAATGGGGGAAAACATGTCCAGGGACTTCTGGCTGACTGTCCTTTGTCTCTTTAACAAATAAGTTGTCAATGGCTTATAAGAATTGCTTTGTCAGGAGCATCTGGTTTTATCATAATTATTTAAGCTGAATTGGAGGCAATGAGAGCTGTGTTACAGTCTGGCAAAACAAAATGGTATTTGCTTGCCTTACTGATTCCTGACCAATTTTTATGCTTTGCCTGATTCAATTATATTCCCTGTGCTGGACTGGAGAACTCTAGGGTCTCTCGCTCGCTCACTCTCTCTCTCCTGCTTTCAGCCTGTCAAATCAAGTGAAGGAGAAAAGATCATGCCCACAATGCTGTTATTGACAAGACCTATTGTGCTGGGAGCAACACTAAAGAGAGGGCTGGGCTGGAAATTCCTGCTAACAGATCTGATTGGCCACTACTTGCCATGTGAATTGCTGCCATATTTGAGTTCGTGTATAATCTGCAGGCTTATATTATCCCTGAAAACCAATAAATCCATGGTGATTTGCAAATGCCTGCTAAGTAAAAAAAAAAAAAGAGAGAGAGAGAGAAAAGAAAAGAAAAAATGTAGGGAGTGAGAGACACTCTGTAAGGGGAATAAAAATTGTGTTGCTATTTTCACACGGATAACAAAATGATTACAGAAGGGATGAAAGAGCTGTTTGAATTTTTCTCTTGAAGTGTCATATTTCGACACATTTCAGAGCTGCCACACAGCACATATTCATTTCTGCTGTGCATGAAATGAGTAATCGGCTGTGGTGTGGAAACAAAGAGACCTGTTGTAGAGGCTGACTGCTTTTCCAGTGGCATGCCTAGCTCATCTGTCTGGAATGTTGGGTAATTTAAAAGCCCTCTCTAGATAATTGATTGTGCATTGTACATGGGAGAAGATGAAATGGAATTCCGTGTTTGAGGCAGAGCCAGCTCAGACGTCAGGAGAAGAGGAAAATAATAATAATTTAAAAAAAAAAATAATAATAATCATCATCATCATCATCATCATAAAATTTCAACCTATGTTACCCATCTAAAATGTAGCAGAAATTCTAAGAGGCAGATGCTGGGATTTATCTCTCGTGTGTAAATGAAATATGAATACATATATATGTGTGCTGCTTTAGTAAGAGTCACAACTGAAGCATGTGAATTCAGTACTTCCTCCATCACCAAAGACAATCAGTGCTTTTGATTGAAACTTACCCTGCCAAAAGGAAGTCATACCCCATTAGGACTGTGTAATCTCGGCTGTTAGTCGCTAGCTTCTAAGACCCCCATTTGACATTGTATTAAGTGCATGTCAGAACATAGCCTCCAGGGCATGAGGCTCAATGATCCTGTAGGTCACGGTTCCTCAACATTACAATGCCCAATACACTCCCCAGCTACTTTACTAGGAACGCCAGTACACCTCCATATTCTTTCAGTTGTCCAATCATATGGCAGTAGAGCGGTGCATAAAATCATGCAGATAGACGTCAACAGCCTTAGATACTGTTCATATCAAACATCAGAACAGGGTAAAAATATAATATCAGTGACTTCGGAATGGTTGTTTTTGCCTCAAGGAAGGGTGGTTCAAGTGTTTTTCACACACAGCATTCCCCACAGTATACAAAGAATGGCAATCCTTTACCCAAAAAAGACTGAGTGCTGCAGATGCGTTAACATGGATGTGTATGAGTATGAGTTAAGGGGTGTGCATACTTATGCAATCAGGTTATTGTATTTTCCCTGAAGCATTTCTGATTGGCTGCCACTTACACAGCCCTGAATAGATTTCTTATTTTCACTTCAAAATAAGAGGATGTCCTGACTAATTTACTGTGAACCCCATTTGTGGGTGATTGTTTTTTCTGTTCACTCATTTCCCTTTCAAAAGGGTATCCTCTACTGCAGGGATTGGCAACTTCATCAGTGGTGGGGCAA
>JAQMYF010000021.1:23367712-23379015 GCA_030014195.1 Neosilurus mollespiculum
TATGTGTGTGTGTGTGTGTGTGTGTGTGTGTGTGTGTGTGTGTGTGTGCATTTAATATATGCACTGCAGTCTAAAACAAATATATGTATTTTCAGTAGGTATTTTACAGCTCAATGCTTAAGTTAATTGTTGATGTAACTGCACAGATATTAGAGATATTGATATAAATTAGGTTTAGGTGAATTGTTGAATGGAAGACAGATGATTGTAATAATAATGCTATTAAAAAATTATTACTCTCATTCCAGGGTTATTAGTTTCAGTGTTTTGTAGGGTTTAATGACCTGAGCCATTAAACAGGATGGGTCTACAGTGGATAATGCTCTGGATTACTGATCAGAAGATTGTGAATTCAGACCTTGACACTGCAAACTGTCACTGTGGGGGTCTTAGCCCTGTTGGCTCAAATGGCTTCATTATCAAGCTAGTATGGGCAGAGGAAAGATTTTCATATGTACATATATATAACCAAAAAAAAGCAATCTTTTATTTTTGCTTTAAGGAAGCTTGTCACTGAGTCTTACTGCTGCTCTTAGTCTTAATTAGTTTTTAAATATTTCATTGCTACATTGATTTATCTTTATTTAATGCTTAATCATGGTGAGGGTAATGGTGGAGCTGAAGCCAATCACCGGAGCGCTAGCTGTGAGGCAGGAATACACCCTGGATGGGTTAAAAAGCCACCATGGCACCATGCATACACACATTCACACCCTTGTTCACAACCTTGGGAAGTTTAATGTAACTTGCATGTTTCTGGGAGGTGGTGGGGGGAAAAAACAGAAAACTCAGAGAGAACCCAGCCAGACATGCAAAGGAGTTGTTGGGTGGAAATGGTATCGCTTACACCACAGGGCCACCATTTTATGCATTTCAAAGAACAAAGCCCAGCCTGTTACTTATTAGTCTAACATCTATTTAAAAATAATAATAATAAATAAATAAATAAATGGATAAATTAAATAATAAATAAATAAATAAATAAATAAATAAATAAATAAATAAACAAACAAACAAACAAACAAACAAACAAATAAATAAATGGATTAATTAAATAATAATAATAATAATAATAATAATATATTGTTGTCCATGACCTTTAAAAAAACACAGAATAACAATTAATGTATTCCTTAAAGTAGTACATATTATTTTATAGACATGTATAATGTCAACGTCTCTGCGTTAATTCACACTTTTAGTAATTCATAGATTTTACCAGGAGGTGGCGCTACTTGATAATACAATGAGGAAAAAACAGCCTCGCCGTTTCCAATACAAAAGTTCAGCACCTATTGCTTTTGTGTTCCATTGTATATACCACACTCTACTTGAATATCTTATCAATTCTGGTCACTTATAAACAAAGTTAATTTCAACAAAGTGGGTTAAGCTCTGGGTTACTGATCAGAAGCTCAAGAGATAAATTCCCAATACCATCAAGCTGCCACTGTTGGGCCCTTGAGCAAGGCCCTTATCCCTCAACTGCTTAGTTGTATAATATGTTATAAATGTAAATTGTGAAATTTTGTGAAAGGATGTCAATATTTGGGGGGTGGGGGGGGGGGGGGGGGTGTATGGTAATGTTATGTTACCTCATAACGTTTTCTTTTTGAAGATTCTCTCTGTTGTAATATTTTCTCCCAGATCACCATCTCTGCCTTTATTTCAACCTGGGCTGGAGACTGAGAGGCTCATTAGAGAACTTTAACTTTTATGTTTTAATTTTATTGATTTGTTTGTCTTCATCCTAGTCAGGGAGACAGTGAATCCAGGTAGACTGGGTGTAAGGTGGGGTCACAGGTCACACCCAGAGCAGACTTTCAGAACAGTTCTTCAAAGGGCACCACACACACACACACACACACACACACACACACAAACAAACAACCACACACACACACACACACCTAGGGACAATTTGTCATGAAACTGTACACCTGCTAATAAAAACAATTCTAATCTTATGTTCACAGCCATATACACACTAGCAGAAGCTAGTGAAATCAGCCGTCATGGCTCCGTTCTTCTGCTGATCATCTGACTCTCTTTTTTTACTTTACCTGAGACTGTGGGATCAGTTGCCTTATTGGCACCTGCTGAGTCTCATTTTTATTAAGTACTGTCCCAACCTTCTGCAGCACATTAAATCAGCTAAACACTTTAAAGAAAAGATTTACAGAAGTCACCTTATGACCTTCTGAGATCAGCTTTGCTCAATTATGAAAATACACATGACATGAGTTACATTAATATACAAGCTCATTGTCTTCAGTATGGTGTATGATCTAGCTTGCTAATGGCAGCCCTCTTATTTTGTTAGCCTGTCATTAACTTCACTAGTACTTCACTACACAACGTAAGCCAATCAAGCAGCCTTGTAGATCAGTTGAGTTTCCTGTACAAGAGCTCTCTGAAGCTCATACACTGTTCACAGAACTGTCCTTAACTCCCTTTGAGGGTTCTGTGTCAAGCACACACTCCTACGAAGGCCCATTATGAGCTCATGTTTTCCGTCAGGAAACCGCACGCACCCATCTCATCTCTGAAGAGGCCCTCAGATAATTAGCACTAACGTGGCTAACTGAAGCCTAGTGTAAAGGACGAGCATTCATCAACATTTGTGACAATGTCTGACGTACACACCGATCCTTGAGAGAAGAACAGCAGAATCAAGTCTTCATAGCACTGTGCTAATGAGGCTAAACATTTCACGAGCACCTGAAGTAACAAGACAGCTGTAGCTTAGTCTGCTTTTCCAGCTTTGATAGCCAATTAGAGTGGATGTAAATTCTTGTGATCAGTATCCATGAGATTTTTAAACAAATGTCATACAAATGGCTTACAGTACACATCTCCTAAACAGCATTTAGTAACAGGACTATAGGTTAAAAATTTTTTTAGTGAGGTCCACATTGCAGAAATGTGAGTACAGCAACTGTTACTCTTATGTTATGTTGTACTTCCATTCCTCACTAAACTACACTGATTCAGCTTAATCTGATAAAAATTTTATTGAGACAAATACATAAATTAAATCACACATTCAAAATGCCATGTACATCAGCTAATATCACTGTGAAAGTAACACTGCAGTAATTATCTCATATTACTGTATTTGTCTGACATCACTATGATCAGCCAACATTCATGAGGTCAGCTTACATTACTGTGATCAGATAATATTTTTGTGATCAATTCACATGACTGCAATCAGCTATATCAGCTAGCAGCACTGTGATCAGCTAGCAGTAGTATGATCGGCTAAATTACTGTTATCAACCAGCACTGCTGTCGTTAGTCATTAGTTTCACTACGATTAGTGAAATCAGCTAACATTACTGTGATGAGCCAACATTATTGTATACACACACACACACACACACACACACAAACATATATATATATCACTCATTCATTTTCTGAGCCACTTAATCCTAATTAGGGTCTCAGCTGACTTTGGGCGAGGGCAGGGTACACCCTGGACTGCTTGCCAAGCCATCACAGATATATATATATGTACATACATACATACATACATATATATATATATATATATATATATATATATATATGTATATAAGCATATACTAAGCTACACCACAGCTTAGTATATGCTTATATATATATATAAGCATATACTAAGCTATGGTGTAGTGGTTAGCACAACCTCCTCACAGCAAGAAGGCCTGGGCTTTTTCTGTTTTCCTCCCACAGTCCAAAAACATGCACATTAGGCTAATTGGCTGTTCCAAATCACCCCTAGGTGTGAGTGTGAGTGTGAATGGTTGTGTGTATTAGCCCTGTGATGGCCTGGCGAGCTGTCCACTGTGTACCCCACCCTCGCCCCGAGTGGGTTGAGATGGGTGCCAGCCTCCCCGTGACACTAATTAGGATTAACCATTTCAGAAAATGAATGAATGTGTGTGTGTATATATATATATATATATATATACTTAGCTTAGAGTAGTGATAGCAGTTAACAGAACTGAGATCATTAGGGAGATTAATAAGATCATTTAACATCCCTGTAATATTCCACATTACTGTAATCAGCTAACATTATTGAGATCAGCTAACATTGCTGTGATCAGTCAATCTTACCTGATCAGCTATTACTACGATCAACTACTGTGATCAGTTAACACTACTGTGAATAATTAACACTACTATGATCAGTTAGCATTACTGCAATCAATTAGCAATACCCTGATCAGCTACCATTAATGAGATAAGATTACATTACTGTCATCTTCTAGCATTACCCTGATCAGTACTGTCATTATAGATGATTGCCTTAAGACTATTAGACAAAATGAATCAACAACATCTGACCAATCAGAATCAGGAAGTCAATTGCATATGCTACCTAAATATTTTACATAAAATTTTTCAATTCAAACACCCAGGAGCGAAAACTAACCCACAAACAATGTGTTCAGTCTCATGAGTAAAGACTACAACCTTAACAATATTTATTTATTTATTTTTCAGTTGGCGTATAACACATTTTACTGTAAAAAATGTAGAAAACCAGATACATAAACAGTTCATTGATAGTCAATGTGTAATTCGTTAATTTTAAAAAACATCTACTTTTTTCCCAAAAATGGAATGATAGTCGCACAAGGGGTAGGTCATGAGAATTCGGGTTACCAAGTGTTGCAATATGGTTCATTCTAAACAGTTGTAGATACACTTTTAACACACACACACACACACAAAAAGGTATCTGTGGGCCTGCAGTCACTGCTGGCTGCCGTTTCCTGTGTGCCTACCCTTGAGGAAAGCCAGTACAGTAAACTTGTAATACAGTAAACCGTCAAACAGTACTGTTTCATTTTCAGTGCAACTGCCTCAAATGCATCACTATTGCTATTTACTTCAATTATTAGTAAATGAATTGTTGAATAGAGTTAAAAGGCCACTGCAACTCAGCTCAATTATGAAAAAGACATTTTCATAATTATAATAGAATTTTTTATCATATTTTTTCTTCATTAAAACCCATTAGTTCCCACTGACTGGCCAACTCTCCCTATGCAACAGCTACCAAACAGAGGGTTGGGCCTAAATTACACCACAAGTGAGAGTCAAGCAAGACAAGAGCAAGGTGTAAGTGTATGTAATTTATACCAAAGTGCCATTACACTCCATTTCTGAAGCATAATTCCAGCATGGAAAAGCAGGTTTATGCCCTACTAAAAACTACAGTAGTGACTGGAGTAACAGTTCAGCCACAAAGCAGCAGGTCTAAAGGAAATGAGTAAGTTGCAGTAAATGTCTGCACATTGAGTTCATTCATTTGCCAAACTGCTTAATCCTAGTAGGGTTGCGGGGAGGCTGAAGGCTATCTCAGCTGATGTGCCCTGGACAGCACGCCACTTTATCACAGGGTCAATACACACACAGACACATGACCATTCTGAGGAGTTTGCATGTGAAGAACATGCAAACTCCACTCAGAAACACTCTCGCCCAACCCAGGATTTGAACCCATGACCTTCTCTCTGTGAGGCAGACGTGCTAACCACTGTGCCACCATGCCACTCTCATAAAACTTAGTTAAAAGTTTATTTTAAAGTTTTGTAATGCCCGTTTGTTCTTACATAGCCAGTACTGAGCGAGATTGTATTGTAGCCCCGTTTAGCATTCTGTTGACTGCTGCTTGGTGATGCCGCATTAACTGTGCTCATAAACTTGAATCTGTCAGCTCATTACACACAGAGAAGTTATCAGACATGTCTGAAAAGGACACATGATTTTCATTTGCATGATAAAAATAAATAATTTTTTACTAGGTGAGTTAGTAATTAATAGTAATAATATTTTGCGTAAAATGTCCCACATTAGGCTAGTGTTTACAAGAACTGAGTGTCAGTCGAGTGTAGCTGGTTAGATTATGTATATCTGTGTGTCTTGTGTCCACATGTTTGATGTGAAACTCAGTAACCTAAGTAAAATGCTTCCAGTGTAAATTTATGTATTGATTACCATGGACTTCTCTCTGAAACACAAGACGGCCTTCAGACAAACAATTAAAGAAATTCCTTAGAAACTCTTCTGGTATAAATTGGCCTTAACACTGAGGCACATGAAGCCAGCTGTTTTTTTCAGTTTGCTACCCAGATGAGTTGTCTGCCCTCTGCCACATACATGAGCACCCACACACCCATGATTGACTGGTTATTGCTGTGATTTACAGGAGAGAGAATATGCCATCCCTCCCACTGTAAGAGCATGGCCAGTATTTCTGCCTTGTCTCCCTGGCATGGATGACTTTGCCATTGTTGGGATCCGAACGATAAATGATGATGAGAATGAGTAGCTTGCATGTTCTCCTTGTGCTTTCCTACCACAATCCAAAGACATGCACATTAGGCTAATTGGCTGTTCCAAATTGATCCTAGGTGTGAGTGTAAATGTGAATGGTTGTGTGTGTTGGCCATGTAATGGCGAGCTCTTCAGGGTATAGTCAGCTGAGATAGGTTCCAGCCTCCCCACTATCTAGTAAGCGGTTCAGAAAATGAAGGAATTAATGAATTTACACCTGAGTTCATCCTCATTTGTTTTTTTGTGTGTGTTAAGATAGTGATACTGTAAATATTTTTGTTTATTACCTTCACCAAGACGGTTATGTTTCCACTGGCGTTGGTTTGTTTGTCTGACTATTAGCAACATTACTCAGAAAGTAATGAACGGATTTTGATGAAATTTTCAGGATGAGTCAGAAATGATTCAAGGCACAATTGATTAAATTTTGGCTGGGGTACAGATTATTGCCTGGATGCAGGGAATTTTTAAATATTTTTTGTGGCCTTGGTGAAGGTCTGGGCTCTCTGAGTGCTTTTCTAGTTTATATTGGTTTCATCAGTATTTTCATGTCTATTCATGCTAATTAATCTATCTACTAAAGCCATTTTATTTCAGCCAGATCACCCATCAAGGGCTGGTGGCGTAGCAGTTAGGGTGCCGGGCTCACGATCGAGAGGTCATGGGTTTGAATTCCCGTTGGACCCCCACCATGCTAATATACCATATAACCATCTCTAATAAGACCCCTGGGCAAGGTCTTAACCACAAGTGTGCCTCTGTCCACCCAGCAGTATAAATGGGTACCAGTAAAAATACTGGGAAGGTAACTTGCGATGGACTAGCATCCCATCCAGGAGGAGTTGAACTCCTAATCGCTTCATGCTACAGAAACCGGGGATAAGCACCAGCTCTGATGAGCCACTAGGCTCTGGTGTAAAAGCCCAACAGACTTAGATCACCCAGCTGATGTAGTGCAGTAGGATTCAGGATTTGGAATCTAAGGATCAATGCACCAAGTGAGATTTCTTTAAATATTCAATCCAAATCAGATATTCAAAAACAAAGTAGGGTTTTTCTTTGTTAAGTTGTTGTGGAAAGATCCAAATAAACATGAAATCAGTTTGTTCAGGTCTACTCATTTGTTCGACCCTGATTTTACACCAGAGGTATCCGGTGTCAAACCCTTTGTCACCTTCTTGTTGTTGCTGTTGGTGGTGTTTTTGTGGACAGTTGTCAATAAAAGTCCTACTCCTCCATTATTAGAGATCACAATCCCATGAAGTTTGGCAGACTTTTTCTTGTGCACAATAGCTAGAATTCCGTGATGCCCGATTTTGGATTTTCAAACCGGAAACAGAATTATGACATCATAACTAAAAAAACATTTAAAGTCCAACTGCTCCATGATGCGTGGACAGATACAAACAAAATTTGGCAACATTTTACTACAGAATAATACCCACAATTCTGTGAGGTCAGGCTTTTTCACTTTACCACCCGGATGTGGACTCATGACGTCACAGTCATGGAAGTCTTACGTTTCCATTATTACTGACCGGAATCACACACAATTTTGCAGGTTCATACTATATAACCTGATGAACAATTCCATGTGGAGAGATTTTAAAACCAGAAAAAGAATTATTGTCATTACCAAATATGTTACAGATATACCTCTGGCATGCAGCCCATCTGAGCTTTCTGTAAGATGAATAGAATAGAATAAGCTGAATGTTATGGAAAGTATTTTGCTGCTTTGTTGGCAGCAGTCCAAGTTTTTAAGCTGTTGCTATACAGACGTCTATATACATTACAATTGTAAAGGAATGATTGGACAGTTACATTTCATCATTATTTATTTTTGAGTGACCTTTAGTACACAGACATACAGTATAAACAAAGCAAAGGGATTAAATTGGGAGGAAAAAATGTTTTAAAGAAGAGAGAGAGAGAGAGAGAGAGAGAGAGAGAGAGAGCCAGAGTAAATAAACAGACTAAGCTATGAACTGCTTTCCAAAAGTATGACCTGGAAAGGGCCTCCTTATTAGAATAGACAGACACAAAACACAGGCTATCAGAAAAGCAAACATTTGCAGTATTCATATGAGACATTTCAGCCTTGGTGACACATAAAATCTAAACAGCCCTCCAGACTGGAATGGGTTCTTCAAGTGCTGGTGTGTAATAGCAACCCGAGATCAGTTTCTGTGGCCAAACATCTCCTCCTGTACTGCTGCAGACAGGTGAAACAGACCTGAAATGTTTACTGCTAAGGACTCAGTGTGATAGCATGCTGTGTGGGCATCACTATGACGTTCTATCTAACACCAAAAAGTACAAGGCGTAGGAACAGCAGTACAAAGGTTTTATAAATCAGTGTGACCATTAACAGGATGCTTAAGGGGAAAAAACAAGCTATGAATGCTAACAGATACTCTCTAGCTCTCTCTTATTAAACGTCATGTCATTCAGGTAATTTCCGTGGTTATTTTTGCTATTTGCCATAAATAAAACACTAAGCAACACTATGTTAGAAAGGAAAATTAGTGATTGTGAGGAGGTGAAAATCACTTCAGAGCATGAACGCAGAAGTTCTGAAGCAGTTCTGCTTCCTGCATATACCCAGTGGAGCTATCTGTCTCAGCCTGGGACAATGCACTCTCTTACACTGCACGCCAAAATGCACCATGTGCAGCTTCAGCTGAGATCCCTAAGGAATTAAAGCTTAGAGTTCATTTAACATTTACTCAGAGAAACACACGATTATTATTATTATTATTATTATTATTATTATTATTATTATTATTATGTTGGTGGTGGTGGAACAATGGTGCAGCCTTAGGGTATTCAGTTCAGGTGAGAATCCTTGTAGAGTTTCTGTGCATTTTGGATCATGAACATTTCCTCCAGCTAATCTGGTTTCTTTCCACCATCCAAGAGCCATATTAAATTTCCCCAAAGTATGAATAAGTGTGCAAATGGGATGTCTTGCAATAGATTGGCTTCCTATCCAGGGTGTTTTCCCAACCCACAATAAGTATTCTCGGGACAGGCTCTGGATCCACCATGACCCTGACCTGATCTGCCAAACTGTTTAATCTTACTTGGGTCGCAGGGAGGCTGGAGCAAAGGCAAGGTACACTGTTAACAGCTTGCCAATCCATCACAGGACCAACACTCACACAACTATTTACTCTCACACTCGCACCTGGGGCAATTTGGAACAGGCAATTATCACAAAATGTGTATGTCTTTGGATTGTGTAAGCAAACCAGAGTATCCTGAGGAAACCCAGGCAAGCACGGGGGTGAGATGTAAAGTTTGCACAGAAACGCCCCGATTGAGCCTAGGACTAGAACGCAGGGCCTTCTTGCTATGAGGTGGAAGTGCTAACATCTACACCACCATGCCGCCTGATTAATTATTATTATTGTTGTTGTTGTTGTTGTTTTGTTGTTGTTTTTTATTATTATTATTATTATTATTATTATTATTATTATTATTATTATTACCAATTGCTCATTTGAATTGAATAACTACTGATTGTCTATATCAGGGTTATTTCTATTGTGGCAGCTTGCTATAAGCTTTGAGTTAATATGCATTTTTGGAGATATTATTATGCTAGTTAACATTTGAGAGATTACAAGTGAAGCTGAAATTAGTTTGAGTAAGCTAGTGTTGCTTTCATTGGAGAACATGGTACTAATTTAGTGCCAGGAAGTAACATCAGTATGTGGTTTGTGTCAGGTGTCGTTTGTCACCCCCAACCCCTTTTACTTTCATACTACTAGAGAGTTTAAGAGCTTGTATTTTTTCTGCTTTAACCTTGGCGGAAAAAATTAATCTGTATTTACAATTTTTCCAGATTTCAAATGAGGAACTGCATTTTTTTAAACTCTTTAATAAATAATAATGATCAAATAAACCATTCTGGTCATTATTGCCACTCCTGCTGTACTGAGTGAGCAATACATCTGAATAACAAGAACAGCTTATGACATGCCACCCTTCACAAAATACCATAAGACAAGCATCAAGCATCTGCACCTCTCTATACTGGCATCCAAACTGTGGAATGAAATGGCTCCATCTGTCCAAACATTCGACTCCCTTGCTGTCTATCAGCATAAAGGCCTATCTTGCTAATAAACTCTTAAAACAACAATAATCAAGCATAGAATTACAATAATTATTATTATTCTGTATTACTTATTTCTTTGTGTATTAGAACTGACGCCTGTTTCTGGTAGGAATATTTAGTGCTGTGATCAGATCTCATGCTAATCTGCACTGGAGTGATAATGGATAACAAACTATTCCACATAATGTAGGACATAATGTAAACACTATCCAACCTGGAACTTCTAACATTTCCTGTGTTAGCAGTTCTGTATCACCCAGTTTGAAAAGTCCTAGTGCTTTTGCCAGAAGCTCACATCTTATTGAGATATATGTCCACTGAGACAGGGGAGGGGTGCTCAAAGAGTCTCAGAAGACTCAAGAAAACAACACTCATACATCAGAAGAACACTCGGGGGAGGATTAAACCATTTTGTCATGGAAAAGAAAGTCTGTACTCCCCCCCTCTTCACCCACCTCAGCAGCACTTTAAACATGGCCTGATGAATTGGGCCACTCTCACTGTAGTGGCTGTTTGAGCTAGAATGATCACTCATTTCACTACGATGACCGAACTCAGTCAGAGATGGGTGTATACTGAAATGAATGTCGTAGTCGATCTCGCAACACACAGTTTCCACCTAACTAGCCCAGAACCCAGCATGGCTTTGAATGAAGGCAGGCCAGTGCACTAAATGTGGCAAATAAGGGAAGTTAACATGTCACGCTGTACTATTTATAGCTCATGTCTGTACGGAAGTATTACTTCACCATAATAAGTAAGTATCACAATTCCATTCCCATGGGCATTCAGCTTGTAGTAATAGCTTATATCATACCCTATCAATATTATATATACATTGCAT
>JAQMYF010000021.1:23393501-23412741 GCA_030014195.1 Neosilurus mollespiculum
TTCTGGACAGTCGTACTAAGCATTTCACTGCATATTGTACTGTGTATAATTTGCATGTGACAAATAAATTTGAATTTTGAATTTGAATATATATATATAAAACATTTTTATTCTTACAAGTACATTTTATTCACCTTGTAATAGTATTTTTATCCATATTTATCATTGTCCATTGTCATTT
Source organism: Neosilurus mollespiculum (assembly GCA_030014195.1). Taxonomy (NCBI): domain Eukaryota; kingdom Metazoa; phylum Chordata; class Actinopteri; order Siluriformes; family Plotosidae; genus Neosilurus; species Neosilurus mollespiculum. The sequence continues at coordinate 23,393,683 of JAQMYF010000021.1, forward strand.
ACTGTAACTAAAGGCAGTGTATGCATATGTGTGGGAGAGACGTTAGGAAATGTAGGTTCATATTGCATGTTATATACTTGCAGTCATTGCTTGAAAAAAAATATTTTTAAAAAAACCCATTTTTTTAAAGAAAGAAAGAAATATTGAACACTGTTTCATCATCTTTTTACCAACAGACCATATGCTTTTACCTCACGGATTTGGCCATATATGTCGATTCTAGTAGATTTCCATATCCTGGCTACAGAGAGAGGGGTAATTGAATTAGCCCTGCTGGAAATGGCATTTAGAAGTGCTTGTGTGTGGAGTAAATGAGCAGGCCTCATTATTTCTCAAGAGGGTGGTCTTTTGTGGTGCCATGCAAAGGTGCACTTCACTGACTCAGAGAGCCATGCTCTGTCCATCCACATTTCCTCTTCCTCTCTCTCTCTCTCTCTCTCTCTCCAGAATGATTATTTCATGAAATTAGATTAATAGGATTAATAAGATAATAATCAGGGTATCATTTTAAATGTTGAAGGTGGCTGGTTTCTTCCAGGCTTGATATGTATTTTATTATGATCTCAGCTCTACACTATTTTATCTAATGGATTTTATCTAATGTATTCCATAGGACATGTGTCTCTGTATCATAAACTATGTCAGCTGGCAAGGAAGGAGAGGAGGGAAATCCATGCTATGCTCCAGGGTGATGATGGGGGAAGGGACAGGGTTGAATGGTCCATCGGTCCTCCCCCCTACTCCCTCTACTCACCAGAAACTGGGCCTGAAAGAGGGGAATTCTGGGTATTGTAGTACAATAATAGTGTGAATCTATAATTATACTTCTAATACAGGCTTTAGCCATTTTTCTTTTACTTTATGTGCCGCAACATTTGCGACAAAATGTATTTAAGTGAATGAATGTGTTTTGAGAGAGTTTTTAGCTGCAGCGTTTCACTGTAAATAAACTACAAGTCGCATTGTGCGTCAGGTTTTGACGCATGCGCAGTAGACGCGGACGTGTAACAGCCTAGTGGCAGACATGAAGAGGGAAGAGGAAGGAACCGCTGCAGACCTTAAATCATAAATAAAAACAATCCATAATCGCGCTTTTTTTTCATGGTAACTTCCTGCACTATAGTGTCTGCTGCGGGTGTCGGGAATGGCATGATTTTGCATAAGGAAACATCTGGACGCTAAATTTGGCTAGCTAGCTGTTTTGGTTTTGGGCGTTAAAAGAAAAAAAGAAAAGAAAGATCCTGGGTGTGTGTGTGTGTGTGTGTGTGTGTGTGTGAATCGCTTAGAGGAAAATGCCCCGGGACCGCAGTAAACCTTCTCTCATCCAGAAAATCGCAACTCAAGCGCAGGTTACATTCAAAAACTGCGACGACGGGAAAGATTTGTTGGCGAACTTGGCGGAACTCGGCGCGCTGCTGAACGATATCGGGGCCGCAGACCTCAACATCGCGCCGCCGAAGAAGAAGAAGGGCTGTGGCGCGGGGACGCGGGCGCGCCGCGGAGCTCCAGTCACCTACATGCACATCTGCGAGACTCCGACGTTCAGCATGGGTGTGTTCGCGCTGCGGAGTGGCGTCTCCATCCCTCTGCATGACCACCCGGGAATGAACGGTATGCTTAAGGTGCTTTACGGCAAGGTCCGAATCGGCTGCTTCGACAAGGTAGACGGCCCCCCGGACCCAGATCCGGACCCTGGTACGGTGTCCGGAGCCGGGAGTGAAAGTGCGCAGAAGGACGCGGTGTGCCTGGCCGCGCTGCGCTCCAGCGGTGAGTTCACGCACAAGAGCGCGCCGTGCGTCCTGAGCCCCTGCAGGGACAACCTGCACCAGATCGACGCGCTCGACGGACCCGCCGCCTTCCTGGACATCCTGGCACCGCCGTACGAGCCGGATGATGGCAGGGACTGTCACTACTACCGAGTGTTACGCACGGCCTACAAGACCGGGGACGATAAACAGGGCGAAGAAACCGCCTGGCTTTTAGAAATCCCCCAACCGGAAGAGTTCTGGTGCGAGGGCGAGCCTTACCCTGGCCCTAAAGTTACCGTGTAGGAACGCCTTACTGAACTGATGGGCGTATTTACTGTCTGGGATGCGAGAATAAGGATAATGAGAGATGACATGATTTGCCAAACTTTCATATGCTTTAGTAAATAAAGAGCTGTCATTGAGATAGAAATAGTGGCAACAATCACACAACCCGCCGACATTGGATCCGTGATGAACCATATGCACAAAATATGCTTTCAAAAATCTCAGAGTACCAGACTGTTCCTTTCCTTCTCACAGCCGTGTACCTGCGGTGTGAACATTTTCCCTGGACAGGTGCATGTGTAGGGTATCTTTAAAACTTTACTGGAAACACTAATTACGTTCCATTTCAACTTTTTTGGTAAAGGTATTAGTGAAAGATACAAAGCATGACCCCTTGAATCTAACACCAGGGTCAAGGAACAGTACAGCTTACTGCAACCTTTTTGTACAATCATTTCCTGGAGTTGATTAATGGGGCAAATATACAGCTACAAAAAAAAAAATTAGTAGACCGTTTTTAAAGGGGATCTCTTAATTTTTTCCAAAACTGTATTTGATAAAACACACATGGAGACAGAGAAGATATTTGTGTTTAATGTATACTACACAGGAACGCTGTGATTTGATACAGAGGTTAATGCTTGAATAATGGTGTGAAACTCTCACGGCTTGTCCTGGTCACTGATTCTGAAACCCTAGAAATTTTACAAAATGCCATCCGAAAAAAAAAACAAAAAACGTAGAAGCTACATAATACAGCTTTCATGTTTTGAAATGCAAAAATCTGCACTTTTTCAAGCTCTGAATGAGTTTCGAAAGATGTGTGCTTTTTTGCTCATGTTCCCATGTGGTATATACTAGAACAGTAATTCACCTCGGGCTTTGTAAATGTCACTGATTTGAATTCTGTCTCCGGGACTATTCAGTGACCTCCACCTCACTTTTGGTGAATGATTATTAATGATCCTGAAGTTAGGTTGTTATGGTTTGCTTACAAGTTGAACAGACACAACACAGTGACCACTTTACACACGTTAATAAGGAACGGTCGTTAAAATGTGATAGGACACCTTATCAAGTCAGTCAACTGTGACACTACCAGTTTTTGTTTACAGACTGAATAATCCGTTTAAATCGCTCTTTTTTATGAAATGTACACTTGGTGAGTATTTTAAACTACAGACCAAAAGCCAGGATTTTCTGAAGAGAAATTAAATCCTGTATCTTGCTACAGTAATGAATTGAGTCCTAAAGAATGACACTCTTTACTGCTCACATTGTTATTATATTAATACATATTACACATACAACATACTTTTTACCATTTATAGGGTTAATCCACCATTCAGGAGTAATTTATAGAAATTCAAATGCTCAAGTTGCAGGGAACATGGTTGGATTTCACTTAATTTCATATGAATTAAAAAAACAAAGCACAAACAATAATAAGTGACGTAATCTCTGAACTTAACCTTGGCATCTAATTATGCTACTTGAATATGAATCTGCTAATTAACGGCTACCCACAAGGGCATTTTGACCAAAGTTATGTTTGTGGAACAAACACTCATAGGCTGAACCTGAGTTCAGTCAGAGTTAACACCAACACAGTTAATCTGTAATGGTACTGAAAAGGTCAGCACTCTGTTATAGCCACACTATTGATTACAGCTAGTTTCACTCTTAGAAATCCAAGTAACCAAACTAATATTTTACCCGTTGCTGCTGCGGTCTTATCAAGGACACATCCCTGTACCTGTATTATTTTATTACGACATTCTTGTGCTGTTCCTTTATTAAGTCTTTAGACTAAAAGTGGACATATAAGTTGAATTATGCGAAAGGTATCAGGATGGGAAGAACACTTTATTTCTGATGTTCTAGTACAGAGGAGTCGTTCTGTGCATCTGCCCAGTGTTTCTCTTCAATGCTCATTTTATTTGCTGCTCTAACATCTGTTCGAATGTATTCATAAGATAAAGATTTTAGTCAGGTAAAACAATTCGAAACTCTGTCCAACAGGGGGAACAGCCGCACCAAAAAAAATAAAAAATGTTCCAAAATATCTAATAATTCCAAAACTATCCAAAATATTGCAGATGATATTCAAATAATCCTAATGACCAGGTATTAGACCTTTGATATGGGAACATATTCTATATAATATTGATATTTTATCATAAATCCATCAAATCTGTGGCCTTTCTTATTATATTGAATGTAGTCTTGCCTTAAAATCACATATTTCTCTGCATGGGCACTACATATGTAGCTTCTGCTCTTGTGCTATATTTATTGTCGTTTGTCCAATCAGTTCCATGTATTCTTTATTTTCATTGATATTCTGCCTTTAAACCACAATTACATGTTTATAAGACACTGCATTTTTATTTGCTCTAGAATATTCTTTTATTTGTTCTGTATTATCTCACGTGAAGAAAAAGACAAACAATGGACTGTTCACCAAACTGCAGACTTATTCTCATCAACAAGGGCAAATCCTTGATTATACCAGGATTTCATTCTGTTTTGTTTAAGCAACACTTGTGGTGACTGCAGTATGTAAATGAGATTTTCATTCCTTATGCATTCTCTTAATGTTCCCTGCGAAACTGTAGAGTGTTAACTGATTTCCTCACAAATTTGACTTTGTCATTATGAATCGCCTGTGAGTTGTCATTGCTCACTGCATATGTAGTATTTTTTTATTTTTAAGAAAAAAGAGAACATGTTTAGTCATGGGGTGAATATTGAGGAGGAGGAGAAGAAGGAGGTGGAGGTGATCTATAGTAAACTCTGTATTGCTGAGTGCTACTTCTTATAGCTAAAGTGAACTTGTATAAAATCAATCCTGATTTTCTGATATCTTTGTTTTGAAATCATTTATCATTTCTGGTACAATGTGCTCTCAATGCAACATCACACCTAATCCAGCTCGTTTAACAACGTTTGCCATAGTCAAATTTATGAAATAATGCTCTGACCTCCTTTTTTTTGTGACCAAAACAATCCTTACACAGAACATAACATCTCAGTTTTAACACATCTATGTCCTGTTTTGGAGCAAGGTGGTTAAAAGAGCAAGGTGGTTCTGTGGACTGAATAAAATGAACTAATGCTGTAAAATGAACTGATGCTGCTTTCTGAAAAAAATAGATTTTAAAATAAACTATTAAATAAATAGTCATTTAATGAAAAGAGCAAGGTGGTTCTGTGGACTGAATAAAATGTCCGGTGTGCTCTGAAACTTTCTTGTGCAACGTTTAAGTGTGCTACTGTTCAGACCATCTTGGGGTGCAGTAATCTGATTTTGAGCTCTTTGGACAGTAATTGTGTGTAATTTTGAGTCTGAAGATTGCGTCAAAGTTCCTCTGAGCACTGGCTCCAGTCCATAGCTCAAACAGAACAAGGACATTTTGTTAGAATGACTTGACTCACATGCTTAAAAATAATTCCTGGCAGTAATTCTTTCTATATACAGTAGATTAGCTTTTATTCAGCCGAAGTTGAATATGAACTTGAAATCTTTGTGTGTTCATACCTTGTGTTAATATAGTTTTACTTTATTTTTACTTAACTTTTTAAATTGATATCATACCATAGTCACTTCCAAACAACTGTTTATTCTCTCACTGATGTATCGACCTCACCACAGATCCTTATATATTTGGATACCATCAACAATACAACTTTCTGTTGTAAGCCAGGGACTGTCCCCACCTCTGTTGGTGAGATTTTTTTTTTCAACCACAGACAGGTCACAACAATCCCTCTTTCCACTTCTCATGAGCAAATTGAATCCACAGACACTTCGTTATAAACTCATGTTTATTACCATAGAGTACATTTGCATCTCTCTTTTTTTCCAATTTATCTATGTGAATTATTGCGTGTAGAACTGCCGAACTTCATACACGGCCAAGGTAAGCTAGTGACCATGGGGTGTTTTCAATTAATTTATTGAATAATTTAATAAATACACTTCACTTTAAATCTCAATGGTGGTGTTGCACTCCGCTCACTTCAAGTCCTCGGATGTGAATGAACACAAAGAAAGCTATAAGTACAAATATAGATATTAATATAGTGATAACAACATAAGATAGTATGGTTATCATTTTGACATTTTAAGGAAAGCTTAGTGGGAAATGGATCAAATGTTCACCAGGGTTGAAAGATGAAATAACACATTGACACCTTGGCACCCTGTCCATCCCTCTGTTTAACAAACAACAGTGTTTTCCCAAAAATTCAGGGAATATCTGCTCACATTAATATTAATATCATACTCTGTAAACAATGTCAGGAACTTACTGAAAACCAACAGTGTGTGTGTGTGTGTGTGTGTGTGTGTGTGTGTGTGTGTGTGTGTGTGTGTGTGTGTGATATTTGGTTGGTCCCCATAAACTAAATGCTGCTTTTAAAAGATTTTAAAATAAATTATTAAATAAATAGTCATTTAATTAAAAGAGCAAGGTGGTGTGTGTGTGTGTGTGTGTGTGTGTGTGTGTGTGTGAGACAGTGAGTCAGACCTGAGTGATGTGAAAATGTGAAATTGGGAATTTCCTGCTCAGGTGAACATCAACTTTTCCTACAGCTATCTATTATAATATAAAATGTGAATATGAAAAGCGAATATGAAAATAAACATTAGTCTGCAACAGACATTTCATACTTTGTGTTTTTATTGGTTATGTTGTTTTTTTTCAGTGATGACAGAAAGTTACTAACCTGCGTTAGTCATTTCATTCCAATTATATCTGACATTCACAAAACAATGAGATCTATTATTTACATTAACTTTTTTTAGCCACCATGGAACAATTCAACACCAAACAAATACAAAAATAGAGATTTTTTTTTCAAAAAAAAAAAAATATTAAAGATCCACTGTACACTGTTTAGATGCCTCCGCACATATAGAGTTATGTACAATAAAAGGACGAACGAAGGCACAGAAAACAGGGAACGACAGAGTTAGATTTATCTCACACATTAGATTAACACTTCCAACTTATTGCAGAGAAATCAGCTTTATCATTAAAGCCCACTTTCTCATGTGGCCAACACGGACATCTCACATTGTCAGTAGAATATACACTCCCACATGCTGTTTAAGGTTATTCCATTAAATTATTTAACCTACATATACAAACAAAGTGCGTTTGGTCGGTCAACATGTGACCGAGAAATAAGTCAGGAGGAAAAAACGTGCCAAGGATGCGCACTGTCAGTGTCCCTCATCCAAAGTGTTTCAGGCCATTTCCTGTGTCCATTTTTTTTTTTTTTTTTTTTTTTTTTTTTTGCTTTTGAACTGAACACCTGAACCGATCACACTGGTCCATGTGCGCCTGTGTGATGAGAGCACTCAGTTCGGTGCTGCGCGTGCTCGGTTACCATCGCGACCGTTTCCGCGTCTTGGTTGTGCGCCTCGGATCCTCATTGGCTGATTCCGGACGTGGAGTTTGAGCCACCGGCGGGAACCGAGGAGGAAGAGGAGGACGAGGCCGCCGTGGCTTTCCTGTCCTTCTGCCTCAGGTGGATTTTGGTGTGCCTCTTTCTCTCGTCGCTGCGTGCGAATTTGCGGCCGCAGTAGTCGCAGGCGAACGGTTTCTCACCGGTGTGTGTGCGGATGTGTGTGGTCAGGTGGTCGCTGCGGCTGAAGTTCCGCATGCAGATGCGGCACTGGAAGGGCTTGTGGCCCGTGTGGATGCGGATGTGTCTGGTGAGCTCGTCAGAGCGCGAGAAGCGCCGGTCGCAGCCCTCAGCCGGGCATGGATACGGACGCTCGTGCACGGGGGTTTTGCTGGGCCTATTCGGGTATTTTCGCGGGCGCAGGATGGGCCTCAGGGGCAGGTTCTGTGGACTGTAAGCGGCGGGTAAGCGTGCTCCCTCGGCCACCGGTGCAGCCAGTGTGAAGTTCCGAATTGTATTGAGTGGCGTAAGAGGTGGTGGCATCCTGAAAGGCTCTAGAGGGCACGCGAAGGGTTTGCGCTCAGGGATGGACTGCACATCCCGCTGGCACGGGGGCTGGAAAAAGCCACTATAGTCCGGGAGAATAGGGAAGAGCCCCGCATCAGCACTCGGTTTAGGGGAGGAGTAGGCCGGCGGCGGGTATGAGGAGATGGGGCACGTAGAGGTGGAGAGGAATGCGGACGGGTCCTGGTACACCTCCGTGCAGCCCGAATAGGGCGGAGGAGGGGAGTAGATGTGCTGCTGCTCCATGTCCGTCTGGCCTTGAGCCACCGTGCAGCTGAGCGTGCTGGAGAAGTGAGCCGGAGACACCGAGGAGGACGATGACGGCGAAGAGGACGCCGATGAGGCCTGGGTCATGCCCAGAATACCCGCGCTCACGATGTTGATCACGCCCTCAGGGTTCCAGTTGCCCGGATACTGGGAGTCGATGGAGAACTTTCCCATGTAGGTGAACGTCTGACTGCGAGGACCAGGCGGCTGCGCGTAGCTGCTGGAGTAGGGCAGGTCGACGGCGCGCTTCTCTGCGCTCATATCCCCGCTAACCAAGCCATCTGCAAGAGAGGGGTAAACAAACAACGCTGTAAATATCAGCATGCTTTACGCACCCACGAGGAATTCGTGCGCGCCTGGTGAAGTTCAACAGCATTTTACGCACGGGGAAAAAAACCGAGCTGCGTTGCGCTACCAGTCAAAGAACTTACAGCATCAAGTCATCAGCAATCACCACGTTTAACTTGTGAAACTTGTTTATAAAAACTTGTGCCTCTTAAGGAGCACGTGACAGCTAAAACAGGTAGGAGGGTGCTCGCACCCGAAGCTCAGCTTACCTGCTGAAATGCCATTGATCTGGTCGTAATGTCCACCGAGATCACTGTTTGGAAAAATCGCGACCGATGCTGGAAGCGCTGTGGTCTCGTCAAATGAGTAGATGCCCTCGGACAGAGGGTGCACGAAGCCGCCGAGAGTCACAGGGCTTTTCTCTAAAGTTTTAGCGGTCATCGTTCAGTCGCCGGAGACAGTGTTTGGGTTTGCGCGCGGATGATGACCCCACTGCTTTCTCTAAACTCACATCAGCAGAGCTGTCACTTAACCTCGGAAGTGTTTTGCGCTCACTCAGATGTGAAAGCTCGAGCCTCTCATCAGGCTGTGTGTGTTTTGTTGAATGACAGACCCTCTTATTGGTACTATGTGTGTATTTATGTGGAGCCATTCAATGTGCCGTGACGTCACTTGCCATATAAGGACAGCGAGCCGCGAGATATGATTGGCTCGGAGGCTTGGTGACGACACCGTGTGATAGTTGTCAATGGAGACTTCGCTCTCTTTAGCACACTGATGGCCAGCGGTAGGAAAATTGACACCGCTGCCATTTATTCCGGGTTGAAAAGAATACAAAGTTTGCATGCAAACAAAATGGGTTAAATAAGAATGCTTTACGCAAAAAAAAAAAAATAATAATGATAATAAAAAAACAGCACTCGGGCACTGAACAGATCTAAAAGCGACCCATAATAAAGTTTCCTGAAAAATGAAATCGGAAGGTTCGGGTGCATCTATCATCTGAATCAGGAATTCCGGTTTATCTTCAACCCCATACATGGTTTTTTTATCCGGTAAATAAGACAACGCCCCTGCGTACATATATGGGACTTATTCCGGAACATGAGCATCGCATCGGAAACTGACGAGTCCTGCCGAGCAAAAAGGAGCCGATCTGAAAACCACAAACAAATGAGACGCACAATCACGGAATTTCTAGCTTTGCCGTCTTACAGTCGGAAAGTATGTTAGATCTATTTGAATAGCCAGTGGTGTGTTGTTGGAAAGAGGGAAACGCGTTTTTAGTAACTCTCTTCTATATTTAGTGCTCAGCTGGAACATTAGGCTTTATTGATCTTATGTTTAGCCATGTGTTACCATATGCATCACATTATTTATTATTTATTTAGGGAACATTATTTCTTATCTTCATAGGTTATTAGTTAACTCATCATCATAATCCCCATCATCATCATCATTATTATTATTATTATTATTATTAATATTATTATTATTATTATTATTATTATTATTATTATTATGTATACTTTTAGCTGATTGCCCTCTAGTGGTTTGTTATAGAAACCCCCAAACAAATATATACACTATATAAATACTTCGGTTATGGGTCAGCTATACTGATAGTCCAGATTTGTTTTTCTTTGTGGCATCCCATGGTTTTTTTCCAGAACTACACAGACCACAGACCATTTTCCAAAGTGGCCCCAAATTGACCATAGGTCTAAATATAGGCTAAAGAGAAATATTCCGTTGTTGTGAGGTTTATAAGATGCGACTCGAGCAGACACACTCGACCTATGTTTGGGGTGAAATTTCCCCCGTGGGTTTAGAAACTTATCTGGAGGAGGAAGGCCACGGGGGAGGAATTGAAGCCCATGACAGGACCAGCACAGAAAACATGACACATATAAACGAATAAAGGAAGCAGACCTGTTCACTCTGTACAGTCATAATGTACAATACACACAATACATAGAGTACTGTAGCCTACAATGCAATCAATCAATAAATACATAGACAGACAGACAGACAGACAGATAGATAGATAGATAGATAGACAGGGTAGGCCTATTCTTCTCTATTTGTCACAGTGTTAACGCATAGCCTGTAGGATTAGGGTCATTTGGACGCAGGACTGTTTTATACATGAGATTGGTGAAATGTACTGTGAGCGTTGTATTCAATGCACTGTGGGATGTGCTATATACTGACTGTCAGTTTATAAACATATAATCCTAGTAATAAAAATAGAGATGAATTGCCCACATGCCATTATGCATGATGCCTGTATCCGTGCACAGCTGCGCATCATGCAAGTCTAATAGCAGCTATAAATTTACCGTTTATTCCCACTTTACTTTAAATAACTCTAACAGAAGATGAACTAAAAGCATAATGCGCCAATATGCCTAAGAGCATTTTGGTTTTGGACACAGCAATTAACAAATATAGTAAAATAAATAAATAAATCTGCCTTTGAGCAAATAAAGTGGCTGTTAAATGGCACTTTAACAGAATAATCTAATCTTCTTAGCATTAATCAAGATCCTATAATTAAAGCAATAACTAGCAAGCTCTAAATAGTCTTTACGAATGATCTGACATGGCCAAACTGGTAATTCTAACTGTACCAAACAATGCAAAGCTGTGGATATATTTTCATGTATATTTCTTCCCAGGGTACATCTTTTATAGGCTACCTTTCATATCCAGGGGACCTTTATAAAGTGCACCTTCAGAAGTAGCCATGGTGCATGATTACCTTTCAGAGTCTGAATTATTTTAGATTTACACATGATGGTAGCACCCCAGTGACAAGCAAAGAGAGACAAGTACATTTAGGTAACCTTTTTTCCAACAATTGTTATTATTATTATTATTATTATTATTATTATTATTATGATTGAGCTGCATATTTCAAGTTATTTAGAAAGGTTGATTTGTAGTAGATATTTTATAGTTAGAGAAAAATAAAAAATAGAGCGTGAGAATAAGATAATAAATAATAAATTTATAATAATAAAGTAAGATTGAGAAGCAGTACAATCTATAGTACAAAAGTATTAATTCACCACTGTAACTTTGCTTTGAATTTTCCTGTAAAGCAAACGTGACAGGATTCTAATGACAGGATTAAACCCTCACTGGACAAATAGTGTAGAGGGAATAATGTAGACCCCTGACGTTCCTCACTAGGGGGCAGTGTACTCCATTTGCATTCTGCCCAGCCACTGGTACCTCAAGAAAGTTATGGCACACCTTGCGTGTGGTTAAAGTTGCCCTTTTGCACTCTGTTTTGTGGTTTTGCTTGTAATGGTTCAGGCTAGGATACAGGTAGGAGATGCTGACTCGTACTCCTTCCAACTCAAGCATGTGGATTGTAGGCGCAGCCAGATGTGGGTCAGATAGCTACTTGCATAGTATCAAATTGCTGGAGGAAACAGCAAGTCGGGGGGGGGGAATAGCTGAGATTTATCATGGCTTATAAGTCCTTGTTAGAGTTTTTCATCTTTAAGGTATACATTTTTATATAGTGCAATGTACATATTGTATTTTGTGTACATGATTATACAAGCCTCAAGAAATTTATTTAACACCTGGAGCAGTTTCGAGCTCTATTCACTATGTGTAATCATTTATTCATATTGGTACAGCAGTGACTCAAATGTAGATGTATCCGCTGCAAATAGCCTAGTAGGCGAAATTTTCCAGACAGACAAAATGAATTATGGGAAGCTTTTCATAATATCAGTATTACAGTTTTTTACTTTTTTTTTTCATTGCTCATAACATGGCCAGTACACTGACTCAGTGGCTAGTACTGTCGCTTCACAGCGAGAAGGTTTTGGTTTTCAATCTCAAGGCCGACAGAGTCCTGTCTGAGCGAAGTTTGTTCTTCATGTGTGGATTTTCTCTGGGTACCCCGGTTTCCTTCGAAATACAAAGACATTTACATTATGTCAACTGGCTACTCCTAACCTTCCATAGGTCTGAATGTGAGTGTGAATGGTAGATTGTGTCCCTGTTAGCTTTGTAATAGACGGGTGGTTTGTTCAGAGTGTGCGCCGCCTCACATCCAAAAAGTCAGCTGGGATTGTTTCTACTTTTCCCCATGGCTTTGAAGGATAAGCATTATAGATAATGAATGTGCTGAAATGAACAAGGTATTTGATGTAACAAAAATATAAGACCAAGATTGATATTTTTCCTTGTTTTGTAAGTTTCATAAAAAAAACAAAAAACAAACCTGTGCCAATAGCAGCACACTACAGTGGGAACATATACAAATGCCAATAAAATCCATCAAGCTATCACACATCTCTAAAGGCCTTCATACTGATGAGTGATCAGCTCTTCACTTATCACACAATCCTGTTCTTTAAGATGTAAAAAGCAAACACTGACCTTGGATCAGTCATGCTCTGAGGAGTTTGATGTCTATGACCTCAGCTGTAATAGTATGAATGTCACTTCTGTGCTTAGTCAGTGGCAGATTTCACTTTCATGCTCACTCTTAAGTAACATTAAAGGAATGGAACTGGGACGATGAAATGGGACACTTAAATTTATGTTCAACATTATCTGACCAGAAACGTAAAGGAAATAAAGTCAGAGTTGTGAGCGGAGTTCAAAGAAGGCTATGGAGTGTTGTATCTGACCGACTTTAATATTTTCTTTGAAAAAAAAAAAAAAAAATTGAATGGGTTTAAACAAGATCAGAGCATGTCTTTGAAGTATTGCTATATGGATGTTATCTAAACAGATTCATTTTGAAGGGAAATTTTATGGTGCTGTGGTTCTTCATGTGCAAGTTCCTGTATTGCTGTTTTCACTTTTTGCAAGTACACGGTTATCTAACGCATCAGTGGAAGCGTGATTATGTTTAGAACAAAGGAAACCATAGAATTTTACAGCAGCCAAAATATCAACAGCCATCCTGTTTGAAATTGCTCAGTCACATGTATTTTTGTCACCACCCATACGAGTGATGGTTATTTTTGTAGGGGTGTTGCTGTCATCATAAGCAGCCATCGCTGATGAACAGTTCATGATTTTTAATACACTTCAGGACACCATGGCGTCATGACGATTTTTAACCATGGTACAAATGGAGCCATCTGTTGTCACTGCATTGACTTTGCGCTTGTGGGTTGGTGTTGCTCAGATGGTATCACATACTATCAGAGCCAAAAAACAGCTTGCTTGGTGTCTTTGCTTTGCTTCTGGTGTGGGCGTTTTTGAATTTAACAAGGGAAAAGCCCAAGAGAGTATACATGTATGAATATACTTATAAGAATATGGAAAGTCTGATTAATTCTACTTTGACCACAGCACAGTTTGTGTAGAAGAGACATGTGTCTGAATATGTTTGCAAAGTTGCCACAATTTTTACAGTGAATCTGAAATGAGAAATCTGCCTCCTACTGCTGTGCTTAAGCCTGTGATTTACCATCATTTCCATCCTTTTCCTGTCTGGGGTCTCCTCCCAGCCTGCACTGCACTGAGCAGCATTGTTTCATCACCTCTGTCACCAGGTCCTGCGATTAGTTAAGAGGTCGTGTTCGCCACGTCATCATAATGACACCTTGCTGGTTATCGACTGGAGAGCAGCTCTGCAAATCACCCTTGGCGTTCGATAGCATGCCTGAGCCACTGACATGTCGCATTTACATCCTCTCCCAGAGACGTTTAGAGCCAAAGAGGCATTTTTCAGCCCCGGCGAAGCGGGTGTGAATAAACGGTAATGTGACAAGCGGGTGACAGAGCAGGTCTGGTCGGGCCGATTAGGGCCACGTGTCAGCCGTTGTTAATGGGGGAAGTCCTCTAAACGTTGTCCCAGTACCTGAACCTCCATAATGAGGAGGTAGGTAATGAAGCCAGGCTCGCTTTTAAAGCCTGTATTAATTGTGAGCTGTCACGCAGGGCACTGGTCATAGATAAGCCTAAAATGGTCAGGACAGCATCGGCTTGAGTGAAAATTTGTGTTTTACATGTAAATGATTCTTGCTTTATGAGCTACAACAAGATTGGCCATCTACAACATGAGTGAGAGGTGGGTTATGCAGGTGCATAATGAATGCGGAATAAATCCACCCTACTGAGCAAGAGATCAAGATGCTGTTATCAGTCATCGCCACGGGCCATGAAGCGAGCCTTTCACATTTTACAGCTGCTATAATTACAAACTCCATTGTAAGACCCACAGCACCATTTGTTCTCAATGGATAATTGTGGCTATATGACAACTCGAAGAGACACAAAAGCTCTCAAGTCAGCCCAGAACAGTGACGATCTTTTGCCGTTAATTGTGGAAGCAGAATATTTCACATTTTTAGGGATTCTTGTATCCTCCCCCACAGAGGAAAGAAGGAAGCTTCTTGAGATGCTCTTGTCTTTTGTTGCACACCCACAGATGCAAAAATGTTTGCACACATTGCAGAAGTGGTGCAGCTTGGCGCAGCATGCTGATCCAGCCCAGTGCCCATTGGCTGCTGGGATATGGCCGATGGTGGCGGGAATGATGGGACTTAGTGTGCTGGCCGCCCACGGCAAAGCAGCCGCTGAATTCAGGAACTTTAACTCCTGTATGTGCTCAGGGTCACAAAAGGTCAAACAACTCCTGCATATGAGAGAATATATTAAATGACCTTTTCTCCCTCACGTCTGCCCTTGTGTGGTCTGCACTAAGCTTTTCTAGTTTTGTTTTGTTTGTTCTCTCTTACAGGGCCATTTTTAAAAAACATATCACCCTGTCATAACAGCCGCATTGACTATGATGGCCTTGAATGTGCTAAGTCGTCAGCACACCTGCATGCAACACCAGCGTGTCCTCGTTATGTGTCTGTTAACGGTAAGCACTCATGTGTGTGTACAGTGTGTGACTTTTCTGCTAGTCAGAAAAGAATGAACAAAAACAGCTCTTTGTCAGAGTTCTCCTAGAAATTCAGTTTAAAAAATAAAAAAAAGAACAATTTGCTATTTTGGTTTGTGAATCACCATACTGAGTCAACACAAAAACCTCTGCGCTGATACACAAAGGAGGTCACGAGCATTATTTCTACATGAGAGAGAAGAGCAGGCCGAGATGGGAAAGAGAAAACCACGACGGGAGCGGAATGCCGCGCACAGGCGCCTGAAACGCCGGTCAGGCATATGACAAGGCAGCATAAAGCAACCTGTCAAGTTCCACCCACAATATTCAGATGAGCTCCGTCAAAGAAAAGTGAATGGACACCAACCTGCTGCAGCACCAGCTAAGATCTAAAGACAAGCCGTGGGAGAGTCCGCAACAACACGAATTGTTCTCTCTTTATCGAGTGGGAGGCTGTTTTTCTTACTGAGTTTGTGTAGGTGTTACTTTTCTATAGATGCTCACCATCAAAGGACTCAGCAGTTTGTGCTAGTGGTATGTGGGGTGAGAAATTCCCTCTTTAGCTTTTAAGTTGCATCATTTAGTGTTGCCTCTAAACTGTATGTCCTATTTATACACACAAGTCTATACTGAAATTTTATGAAATGTGTCTGGATTTCACGGCTTTTTATTTTGTTTTATTTATTTATTTTTTAATATTAATAGAAAGTAGTTCTTTAATTAATTTTATAGACAGGAAAATACTCTCTTTGCTAAAATAAATTACTTTATATGTCTTAAAATTAATCTTAAAATTAATATCTTATGTTTACTTTTTTTAATTATTAAATTGGGCAAAAAAGAATTGAGATTGTGATTAAATATTGTTCTATAAATATACACCAGTGGGAAAGAATTTAGAGACCACTTTTTTATGTGGAGCTTTTCCAGGCTTAACATAAATAAGTGGTCTCTTAATTTTTTTCCCATAGCTGTATATTTAAAAAAAATCGTAACCTAAAATTTAAATTAATTTTATCCTACTGTTTTGCTGACTTAGGTGGTCCTGTTAATTGCAATAAATCACCGCATCCCATCGAAATCACTTGAAGTGCATAGAAGAAACTAATTGCATGCAAAACAGCCCTTAGCTACTCTGAATACAGCGCTGCTAGAAAAGGAAAGCACTTTTCCCCTCTCTGCTCCTGTAATATATTCACTTTCCACATTACCTGCATTATCTAAATGAAGAGGGCTGTGCTCTCAGTGCAGAGTGCAGCATATCTAACAGACACCACATCATACAGTTCTACAGAACCTAAAAGCTCTCTCTCTCTCTCTCTCTTTCTCTCTCTCTCTCTCTCTCTCTCTCTCTCGCTCTCTCTCGCTCTTGCTCTCTTCTACACACACACACACACACACTAAAACCCACGAAGAAGAAGAAGTGTTGCGCGGTGTCCCGTGCTATACTCACATTATCAGGGCTTGGAGAGAAGTGGCTCTTTGTGGATCCCATCACATGAGTGGGCTCCTCCAAGAGCATTACACTGATCCAGTAGCAACGCATTCACACAAACATTATCCGACATTTACACAACACAACACACACACACACACACACACACACACACACACAAACACACACATGCTCTTGGGATAGCTTGGGCTCCTCATCCGATCGGATCGCTCTCCAAACTGATTATCTATAATCTACCAAGGGGCTATATGAGGAGTTCTCTCATTCTCTCTCTCCCTCTCTCTCTCTTTTTAAGGGGGTGTAACAAAAAAAATCAAGGAAACTCAAGACAATAGCACTGTTCCTTGTGCATGCCACATCTTTGACATTGAAATTATCATGGTAATGTTGAGTGAGAAGTGTGGGAGCTGGGATAATTTGATGGAAGGACCTGTAGGTGTTGGTGTCACTCACGTGTCACATGTAGCAGCGTGCACCTCCCCGTTCTAACTCAGACTTTTAATATAATAGCGGTTTTACCATAATGTTAGGCACTACGGAACAGAACATCTACATTTTAGAATTAAACAGTGTTTATTTTAGTTAATGTTTGAATCATTTTGATAATGAATATTATAGTGGCATATTTATGAGGTTATTCCTTCTTAAATAAGTTATATTAACTTAACTGTGGAAGAAGGACCTTCACTTTATGAAAACCACTAGCACTTTTTGACTGGAGACAGATGTTTACAGAACACACACACACACATACACACACACACACATACACACACATATTGCAAGGGCTTGCCCAGGCCTCTCTCAGAGCAGAGGCACGTGGCCAAGGGGCGGTGGGTCCGACCCGGGCACTGTCTCCCTCATTACTGAGCGGTCGCTCCATCATTGACTTCTGGCTCCTCATTCAGCATCAGAAGCCATTAACACTAATGTTCTGCTCGGCAGTAAAGACACAAGACCCTGGTTTTCACCCAGAGGAGAGGAGGTGCTGCATTTGGACTACAACGGTTTTAATTTAGGGTTCCTCGTGGGTTCACTTTTATTAAGTTCTGAGAGACTTGCAAACTGTCAGTAGCATTCTCTCTGAAAATGAATACAGTATAAATCAAAAAATGAAATATTAGGATGCCTCAGTGATTACATAATAGTGCCCTTTTCTCACAGCAGCACAAGCTTTTTGGACAAATAAACTCAAAGACTTCATTGAAAAATAAATGAACTGTGCTGTGATGTACAAAAGATTAAAGAGCTTGGTGTATCAAAATACATTAAATATTCCAGCAAGTGTCAGGGCAGAAAATCAGTTCTAGCCAACACAGACCTTGATGAGGAAAAACTATGCAGCAGAACATTAAGCAAATGGTGCCATTAAAGGTGTTAATCTTTACCTGTGAAGGATGCAGGAATGATGGGGCCTCTGTTTCTTCAGAAGACTCGGCAGCAAGGGCTGTGTGTCAAACTGCACTAATAAATGACACAGCTAAATCATCCTTTAATTTGGCGCCACTGTTTTGGAAAGGCAGACCCCTTGTTACAGCCATAGCCTGGTGCAGACCGAGTCAAAGTTTAGCCATTAGGAAGCAGATCCATCATGTCTAGATGTGGCTAGTAATGAATTGTGTGCATCAGTGTCATTAGGTCTTTATGAACCGAAGGCTTAGAAATATTAAACGCTGTCATTAAAGAGCCTCTTAATGATGTGTTCAGGTTAATGGGGGAAATAGACTCGAGTGGCCTTCTGGAAAAAAGTGTTGATTTTGATTCATTACAGAAATGAAGAGAGAAATGTTTATCAAAGAAAATGTTTTCTGTAATTGAACTGCAGTTAAGAGCAAAAGATTTTTGCCATAGTAATTATGCGGGCGCGCGCACGCACACACACACACACACACACACACACACACACACACACACATACATTTATTTATATTTAAGTCAGATATTTGTATTTAAAGTTGAATGTGAAATGTGAAGTACAAATAAAATCAATAACTTAATTAACATTAGGTAATTTCTTTTTATTCATACACCTATGTAAGGTTTTTTCCACACCCCACCTACATAGCGGTGCAGTTCACAGTGGTCAAATTCTGAAATGTTTCCAAGGGGGTGGTGGATTTATATGCCAGGGGCTGTGGGTGGAGGATGTCAAACCCCATTTG
>JAQMYF010000021.1:23420663-23431065 GCA_030014195.1 Neosilurus mollespiculum
GGTTCAACTATCGGCCGGATCCTCCTCTCCAGTACTCCTGAATAGACTTTCCCGGGTAGGCTGAGGAGTGTGATTCCTCGATAGTTGGAACACACCCTCTGGTCCCCCTTCTTAAAAAGGGTAAATGTACAAGAAATATCTTGGCATTGTAATGGAAATAGGAATGTAGAATAACTACTGTCTGTGCCACAAGAAGAGCATAATCAGACAGTTCTACCAGGTATATACTTTGTAATGCACCCGAACTGGGACTGCAGGGAAAAATCAGATGGTGTTTTATTTATAGTAATTAATCAGTAATCAATTACATTACTTTTCCTAGTTCTCTTGCAGAATAAGATATATTTTGAATAAGTCACCATGTACACAAATATCTATCTATTATCTATAAAGCTTATTTATCAGGGTTGCAGGGGAAGTCGAGCCAACCCCAGCTGACTTTAGAAGTGGGGTACACTCCAGACCAGAGGTGCCCAACCCTATTCCTGGAGATCTACCTTCCTGAAGACCATCGCTTCAACCCTAATCACACCCACCTTACTATCTAATCATCTAATCAAGGCTTAAGACTTTGAAATGAAGACTTAAGACCTGATTTGATCTGTCACATGGGCCACATTATGGATGGAGGAAGGTAGATCTCCAGGAGCAGGGTTGGGCACCCTTACTCTAGATAGGTTGCTAATTTATCACCAGGCTAACACACAGTGCAATTTCACACTAGTGTGCAATTTAGAGTAGCCAGTTTACTTAAGCTTTATGCTTTTGGACTGTGAGAGGAAACCAGAGTACCCAGAGAAAAGGCCCCGAAAAGGCAAGATTCGAGACCAGGACCTTTTTGCAGCACGACAGCAATGCTCACCACTACACCACTGTGCTGCCACTGAATTATATAAAAAAAATTATATTTGCTATACATACTTAACAGTTACATAATAGCTACTTACTACACACCTACTTATTATTTTATATAATTGCTGTGTAATTCTCTATTAATTAAAAGTTAATTTCAACTGGGAAACAAAGAATATTATAATTTTTTTTTAATAAACCTTTATACTTCTTAACACTGATATTATCTGAACAATTCTATTACGTTGGCACAGATTTACATTAAAAAGAACATGAAAATATATCCATATATTTTAAATTCAATTTGAACATATGATTTAAAGTACTGTGCAAAATTTCAGCCATATGCAAAGAAATGCTGTAGCGCAAAGATGCCTTATATTTACAATTAAATAATTGCATTAAATAAAATGTTTTTACATCTTTTAAAAAATACAGAAAACACAGTAAACAGTAAATAATGAAACAAAGACAATATTTGGTGAAATGACCCTTTACTTTAAAAATATAGGAGTTTCAGGTAGAAAGAAAAGAAGAATTTGACTGCCATACTTGCTTCTTTATTTGCACACAAAACTCAACAGCCTTCCTTATGTTTTTATCTGAAAAGTGGTCTCTTATGTAAGATGCTGCTTTAATGACATCAAACTTTTTTTCCTGTAACATTTAATTTTGTGCTGGAAAATGTGTAATTTTGTTTATACTAAAAAATTGGATGCCTAAGATTTTTGCACGGTACTGTCATATATATATATATATATATATATATATATATATATATATATATATATATATATATATATATAAAACTTCTGAGAATAATAAGGTAAATTAATGGGTTAAAAATTGATTATTGTTATTTTGTTTATTTATTTTTTATTATTATTTTACGGAGCTAATGGCATTTCAACTATGGCAACAAATGAATATACTGAGTCAAGCTTCTGGTTAAGTTAATTAAGGCCATGGGTTTCTTAAAATCTATTTTGTGGCCACAAAATACTTAACTCATGGCAGCAATAGTATTTTAAAATGACTGAGACAGAGAAATCAATGGTATTAGATCATTGCACTCACAGAAACCCAAGCATGGAGATGATTGATTATATTCCACATTTTGAAGGGAATGCTTAAGAAACATTCTGGACACACTGATGGTGCTATGTGCATTCTATGTACCACTAGCCTGCATCACCTTATGTACTGTATATTTTCAAACCAAATTCAGCAGATTGTTTGGACATATTTCCGTCAAATAATTGACTGGAGGCCAGTTAATTATGGAGGCCATATATAGTATGAGCACCCCAATCCATCTTAATTCATTCATTCATTCATTCATTCATGCATTCATAAATAAATAAATGAATGAATGAATGAATGAATGAATGAATAAAAAAATAAATAAAAACAAGCACCATGTCACTTCAGAAGCTCAGTAGGTCTTTGTAAAATATTGAACAAAAGAATCTATTTTAGTCACTGTCACAAAACCTTCATCCCTTACGTGCACTCCCACAAGAGTAAACACTCAAGCACACACAACCACCATCAGAAGGTTATGGGAGTCTTGTTTGCATAAATTGTTTGCATTCCCAATATTTGAGGGAATTAATTGTATTTGGGAATTTTCTGAAAATAGATTTTACAGTTTCTTTGCTAAAAGCAATCTAAGACTCGGTCAGGTGTCTACTGTAATGATGAGGAAATGGAGGTTCAGTATGCTGAACATTTGTAACATCTACAATTCATCTTTGATCCATGTTTGAACCTATTTCCTGTTGATCTGATTACCTGGAATCAGTTGAAATTATTGTTGCAATTTGTCTTTGCATGTCCTAAAACTACAAGCAATAAAATATTAAAATATTTAGTAGTCCTTATGTGAATGGTTGGATTAACTCCTAAAGATCATTATTTAATTTTCATCGTATCGAATGAATCATATGAGTAAAAGAGTAAAAAACACACTGACTGGAGTAACAGTACTGATATTGTAGTAATAACCTATTTCAGTAATTAGATTTTACAAATAACATTTTTACATGTCTAAACTTGACACAGCTAATCTGAAAATGAGCAGCATGAATTTCAAAACAGATGTATCGATTTTGGTTGTTTTTAATGTTAGTCTCATTACTAACCAGCTAAATAAGCAATGTAATATATCAAGTGAGTATATATTTGGGCGGCAAGTCCTTAATGTCCTGAGTTTGATTCCTGGCCTCGGGCATTTCTATGTGGAGTTCATTTGCATGTTCTCCCCGTGCTTGCATGGTTTCCACCTTGCACTCGGGTTACTTCACACAGTCTATTGACATCCACAGTAGGCTAATTGGCTGTTCCAAATTACCCCTGAGTGTAAGTGTGTGTGTTTGTGTGTTTGCCCTGCAATGGCCTGCCGAGCTGTTCAGGGTACCCTGCCCTCAGCTAGTTTTGGCTGAGATAGACTCCAGCCTCCCCGCAACCCTAGTAGGATATAGCGTTTTGGCAAATGAGATGGAATGAATTGAGCTTTTTTTTACTGAACAAATACTCCATTATTTGTCAAACCGTTTTATCCTACCAGAGCCATGGGGACTCAGCCGACTCTGGGCAAATGGTGAATACACCCTGGACAGCTGCTGTTTACTGCTGACCAAAATAAAATATGTTAAAAAAAAAATTTAAATATATATAAAATCTCATTTTGGTTTGATTTTCATTATGTTCAAATGTAGTATATACATAATTTCTTAAATAGAGCTAAAAAGACATCACTACACAGCACTTTGGCACCTGCTCATACCTGCACTCTGAGCTCATGCATATATCGTCATTTAAATTAAACCATAAAATCTCATTTTAGTTCACTTTTTGCTTATGTTCCTATGTAGTACATACTTGGATGTGGATGTCAATGAATTGAATAGTCACTATTCTGCAACATCCACCTCACCTTTGGTGCTTAATTGTTAATAATGGCGTACAATGTGCATGCATATATACATATTATGTACTCTGTGACTGCAATTAAAAATTAATCTAACAAATTAGATATTTTTTTATATCCACCCATTATAATGAATTATTCAATAACTACAGTAACACGAATAAGGAGTGTGTGTTAATATGCAAGGTAACTATGTAAGCCTGGACCTACTGATACTTCCTTTATAACTGAAGGTGTTCTATTACATAAAGATTAATTTGTAATTGATGTTGCTGATCTATACACTGCCTATGGTAAATTTACACAATATCTATCATATGAACTTCATGTTCTTTTTCATTTTCTGAACAACATGCAAGCAATAAAAGGCAGTAGGCCATGCTGTAATAAGAAAGTATTCAGGTTGGCATGGTATGATGCACCCAGCAAAAAACAAATTCTATTTATTTCTATGAAGCATTTTATTTCGCTTTACCAAAGAAATGTATTAACAATGATTTTTGTTTATTAAAAATAACACATAATTATGTTTATCAGTTTATTATCAGTTTATAGTTGCTGTTAATGTTGTAGAATGTCTGCTAGATAAGGTTGTTTTAATTATTTCATATGTCAGCAACTGTAAACAGTCATTCTGTCACTTTCTGTTGAAATTAATCAGACAAAAAAGTCCTGAAGACTTTCCCTTTACCCCTCACTGTTACAAAGCCCTCTGACCCTGGAGGCACTTTCTATAAATTCTTGATAAAGAAAGAAAGAAAGAAAGAAAGAATGAATGAATGAATGAATGAATAAAAGAATGAAAGAAAGAAAGAAAGAAAGAAAGAAAGAAAGAAAGAAAGAGAAGGCTTTAGTCTATCCATGTTTGCATTCTTTTCTTTGTTGAATAAACTTAATTTAATTTAAACTAAACTGATTTAGTATTAGCTATACACTATGCAGTGCATCTGTCATGCACATTTGTATCAGTCATAACTATAGCACCAATGATGTATTAGACAGAGAATATTAATATAAACCCTGCAGCTGGCACTATTGTCAGAGCTGCTGTTATAGAAAATTAATCAACTCAACCAATCAGAATTAAGAATTTAATAGCACTGCCACATAACACGCAGTAAGGTCAGTAGAAAATGCATATGAAAATGAATGTGGAAAAAAAAGGTTAACACCTGGAGAGAAGTTTGTTTCCCTTTAGTCTCTGTGCCGGAGTCATCATACTTTCTGCATCCACATCATCGGTAAATCAGAGGAAAGGAGAGAATGCTTCTGACAGTGTCAATAGAGAAATAAAATGTGTTTAGGACAGCTGAATGACTCAAGGAGAAAATATTGCCAGGATGGAATAATGTGTAAAAAGTTAGCATTGCATTGAGCTTCAACAGAATTAGGTCTACTACAATTGGCCGTATTGCAACATCTATAAAGATGTCAGTGATTGGGAGGATCGTTACAAGCGTAAATTGCCTGCCAGGGATATGAGAATAGGCATTGGGCCATTTATTACCCCCAGGCCTGCTGCAGCGTGATCGAGCTGTGCCTGCTTTGCTTAGTGCCTCTCTCTTATAGACGGCACAAAATTCACTGCTTTTGCTAAGCGGAGAAGACAGCTGATATTCTCTGCAGTATATAATGAATAACTAAAGAGGGAAATTATATCAATATCAGTCTAATGATAGACCTGCTTTTCGAGTTTGAAGAATTTCTCATTTGTTTGCAGATTAAAATTAAAGGACGGCTCTAAAACGATCATATTTTTGTTACCACTGAAAAGTCGTTCATCATGCTGTATCTTTATGTGATAGTTCTCATTTGGACCTATACCGTATACGGCTGAGCAATGCCTAACTTTGTGGAAAAGCGGAACACACCAACAATTTTCCACAAATGCAAAATGAGGCAATAAAGCGTGTAATAAAATCAGTAATACCCCGATGTGGAAGTTTATCCTGTAATCATGTTTTGGCCTCAGACTTCTATTTCTCACCAATTAAAACAGTTAAAGAGAACTCAGCCAGCTGCATCATATTTCTCTGTGCAAATGATGGGAATTTAGTCTGTTCTCTGGTGACAGCAAATCTAATAAATAGCACAGCCTTTTTTTTTTTTTTTTTTTTTTTTTTTCTGGACTAATAGGACGCAGGTGCTGGCTAACTGTTGTGTTAATTTTATATGATGTGATTGCTAATAGAGGTTGAGATTTTTTTTTTTTTTTTAAAGCACAGGAAATTAAAATAAAAAGAAATCTGTAGCATAAGTACAGGAAATGCGTTAAAAGGTTTTAAATGGTCATACATAAATATTAAACATTAAAATCACATGTACAACTGCAGATGTCTGCAGGGGCCGTGTAAGTAATTCTTGTCACACACTCCGAGGTGCGGCTTGAAGGTTCTTGTCTGTATCTAGTTTGTTATTTGAAACAACTGATCAGCATTCAATTTAAGCGATATTAGCAGTGCGGGACTCACATTGACTAATTTACTCCTACTCTGATGTACAAACATTAGCAACCATCCTTTTTTTCTCCCTTCCCTTGTTTTTAGGTTGGACGTGGTAATGCCTCTGCCTCCCACTCGATTGTGGCTAAATGAAAGACTTTGGTGGCTATATTTCCCCCCAGTTCTTCCCACTCTCCCCTAACAGCATTAGCTGTACTTTAGGGCCGATATTGTTTCCTATCAATTCTATTCAGGAGAAATGTGAGCTCGCGAGCGTCATTATGAAGCAGTTAATGAAATCATACAAGGTGTTTATGCATGCCGGATCTCGGGACGGCGTAATCTTGCGGCTTATTAAAAGTGAACTTACCTCCAGTCTTGTCTGTAGAGGGCTGATTAGCTTTTGGATGCTTGCGAATCAAATGACAGGCTCTAAGACTCAGGGTCAAAGGTCAAAGTTTGATTATCACTCATGCGTCAGTTTAATTGTCGGACTAATACATGCGTGAGCAGGCATCCGTGTCTCTGGGGCGAAGGCCGTAAACTGAAGTACGGAGCCCGAACAGACATATGGTAATGCAATTTGGGAATAAAGTAAAGATAATAGTGATGAGTGAGTGGGAGAGCTTTTGTTTTTCTGATAAACACACCCACACCTGACCGACTTTTACAGAACTTAAGTTTTACAGATAAACTTTTATAGATTGCTTTCCCTCGGTCTTATTTGCATGATCTGATCTAATTTTTCAGCTTTTGAATTGCAATTAAAGTCACATTTGTCTATGAGTGCGAGTCAATTTTGGTTATTAAAGAAATTCTCGTCTTCCTACTCTACAGTTTAGTTAAAAAATAAGAAAAAAAAATATCAGAAGCCTTTAAGAGTTCTCCAATGATAGATAGATTTATACTATTTATAGTATAAATTAGACTATTTATATTTATATGCATAAATAGTTATTGTGTGTCCTCTGTGATAGTTTTTCAGGACTAAAGAGTGAAATCTAGTTGTCTAAACATTTATTGTGTAAAAAAAAAAAAAAGTACATGTAAAACCTTAAAGGAAAATGTAAAGTAACTGGCCAGTGTTTTTTTTTTTTCTTTTCTTTTTTTTCTTTTTTTTTTTCCTCTTAATAAATCAACATGATCATGTCAGAGAATTAGTAGAAATTTAAAGGCCAGTGGTGGTCAAATATTGATTTACTGAACCTTATTATTGTGCTCTGCTCTTCAGTGTAATTCATCTGATATACACCATATATATCATCTTCACTTCACTTATTTTTCTTTAGTTTTCATTTCCTTCACTATTTACATTACTTTAGTCTGATAAACTGTAGCAATAATGATGGTAATATTTCCATCTGGCTTTAAATCATCTTATAAAAGTCTTTAAGAATCTCCTATTGAAACTATTGACTATAATTGTGTTACCATACACAAATTTACATTCTGAACATTTTTCACTGTTTATCAGTCCTGATTAAAGTAAATGTACATCGCCTGTGAAATACCCTCAGATTTCTCCCTAGACACATCTGTGTATCTGCCTCCATTGATGTGAATTTTTTAAAATCTTTTTATGGTTTTACCTTGTGATGTGATGACCCATATACCTCCTGAACATCTCTATCAATACTGTCATTAATTTCTATTTCTAATATTACTATTTTGCTATTTTTTAAAAATAATTTATTAAGTATGATATACAAATAGCAACCGACAGTATTAACAACAGTAATATAAGTAACAGAAATAGTGCGTGTCTGTGTATATCTAATACATTGCAAAAGAGAACACACCTTGATACACATGCTGAATTTAATACACAACACTCAGTGAATTATTTTGTATTATTGTCTATTAGTAGTATTAATATTAGAAGGCTTTCATTTATAGTTTGATCTCTTGTAATTGTTAGGTTTCCTAACAGAGAGCACTCTCTCTCTCTCTCTCTCTCTCTCTCTCTCTCTCTCTCACACACACACACACACACACACACACACACACACACACACACCTATTCCCATTTTCTTCTTGTGCTTATTCCTGAAAAGTTTGAAACAATGTGCTGGCTTTGCTATAACTTATGGCTCCTAATCCTGGAGTATATATGGATTAGAGTTGGATTAACCTTCAACCAAGTAAATGCGTGAATCTCCTTGTAATTTATATTTAATAAATTATTTGGTATTTCTGATTTCTGATACATTACAGTGGATGCTGGTAAAACACAGCGCTGTTTATTCAGCTGTCTTTAAGAGTAGGGTGTCAGCTTGCATTCGACAAATGCACTCAACAACACCAGCAGGGCCAAGTACAAGTAGACTTCAGCAGCACTATTACCCAGCACTGCTAAATTCACAGGGAATTTCAAAGAGGGTGAACAGTGTGTTTTACAGGAATGTACAATTTTACTGCGAATCATTTAACCAAGGATTTTAAAAACTCTGCAGTATCTGTTAAAGGATTAGCTTATCATTTAACATGCTTTCATGTTTATTACCAACAACAATTCTCATAATAGAGTAATATTCATAAATAAATAAATAAATACTACATACATCCATAATGCTTAGACAAACACATAAATTATGACATAAATAACTCTTCCTAGCTTGTCCTGAATGTGTATACAAGTATTTTTTTATTGAAGTTAAATTTGCATCAGAAATATATATTCACTGCATGTACAGTGATAATCTCTTCTGCACTGTTATCTTGGCCACAAATCAAACATTTAGTGCACTGTTTCTGATCAACAAACTTAATTAGGCATCAGGAAAATCCCAAATGAGTACAAACTGATGGTCCACTGCAAGACTTCTCAGCAACAGCAGTGGGAGGCCAGTTGGTGTGGGGATTTCCTCAAAGCACCTCAATAATTCTCTCTCTCTCTCTCTCTCTCTCTCTCTCTCTCTCTCTCTTACACAAACACACACACACACACACACACACTCACTTTCACTTGCTTTCTCTGTCACTTTCCCTCTATCTATCTATCTATCTATCTATCTATCTATCTATCTCCATGTTGGACACTGACACATCAAACTTGGAAATACGTGACTAATTCAAACAAGCAGGGAGAAATATGTAGCTTTCTGCTACTAGTATTATGTATTATGTCATATTACTAGTATTCTGCTATGATTCTTTTTTTTTTCAGGAAGATATTTAGTTAAAGTAAATAGCCAATTCATCAAACATTTAGTATCACATACTAATGATATTTGACATACAGGACATTCAAATATGTGCATATAGAAAGGTATTATTCTACATCGAAATTTTCAGAACAGACCAAATACCACGCACAAAAAATTACCTAGTGGAATTGCTGCTGCGTTATTTTCACTGAGCCTACTCACTTTCCCTCGAGCTGTAACACTCTTCTACATATCGTCTAGTCAAACCTTCATGCACCTTCATGTTCTTTACCACACAACCTGTTCAAATCTAAATTCAATGTATTTTTCACAAACAACATCACCTTGGAAATATCAGAACAAAGAATAGAAATGAATAAATTACTTACATAAGAGTGCAAAAGTTTGCACCCTATGTTTTTACATAAAAAAACAACAACAGTAATAATAATAATAATAATAATAATAATAATAATAATAATAATAATAATAGTAATAATAATAATAATAAAATGTCCATCTATTTTACAGTGTGCTCACAAAAAAAATTGTGGGGCAAGAAGACTGGAGGCAGGCACAGGAGAAATGTTGTCATACATTATTTGAGAATATTACAAGTACACTCCTAAACATAAAAAGCAAATTTTGAAAACCAAAATTATTTTTAGGTTTTTTACTTAACATATATAATATGAACATTCAGTATGAATATTCAGTGACGTATCAAAAGAAAATAGACACCCCTTATTACTTATTAGTTTTTAGGTCCCACCCACAAAGTGGCTCAGGAGCTATAGAAATGGGTTCCGTCCGTCTTTCCGTCACACTTTAATTCCTGGACATTTACTTGCTGTGCGCTGAAGCTGGGACTTTCAAACTTGCGATGCTTGTTCTATATTGGCATATTAAGAAATTGTCCTTTTGGTGGGAATGTCTGGACCCCTGTGGTCTATTACACACACACACACACACACACACACACACACACATATATATATATATATATATATATATATATATATATAGATAGA
>JAQMYF010000021.1:23433715-23444562 GCA_030014195.1 Neosilurus mollespiculum
CACACACACACACACACACACACACACACACATATATATATATATATATATATATATATATATATAGATAGATAGATTACAGTATATAACATCACTAGCTATGCCGCTGTGAATACCAAAAGCAAAAGAGTTTTCTGTTTTTCCAAGAGGGTGTATTAATTAATCTGTTAATCTGAGGGTGCAAAACCTTAGGATTCCTCTTGTAGTCATTCCCAGCAGGCAAGCAATTTATATATTTATTTATTTATTTATTTTTTACTATACTGTGTTAATCCCACAAAGGAAATTATTGCCTCTACAGTTAACCCATCCAAAGTGAGCACACACATAATTAGTGAGCACACACTTGGAGCAGTGGGCTGCCACACACATTGGGGAGAGCAGTTGGGGGTTAGGTGCTTTGCTCAAGGGCACTTCAGCCATGAAGGTGGAAGAAGGGAAGGTGCAGCCCACTCCTCGTCGCCACACATTTTTCCTGCTGGTTCGGTAATCGAACCAGCAACCTTTCAGTCCCAAAGCCGCTTCTCTAACCATTAGGCCATGGCTGCCTCAACAGCATC
Organism: Neosilurus mollespiculum; assembly: GCA_030014195.1. Classification (NCBI taxonomy): domain Eukaryota; kingdom Metazoa; phylum Chordata; class Actinopteri; order Siluriformes; family Plotosidae; genus Neosilurus; species Neosilurus mollespiculum. The sequence continues at coordinate 23,434,276 of JAQMYF010000021.1, forward strand.
CCGCTCAGGTTGACCTGGACCCTCTGACAGGTGTCTCTGAATTGTCAAGTGGACTGTTGAAAATAACTACAGTTGCAAGGCAACTAATGTTGCAGAGAAACTCTAACCCTGGACTTACACTGGGGCCACGATGACCAAGATCGCCACGATACAAAATATGCTTTCTTAAGTCACACCGATGAGGAACCATGCATCCAACAGATGAAACTTGAAGGAATCATGTTTCCAAGTTCATCAAGATCCCCTACGATGTTTTGTTCATCAAAGTCTCTTATACTTTGTTAAGTTCTGTTAAGTTCTACTATGATTCCAATGTTCTATCACCGGCATCAAATCTTGGCATCAAATTGTTATGATTGTGACAGTCAAAAATTTGTCATGATCATCACAATCCTACCAAGTTCCCTCAGGATCATCAAGATTCGATCCCACAACCCCCCATGTTCATGGGGGGTGTTTCTGGTTTTGTTATACTTTATTAATCCCACAAGGGAAATTTGGCTCTGCATTTTAACCCATCCAAAGTGAACACACACACACACACACACACACACACACAAATGTAGACAGTGAGCACACACAGGAGCAGTGGGAAGCCACAATGCAGCAGTTGGGGGTTAGGTGCTGTGTTCAAGGGCACATCAGCTGTGAAGGTGGAGGAAGGGGAGAGGGAGGTCCCCCCCAGCCACCACACATTTTTCCTGCTGGTTTGGGAATCAAACCAGTGATCTTTTGGTCCCAAAAACCTGCTTCTCTAACCATGGCTGCCTCCAGTACTTGAGGTATTTGCGGTATCTCCATCAACATAGCTACTATGTATATGTATATCTATGTACAAATCTTCCATGGTCTTTATTTACTTTTGATATTTCACTGAAAAAATAAAGGAACATCTGTGAAACTTAACTCACTTAAATATACAGTTTGCTACCATATATCACAGACCATAAATTGCTATTCTCATCTTGTATGATGACACACTGTACCAGTGTGCTGATATACAAAGTTTTCTCAAATAATTTTATTGTAATTGTCACACCAACACTGCCACATTAAAAAAGAAAAAATAATAATAATCCACCAAAACAGAGACAACTGCATTGTTATGATAAACTGATCAAGGTTATGAACAAAGAGGTGTCTGACAGTTATATTCTAGTAATTCCCTAAACTTTGTATACTTCTGATGTCATTTGATTTAACATCATCACGCTTTCTGAAAATGTGAAATGTCATCACATTTCATGCTGTTTATCTCCACCTATGCCACCAGATGTCCAGTTTGGGAGAAACTATAACCACTGACCTTAGATTCCTGTTTTTGGCTGACAGGAGTTGAACCTGATGGTGAAGTGTTGTGTTGTGTTACCTCTTGAAACACTTATGTGTGAATATACCCAGGCAATTCTTTTTTTTTATTCTTTTTTATTTTTTGATTTATTTTTAATATTTAATTCTTTTCTTTTAAATGGATTTTCCCATGTTAAATTTAAATTGCCACCAAATGCACAATCTGGATCAGATCTATCTGGAACGTGGTCTGACATCAAAGCTTCTGATCCTGAATAAATCAGATATGTTTTGACACAAATATGATTTGTTTTATTTTAATTTTTTTCACCTTTTTTTTTTTTGTTACACACATTGCAGCACAGTCAAATTATTTTCTTCGCATGTCCCAGCTTATTAGAAAGTTGGGGTCAGAGTGTAGGGTCAGCCCTATTAAGTAGATATGGCTAAGGGTCTTCCTCAATGACCCAACAGCAGAAGCTTGGTGGTACTCAGGCTTGAACCCCCATCCTTCTCATCAGTGACCCAGAACTTTATCCACTGAGCCACCACAGAGCTTGTTATAAACATCAGTTTTATGAAAACTCCTGTAGTTAAGCTTTCAAGAAGTATTAGCTGGTAATCAGACTATAACCCATGTGTCCAGGTTGTAAATATTTTTTAAACAAATTTCTGCTGTGGTAGAAATCACAACCGACTATAAAATCTTATTTATGTTTGAACTATTGTAGTCTGTATCTTTTTTGATGGCTAACTCAAATTAAATAGGTTTAATCCAAATGTCAGTCCATCACTAACACATAGGCTTATAAATAATATCAACCTAAATCTAATGATAATTTAAATTTAAAATAATATATAAATATTTTTCTTAGAAATGCTTAAATGAAATATTATAACATGTTTATAATTCATGTAAATAATTAAAGTGCTGGGTAAAAATTATGTTGTAAGTAATAAAAACACACCTAGTAAATATACCAACAGGATGGTGTTTGTGGACTGAAGAGTGCAGGATTGTTGTGCTTCCCTGAAGGAGAGCTAACTCATCACGGCAAAGATTTACTTTAGCACTTCTCTCTGCTTTGACACAGTTATACTGAAATGCATCCATCTGTTTAGAGAATGAGATTTATTCAGGATTCTAAAAAATATTTTCATATTCATATTTCATTACCATCGCTCCAGTCTGTAGAGTTATGACTCTAATAATGCCAACAGTGCTGGAAATATATTTTTCTCAAGTGCAATATAGTAAAGCCATTTATGGAATCATGAGCGTTATGAGTTATGTTCAAGGCACAGGTTTTTCTTCTCCTGACAAAATTGTACGGGAACTATTCAGCAATTGAATATCATGGAGTGTCTAAGGCTTCATGGTAAGAATTTTAAACATCTGTCAGTCTCTGGAAGGGACCCGATTTCTCATATTTCATATTCAGCGACAAGAGAAAGTATGATTCATCTTTTCTTATGGTAGAAGATAACTCTCAAAAGTCACTTGTGGTTACAAAAAAGTGCACATAAAATTTTGTTATATTAAATAGAAGTGGTAGTTTTGAAAAACAAATAGTGTTTTTGTTTTTTGTCAGAGACATAGATGTGGCCTCTCAGAGATGCAGGTTTATATGTTATAGTGCACTGATTCCATTTTTGAAGGACTGAAACTAATATTTACTGACATCACAAGTTTCATAATAAGAAAGCAACAAACAGGTCTTTTCCAAAAGCCTCACACTGACTTTGTGGTCATCTAAAGTTCATTCGGTAAATGTCTGTCAGCAGGCATTCCTATAAACCACTTCCTCTTTTCGGGGACTTAATAAAAGTATATTTGTCTGTACGAATGATTTTTGATTCTAAACTGCCGAAAAGTCTCATAGGAAAACAATATTATTCATAGTAACATTACAAACCATTTGCTTCTTTAGCTCTCTTGGGCAGATGAAATGAGAATCTGAGAAATTTTTAAAGTTTCGTTCGGATGATAGAGTGTTATTAGTTGTCTCAGAGAAAACCTGACAGTGGTGCAGAAGCTGAGAGCAGCATGCTAGCCTAACATGTGTGTGTAGTGTAATGTAAGGAATATTTGTCGAGCACATTAGCTCACCGAGGGGTTCCCATTGTCAGCCAGGGGAGTGCCCTCAAAAGCCCTGTGCATTCCCCTTTCTCTCTTTTGGGACTGCCTGTGTGGGAGGTTGTGTGGGCTTCCCAATACAGTGGTTCTTAAAGTAGACAGGAACTTTTCTGTGCGTCTCTTCAACCCAGAAACGGCCGGCCTAAGCACAATCCTGCTGTCAGGACAGACGCGAGAGAGGAGGACAAAGAGGAGAGCAGCGTGCAGGGCGTGGGCTGGAGGATCCTGTCTCCTGAGGAGTCCTGGGGGCTCGAGAGCAGAGCTGGCTCATCATTACTTTTCAGCCAGGTGAAAGCCACATCCTCCTACTCCCAAATTCCACCATATTCACGCCAGTCGACCTCCCAGCTGTTGGACAGAGTGCTATAGGAGACACGACAGCAGTTAAGGAGACAAGGGGCTCCAAGTAGTGTGGGCAGATGCTTACTGTCGAAGTTCATGCAAATTAGCACTATTATCCGAAAGATGATTTTCACTTTTATACTCTGTGGTTCATGATGCCAGATTGCCAGTGTAGAATAAACAAAGAGGTCACAAAGTAGAGTACCGTGTCAGTGATCCTGAACTCAACAATAAATCATGTTGTGATTTTCTTTTGGTGGTGCTGTTTTTTCCTGCTTTAATGACAGGGAATTGAAGTGTTTATAAAGACTGAACAGTAAAAAAAATCTTACATGAGCAAACACAGGCCAGCTTTGGAAAAAGAGAGAGTGAGAGTGAGAGAGACAGAACAAGACCATTTCTATTCCCCTGTAATTTTTTTTTTTTTCTTTAATGAATTATGACTCGATTCACATTTGTCTGTTAGCCTGGTGGACACCCACAGAGTTCCACTGAACTCTTTCTTTCTGCTTGAACACATTGTGCTGAGAACAGAACTGGCTTTGCACAGGACTCATTAAATCAGGATATTCATACAAATTCCAGAAACTCAGAACAATTCAAGTCTCATAGGCTTTACAAAACTCACATGGCCAGCTGCTGAACTGGTTATGCGTCATATGATTAAGTAATATGTAGGTACAGCACATCACCCCCCCCAAAGACCTCCAGTCCCCCCAACCCTAAATGATAAGAATTAGGTTAATAGTAAGAAGAAATATATTAACCACAAGTATAAATATACTCATTATACCCATATGTCGGCTTTCCTTAAACTACAGGCTAAAATACACGGATTGGCAAAAAAAAATGCACACACACTAATATTTTGTTGGACCGTCTTCATCCTTGATTGCAGTGTGTAATCTTTATGGCATGGTCAGGTTGAGGCTCAGCAACATTAATGTGGCAGTAAAAAGTCAGTTGATGCTCTGAATGACCAGGTTATCACATCAATGGACTTTTCCTTCCCTGATGGTATGGATATAGTGAATTGGGGCTAAAATAGTGAAAGCGGTTCCAGAAGTATGAGGAATCATTTTCACACATGAACTGGCACCACAGAGCCCTGACCTTCACTGTATTTCAAAGACTTTGGGATGTGCTGAAGAAGACTTTATGGAGTGGTTCGATTTTTAACAACAATTCAAGGTGCCGGTGAAAAATGAAACCAACTCTGGATGGAAATAAATGTTGTGATGTTGCTAGCGTTTCTTGAAACAATGAAGTAGATTAGATTAGATCAGCAGAGTCCGCGGTAAGTTTTAGTGTTCAGTTACAGGATGACTTAACAGCAATGCAGTAAACGGAATGCCACCAAGTGCAAAAATGCAAACAGAATAGACTCCAATTTATACTAATGTTCCCAGCACATTACTGAACTATACATGAATGTACACAATGATTGCACATGGTGAAAAAAGAAAAACTCATGCTGTATCATTGAAAGGTTGAAACACACATCTCTATAGGATGCCCTTGTATTGTGTGGCATTACAATTTACCTTTACTGGAACTACGGAGCCCCAAACGTATTCCAGCATCACAGTGCCCCTGTGCACACATGAGGACACAGTTTGCCAAGTCCAGACTCTGAAAGGACACCAGTATCCTGTATGAAGTCCTGACATCAACCCAACATACACCTTTGGGACTAACTGAAATGCTAATGGCAGCATGGTGGCTCATTGATTAGCTGAGTGGATCTGCTCATCCCGCCTCATGCCCAAAGTTAGCTGGGATTGACTCCAGTTTCCCCCTGTGACCTTGAAGGATATGATCTAGATACTAGATAGGTATAGATACAGTAATGGGTGGATTGAAATGCTAATTTCATGATCCTCACTAATACCCTTGTGGATGAATGAATGCAAATCTCTACAGCCAATAGAAAGCCTTCCCAGAAGAGTGAGGATCATTATAATAGCAGAGGAACGAGACAATACTCTAATACCAATGGATGTGAAATAGGATGTTCAAAACTCCTTTAGTACACATAGTTTATCTATTCATAATAAGGACAGAATTGTCAAAAGAGTATCATACAGCAACATTGGTCTGGTAAAGCTTGCATTCAATATCATGCTTCATGGCCCTGTACATGAGAGTACGGCTGAAGAGCTTGAGTCATCGAGCTGTACCTGAGATTACTCAACTGTCTAGTAGCAATAATTATGAGACACTTGGCTTAAGCACACAACACCGGACAACACAAACAAAGTACTCAAACCAATTATGTCACCTGATAAAAATCACCACAGAGCTTTGTAAGGAATTTCAAGGCCATGGAAACATAACAATTTTGCATGTGGTGCTAAGCACATATCAGATCTGGGGTATCTATTGTCACCTCACTTTTAGGGGCGGCATGGTGGCATAGTGGTTAGCATGTCTGCCTCACAGCAAGAATGTCCTGGGTTCGAGTCCCAGGCTCCGTGAGGGTGCTCCTGTGTGGAGTTTGCATGTTTTCCCTGTACTTGTGTGGGCTTTCTCCAGGTACTCTAATTTCCTCCCACAGTCCAAACACATGCACATTATGCTAACTGGCTGTTCCATATTGCCCCGAGGTGTGAGTGTTGGTGTGAAAAGTTGTGTGTGTGTTGGCCCTGCGATGGTCTGGGTGTACAGGATGTACACGGTGCACTCGGCCTTCCCAGAGAGTTGATTAAGACAGGCTATAGCCTCCCTGCAAACCTAAAAGGATTAAGTGGTTCAGCAAATGAGTTTAATGACATTACTTATATTTTTTAATTTTATTTATTTGGAAATGTTTCAACCTGTTGTTGTATGAAACCAATGTATATTCATTCATTCATTTTTGCTGAACCAATTTATCCTACTTGAATCGAGGAGAACCTGGAGGAAACCCACTCAAACATAGGGAGAACATACAAACTCCACACCGAAATGCCCTTACAGAGCCTGGAACTTAACCCAGGACCTTTTTGCTGTGAAGCAGAGGTGCTAACCACTATGCTACAATCCCAATAACATGATGAAGCAGTAGTTGGGCTAGTATAATATTCTTTACTAAATAATACACAATGTATAAATGAGTTGTTTCTGAGATTAACAGTTCAGTTTCCATGATGAGAGTAGCAGTCATGGAGACGTTAATGTCCGTCTCAAACTCAGAATAATATTACATGTAATATAAGCAGCGTGATCCACAAATGAGTGTCTGGTTTAGTGTTATTACACAGCAAAAATTCCCTCCATTAATATGTACAAAGATGTTGAGCTGGGGATTTTACTGTATAAAGAAAACTATATAATAAATTGTATGGTTCAAGGAAAAGGGTAGACATTTTTCTATTGTTTAGTCTTTTCTTTTCTTTTCTTTTCTTTTTAAATGGGATTTTACAAAACAAAGAAAAAGAACTAGTAATTAACATGCTGAAAGGAGAAGTGTAGGTGTTTTTTTCTTTTTGGATATTTTTCCCCTTATATTTCTATCTATCGTTTTTTCTATGAAACAGGAAGTTTATTGTATAAATGGGGGGTGAAAGTTGTTGGTAATGTAATATTTATCCAAAATAAACAACATGTCCAAAAATTTGTGGTCACCTCACCATTACATCCATGTTTACTTGCAGAACGTCCCATTTCGGATTTATTACCCACTTTGCTCTTATAATAATCTCCACTCTTCTAGGAAGACTTCCCACTGGATTTTCACACATGGCTGTGGGGATTAGTGTTCATTCAACCACAAGAGCGTTAGGGATATTAGGCACCAAGAGGACCTTAGTTCCTCTCTCACTCACTCATCTGCCAAACCACCCAATCCTACTACTAGGGTTGTGGGGAGGCTGTCTGTGCCGGCACTGGGTGAAGGCAAGGTACACCCTGAACAGCTCGCAAGACCGTTGCAAGAGAACACACACAACCATTCACACTCACATCCACACCTACAGGCAATTTTTAACAGCCAAGTGCATGTCTTTGGACTGTGGGAGGAAACCGGAGTACCCGGACGAAACCCTCACAAGCACGGGGAGAACATGCAAACTCCACATAGAAATTCCCTTGCTGAGTCCAGGAATCGAACCCAGGACCTTGCTGTGAGACTGATGGGCTAACCACTACGCTACTGTAGTTCCAGTGAACAGAAGCTATAATGCTACAGCATACAAAGACATTACACAATTGTGTGTACAACTCTGTAGCAAAAGTTTGAGAAAGGAACACATATGGATGCATGTGATGGTCAGGTGTAGACAGATTTTTAACCATAGATGATAGCCTAGTGTTTAGCCATGTGCAGGCCTTTTTTTTTTTTTTTTGGTCATTGAGCTCTCTATTAAGTAAAATAGAGCTCTGGCTCCCCCTGATGGCCAAAGTAAATACCTGCAGTCTTGTGCAACAGTTAAACACGTAAAAATCTGTTTTTATTTTATTGTTTCATTCAATATTTTTTATTATTTGTTGTGTTTTTGCATTTATTATAGGTACATTCAATTAAAATCTACATTCAATTAATGACTTGATTAGAAGTAAACAAACGGAGACAGGAAGTGACGACAGCACTGTATCCACGTCATGTGTTTTCCTCCCTGTGTTGTCACAGGAGGAACAATGTTGTTGTTCGCGGCTCGGATTTAATATGAACATCCCGGAGTTTAAAACCGAAAAGTCACACACTGTGTCACCGACTGCCTCTGAGCATCAACTAAATAATCTCATGTAGCCTAAACGAGGGTGAGGATAAAGCATGGAGGTGGTGGACAGTCCTGTAAACCTGGTAAGTTTCTCTTTATGGTTCCAGTTAGCGTTATAATTGGGTAAGTGAGCTAACTGTTCCGGGGTTGGACCCCAAATAGAGTTAAACCGAAAAGCTGTTGCGCTTAATAGGGTGCAGGATCCATTATTTCATTCACTAAGTAGTGTCCTTATGTCGGGATTAGAGGCTGTTTGAGATTCAGCCGTCAGGTATTATTATTAGCAAGTTAGCGTTTGTAGCTAGCGTTAGCAGTGAAGCCATAACGCCCTAAACAAAGCGACTGAGGTGAGTCATGAACCTGTGTGTGTGTGTGTGTGTGTGAGAGAGAGAGAGAGAAAGGGCTTCCCTCAGCTCATATATCAGTGCTGTTTTAGCTACTACTTAGACAATCAAGTGCTTAGCTAGCCTAGTATGATAAATCGCATAACCTATTATTACTGTAATATAGAGCTAGTTTGTTTGTTTTACGTGTTTGTCAACAATTTTATACAGTAACTCACTCATTATAAACATGTTGATACTGATGCTGATGCATTTAGTTAGTTGTCCAGAACAGGAAGTCAGCTGACAGACCTGGGTTTGTCTGTTATACTTCCTCTAACACTCTTTTAACCTCTTAACCTTTTGCATTATAGCCCCAGGGTTCAAAACAAGTGCACAGTTCAGATAAATAGCATTTAGTAGTCAGGTGATGTGTTTTTATTTTATTTCTTTTAATAATTTTTATTATTTGGTTTGTTTTTGCATTTATTATAGATACATTCAATTAAAATATACATTAAATTAATTATTTTTGCATTATAGCCCTGGGGTTCGAAACAAGTGCACAGTTGAGATAAATAGCGCTTGATAGTCAGGTAAGTATGCATTCAGTGTGTGATGAGACCGAGGCTTGTGTGTCTTACTGTAATTTATCATTCAGTATTCAGGAGATGTAATAGAAAGCACACTTCCATCTAATGAACAATTAATGACAAACACACAAAACTGCGTGCTAAACTTTCCACCTTGTCGGAGGTAAATATCATGAACGGTTAACCCATTTTACAACAAACAGATTGCAGGCTACACTCACCAAGTAATCGAGCAACTTGGATGTCCAGTTTTGTAAATAGTAATATATAAAAATCAAGTTAGCTTAAATATGATAAACGTGGGCAACACATTTACTCAATGATCTCACAGTGACAAGGTTCTGGGTTTGATTCTCAGCCAGGGGCCTTCCGGTGCATGTTCTCCCGGTGTTTGTGTGGGTTTCCTCCTGCAGTCCAGAGACATGCACTTTGGGACAGTTAGCTACTCCACATTGCCCAAAGCTTTGAATGTAAGTGTCAGTGGTTGTTTGTGTCTGTGTTCACCCTGTTGAGACCTGTAGATCGTTTCAACATGACCTTTCTTCCGAAGACAGCTGGGAAGGGGCTGGAAGATATACATGCATTATCATTGTATCTGCTCACAGAGTTATTTATCTAGTGCAGTTTGGTCAAGTTTTAATCACCAACTGATGGTTTGGTGTTACTGAGTGAAATATCATTCATGTACTGGTTGAATTATGGATATGGTACTCTGAATCAGCAGAGTGTACCATCCGTATCGAGCTTCCTGACCTGGACACTATATACAGCAAGCGGTGCTGAACCAAGGCCAGGTAGATAGTGAAGGACCTCAACCATCCCAAAAATGGACTCTTCTCTCTGTTGCGGTTAGGGAAACGTTTCCGTTCCTTGAAAGCAAACACTGAGCGAATGAGGAGGAG
>JAQMYF010000021.1:23447393-23489893 GCA_030014195.1 Neosilurus mollespiculum
CATACTAAGCATTTCACTACATATTGTACTGTGTATAATTTGTATGTGACAAATAAAATTTGAATTTGAATTTGAATCTGAAAACCTCATTACAGACACTGTGATAGACTCTGACAACTCTGGGGAAGTTTTGTGTAAAATGGGCATAAAAGAAATTCTATAACGTAAATTAAATCTTAATTATTATTGATAAATAGTCATCAAACTAAGTTAATGTGCATTAAGTTACACTATAAATAGAATTAATAATCTCCTGTGTCAGCATCAGTGTTGCCAGGTTTTAAGAACTTACACTAAAAGGCTACATTTATTTTATCTAACCTTTATTTAACCAAGTAACTTACCTATCGTTAACTTTACTTTCCAAGATGTCTTTCGCAAGGATGACCTAGCCAAAACATCTCAGTACGTCTCATACTGAATTTAATGGCGTGAATAAGGTTAGGTAGGAAACAAGCCTTATTGGTGTGCTGGACTGAGACTGAGTGTCTTCTAGGTCAAACTGAACACCACTGGCTGCTTTTTTATGTAATTATTTTTTAATGTAGTCTTAAGAGAATATTTACAGATTTCCACTCACACTCAGAATGTGAGACATGACCACATATCAGTATTATAATAATTGCCACCACAGTAATGAGTATCTCCAGTACTCTTTTAACTCAGTACTGACTGCTTAGTGAATCACAGCGGTGGGTTGTTATTCGAGACTTTAACGTCAGTCTGTCAAGTCTTGCTTTTACACTTGACTTGATGTAAATAACTGAACTAAAGTTGGAGCTGTCGTGCGTAAAATGATTGCATACAGGACGTCCTCAGACTGTTCTACAGCCTGTGACACTGACACACCAAATGTTTTCTTTTATCTTCCATGTTCATTTTCTTCACTTTAAATTTTAGTGTCTGTAAAGTCAGGAATCAGAAGGATTTTTGTCCATGTAACGCTGCCATATTACTGCACTCTGTTCACAAAAAGTAGAATACCACCACCCCCCACCCCCCAGTACCACTCATCTGTATGCTTTTCTTTATGACTGCATCTTAATGCTCTCTCTCTCTCTCTCTCTCGCTCTCTCTCTCTCTCTTTCTCTCTCTCTCTCAGGCCCATCAGCAGTGCAGGAACGCCGACCGCTTGCTTGCTGCTGGGAAATATGAAGAGGCTATCTCATGCCATAGAAAAGCTGCAGGTTATTCATTATTCAATTATAGGATTTCACTCAAAGCCGGTGCTAATGTTTTGGGCCTGCGATGAACCAGTAACTTTCAGATCTGTCGCAGTCAGTAATGTAACCCAGATAAGTAATAAACATGTAATAAATAATGAAAAAAATGTGGATCTTACCATGATTTCATAAAATTTCTTTAGGAAAGATGTAACTGTTAGGGGGAAGTTTTTAACCCAGTAGCTGAGAGCTGGTTAACAGTAACTACGAGCCTCAGTATCTAGTGAGCTTTACATATAAAACAACCTTCAGGATAGGACATGGCCCTTAAAAACACGTATCAGCATAGCTTGACTTGTTTTTCTCCCCGCGTTTCAGAACTGCTAAAGGAGGCCATGAAGCTGACGGAGTGTGAACAGGTACATCTGCTCTCTGGCTGCTACACACCACTTCATATGTACCCCAGGGATCATGTAGCTGTAGTGAATTTTTTTTATTTATTTATTTATTTTTAGAACTTTTCGCAGTACTTTAAATGCTTTCTGGCGTGTTTAAAATTGTGCACACAGAGTTCTGTACATTTAACTCTTTTCCACCATCATTGTTGTCATCATCCCTAAATGCAGCCCTGGTGCAGAAATTCTCACTCATTCACTCATTTGCCCACTAGGGTTGCGGTGAATCTGTAGCCTGTTTTAGCCGACACTGGTGGAATGTGGGGTACACCCTGAACAGTTCATCAGACCACTGTGCCACCCTAGTGCAGAAATTCAGTCCTAAAATAGACAAATTTCCATTAAATGCATCCCAGATGACATACATTTCTGTACTATGCTAGACCATTCAGTCTGACTACTAACACTAACTGGTTGCTACAACAGTTGCTGCTTGATTTAAAATGAAGACTCTGGCTCCCGAGTGGTGCACCGACAAGGTGCACGATTATCAGCCCGGAGATCACAAGTTCGAATCCTGATTGATGCCACAGCCATCCGTGACCGGGAGTCCATGGCTGAGGCTAATTGTAAACATCCGTGACCGGGAGTCCATGACTAATTGGCCGAGTTGTCACGGGAGGGAGGGATGGCATACGCTCACTTCCCTGTCACTCACAGTGATCACCAGCCAATCTTGGGCACCTGTGAGCTCATTCGTACGGGGGGGGCGGATAGCACTTTCCCTCCGAGTGTGTTAGGCCGCCCCTAAATACGCATGCGCAGCAGTTCGAAAAGAGGTGGGCAGTAGCATCACATGTCACGGCTTGCTTACGCCACTCCCTGGCAAAGGGAAGGCAAAAAGTTGATGGGTGGGAATTGGATACGACTAAATTAGGGGAGAAAAATGGGGGGGGGAAAAAAAAAGTTTAAAAAAGAAAGAAAATTCTTACACTTTACTCTTAAACCTACTGAAAAGGTCTATCAGTCTTCTGGATTAGGAATTGTTATTATTATGAGTTTGGAGTTTATGATACAAGCCATGATAAAAATAGTTTCTATACATTTATACAGCACGACTCGGACGCACAGTACAGGGATGTTTTGACTTTAAATAGTGGATGCGGATTTTAAACCTCCAGGGTCACTGGGTTGGGTGGTGTGATACGAGCCGGCACTAAGTGGAGAAGCCTGATAGGCAGGCGAGCCAAGTGTGTGAATAAAAACTAGGGATTATCCGAGCGTGAGGTCTGTAGAGAGAAATCTGAGCCTGAGGTCTTTGGTACAAAAAGGTCAGGGTTTCTGTTTCGAGCGAGCAGTGGATGGTGATAAGTAGTTTATTATGTGGCATTTTAAAATGGGTGGCCTTTTATAATTTACTTGAGGAGTGTTACATACCCACTTCTGAACAAGCAAGTTTTCATTCATGTCTGCGAGTGATTGGGTAGTGTCAAACAGGAAGTGGATTTAAGCTGTCTCCTTATCGCCAATATGTGGAGCATTACGCCTTTCAGCAGCCGTTACAGCATCAGCTGTGTTGTGTTCTAGTTTTTCACTCTATTCCATGTTCTTGGTGTTTTCGTTGCCTCGTGCTTGTTTTGCTTAGTTTGGTATCTGAACTCTGATTTGTTCCCATTTTTTATTCTGCAAATAACACATTTCAAGGGGTCACTGGCAAAATATTCACTCGGTGCTTAGTACTCAGTGCTGCCTCGTATCACACCACCCAGCCCAGTGTGAATTATTTTATACCAACACATCTGTCAGATTTTATTCCTTACGTGTTGTTTAAAACTGGATGTGGACCACCAGCCCACTGCTCCAGGTGTATGTGCTCACTGTTTACGTGACTCCATTTCAATAAAGGTTTTTTGAGTGATCATGTCTGTGTTTTTAGGCTCGTCTGTCTTTAGAGCTTCAGCGAGACAGCCACGTGAAGCAGCAGAGGTTAATTGAGGAGCGGTGGAAGCGAGCAAGGCGAGAAACCAAGCCCCGTTGCCTTCAGGTGCTCCCTCCATCATCAGAATCAGCGCCTCACCCTCTGCCGAGCTCCTGCCCTGAGCGTGAGTACGACACCTGGTTGTACCTGCTGAGAAACCGAGGCTCCGCTGCCACTCCCGAACCGACCTCAGGCACCAAGGCCTGCAAAGATGACAAGACGCGCCTGGAGGAGCAGCGTACCACCATCGAGGAACTGCGCCACTTCCTGGAGAACCTGTCAGCAGAGAACGAGCGCCTGAAGCAGGAAAACGAGCGCCTCCGCCACGAGAACACGCGCCTGCGCAGGGAGAGCGATGCCGATGCTCATCTGGTGGAGAGCTCGGAGCTGTGGCTACTGCCTTCAGCACCTGATCAGCACAAATCTGCTGGCATCACGATCCCACACCTGCCCCCACTCGAGATGCCCCCTCACGAGATCCCACTGGAGGAGCTACCCGGGCTCGAGCTGCCTGAAGATATCCAGCAGGAGCTGGGGCTGCTGGATAGAGAGAAGCTTTGAGCAAACACGCAAGCTCTCCAAAGGGGAAGAAACATTAGGCATCATGGCGGACATGCCGCTCAGGTGACTGAGGTCCTGGTGGCGTAAACAGCTTGTTTTTAAGCGTCGGATGCTAATTATTTTTTATTTCTCAGTCGCTCTGATGATCTTAGGTACTGCAGCTATTTGATACACAAAAAAATAGACTATTGCAGGTCTTGTGCCTTTTTTGAGTATTTCCATTGTGTAATTCAGTCTAAGAAAAAAATATCTCATGGTGAAAGCCATGATTGTTTGTCTGACTGGCTCTGAGAGCGCAGGTCTTGGCCGTTTTTGGGAAAATATCAAAGCATGGTCTTTATCAGGAGGAGACCAGGATGTCACGAAGAACCCATTTCATCCCAAACACGGACAGCAAGCACTGTGAACTTGTGTGTGTGTGTGTGTGTGTGTGTGTGTGTGACTGAGAGGGAGAGAAATGCATGTGTTTGCGTGGCTTCTTGATTTTTTTTTTTTTTTTTTTCCTTTCATTAGACATGCCGTCATGACGGCATGTGGAAAAGCAAGAACACACAGCTTCACTGCCTCGGGTCGTGTCCCATCACTTCCGCCGTCTCCTGTTAGAGACACAGAGCTATCGGCTTACACCATCACCTATGTGAGATCAGAATCCTGTGTGTCCTGTCATGATGTCAGCGCTTTGAACAGTTCCATGTGGCCCCGAGAACGAATAAAACACAAAACCAGCCACGAACTCAGCAATAAATATCACGCTCCAGATTCCACTGTGTTTCTTCCCTTCACTTCTCTGGTGTTTGTCTCTAATTTTTTATAATTTTTTTTTCTGCACAGGAGCCTCAGATCCAAACGCACATCTCACTGGAAGAATTTCAAACCTTTTCCAATCATCGAGTCGGTTTCCTGTTTGTTTAATGACTTGTTTTTGTTGTTCTGTATAATTAAGCACGTTAAATTCACGTAGTTCCTGTTCTTCAGGTTCTACATGTGTGAGATTTTATTTTATTTTTTTGTAACCTTGAATATGCAGGAATACTTTGGATATCCATTCACAATCATAAAGGATATAAGAGCAAGTTAGCTTTACTCTTTCTGTGTCACACTAATCCACAGCAAATCCACTCGTGCCACACGTGAAAGGAAAGAAAATAACAATCCCGAAGGCGGTTTAATGGGATGTAGAGACATTGTGTGTCTCATGAAGAGGGAACCAAATCATTGTTTTAATTTAATGTTCAAATGTAATAATTGTTTTTGCAGATGTAATTTGAACCATTTCACTTTGTGTGTGTGTGTGTGTGTGTGTGTGTGTGTGTGTGGAAAGAAGTCATCTGATGAAAGTGGAATGTTTTGTTCATGCATGAATGGCTGTTGTAGCTCTAAAATGTTCAGATATTATTATAAGGAAGGATTTATGTGACAGGTTGCTCGTTTAATCAGATTTTGTGCTTTGTATAATGACATTCAAGTGTGAGAATCAAATAAATAACAGACCTGGGAGGGGTTTCTTTTTTTCTTAGGGTTTTCGCCCTCTAGTGTTGGACTGATGTATAAAATTATTACATAAAGCATACTTCTTTGTTTATTTGTTTGTTTGTTTATTGTTTATTTACTCTAACTACCTCTAGGGCAATGGGAAGGCTGGAGCTTATGTTAGCCAACACCGGGCGAAGACAGGGTACACCCTGAACAGCTCACCAGACCATTGTACTGCAACACACATAACCTTTCTCACTCCGACTCACACATAGGGGCAGCTTTGAACAGCCAGTTAGCCTAATGTGCATTTCCTTGGACTGTGGGAGGAAACCCACACAAGCACACACTCCACACACAGATGCTCAAGCCTGGGACTCAAAACTGGGACCTTCTTGCTATGAGGTGAACCACTACACCAACATTTCACCGATCGTTTATTTATTTACTGTATATATTTAATACGTAGATTGGTGAAAGGGATTATGGGTATATAGGGAGTTTTCCTCATTATCAAATCAAGCTAAATGGAAGTAAATACATTTAGTTTATAAAATAATAGAAGCAATTTTTCAACAATTAGGCATTTCAAGCTCTTAAATATACTGTACATGCACCTGATAAAAAGTCCATGATATAAAATAACTTTAAAATGTTAAGTGCAGCAGGGTTTAACTTTTATTCTTTTTAATGTTTTTTATTTAAGAATAGATTTTTAAAGTGCAGTTTGTCAATAAACAATAATTCTAGACTTGGTGTAATCATATCATTTTAGAGCGCCCTTAAAAGCTAGTGATTTATTGCAGAATATTTCCTTACAATAGAACTGAATAGCTCGTTTAATTTGGTCTTTTATTTCTATTCTTCCAGCTTGGATTTGACCTCCTCACCAGCCACTCCACCATCAAAGCACAAGAACCGTCTAGACGACAGCAGACAGGTTTTATCTTCAGTGGTTGAATGGATTTGGTGTCTGGACACAGAATCACAGGGTGCAAGGTGGGGTCACACCTTATATGAGAGTCCAGGGCATCACAGGATGTCACACAGTTTAGCGTAGCTGATCTGTCTACAGGAATTGTGAAGCAGTAGTGCTATCTCGGGAGTAGTCTATGATTTAAATCTATAAATATTGTTAAGCTATTTTGGATAACAGACTGCATAATCTATATCTTGTTTATTAAATTAAATGCAAATGGGATGCATGGGATTTGTAGCAGCTGCTCTTAAACAGTAGGTGTGAATACCAGAATGGTTTTAGTGCGCTGCAAAATTTCCCCTGCATTGAGATCTGGGAACTGTGAAGGTCACCGTACATGATTCTGGAGGAGACCACACCCATATAGTGTCTGTCTTGAATCCTGAGCTGAATCGCACCCGAACATTTGAGCAGTTCTTCGTTGGCCCAAGACCAACATTTGGGTAGAATCACTCCATTCGTTTTTTTTGAGTTACCATGGTCACAGGCGGACACACAGGACCAATCTCATAACCTCCCCCTGGTGGTGACAATAATACAAAAACATTCAAGCAGGCATGAATGTACATTCCAACCAAGTAAAGAAGAAAATGACTTTAATTATGCCTGTAAACATACCTGTGTACAGTTCTGTGAAAAATGCTCAATAACTCAATCAACTGTTGATTTTTCCACCATATTTTAACAATCACACATTGCATCCTCTTTGCTCCAGTTCCTTCAGATAAAGGTGATTTTATACTACAATAAAGGACAATATGTTGTCATGCTGCAGTCATTTTCACGTCAAGTCCATAAAATTAGAATCAGGTGTTTCAGATCTGGTTCTGTTGATTAGAACCTCCTGCAGGTGGAACCTGACGCCTATGGTCCGATGTTCTCTTTGCTACTGGAGTGTGTGGTGTTATAATGCCAAGATTCAAAGAGCTCTCCAAGGCCCTTAGAAGGAAAAAAAAAAGAGGTCATGGCTGCCTCTGAGTCTGGGATTTAAAAAGATCTCAGAGTTATTTAAATTAAATAATTCCACTTCAAGGAAAATCTTTTATAACTGCCAATTTTCCAAGACTGACTGCCTTAGCAAATTCAGCCAGGGAGAAGTTTCCCAAAATTTCCTCACAGGATCTGCGGGTAACGATTGCAGGGCTGGTGTGAGAGTGCATAGGCCTACGATCAGACAGGGATGAGAAAAATTCGTCTGCATGGTAGGAGCGCCAGGAAAAAGTATCTGTTGCCTGAAAAGAACATTGTAACAAGACCAGATTTCCAGTCAACACACAGGCAAAGACCAGACGTTTCATAACAATGTGCACAAGACAGAAATCAAAGTTAGAGTGACAGTTACAATACACGTGTTTTTCAGAAGAAGAACCTCAAACCAACTGGGCAGCTTGCAGTCATTGATTCAACTATGAATTCTGCACCATATCAAAGAGCGCTTCGAGATGATGTGAGACCATGTGTCTAAAAGTTGAAGTGTATCTGGCGGAGGACTTTAGGAGAAGGTGGACATTCATTCATTCATACACCGAATCGCTTAATTGTTCTGGGGTCACAGGGAGGCTGGAGCTTAGCTCAGCCGACTGTGGTCAAAGGCGGGGTACATCCTGAACAGCTCGCCAAGTCATTGCAGGGTCAGCAGTCGCACAACCACTCACTCAAAACTGGGGGCAATTTGGAGCAGCCAGTTAGCCTAATAAAGTCATTGACAAAAGTCTTGTCACACATGTGGACATTCATGTATAAAAGCCCATATCTCACCAACCTATTAACTGATTTAACTATGACTTAAAGTGACCCTCTGATGGTACTGAATAATATTTACTAGCAGCAGTATTGTAAAGAAATTTCTTCTAATCTTTACAGCTTCTTAAATATAAACATTCCCGTTTTTGCCTGGACAAAAGTTTTGTCGCAAAGAATTTCACTTTCAAGACTATATTTATTACAGAAAAATAATCAAATGGCCTTGTTTATAACTAAATATATAATATTGTAGCAAATATAACATCATATTGAGAAATTGCGTCTGGTAATGTTCCCACCCATCTTACATAGCTTTGTTATCCCTCTGTACTGGAGGTGACCTTAAACCATGATGTTTCACTTTCATACATGACTGGCTCTTCGGTGAACTTTGGCTCCAGCAATTTTCTAGATGGTCAGTAACAACATTGGTGGCATAGCGATATGATACTGAATTAATAATTCATCCCAAATATCATTTTTTCTCTCCATGTTTTTGCTAATACCAGTTCCCACGTGTTAGGGCCTTGGGAAGCACGTCATGGTGTTCTAGCTGTGTCTTGTACAGGACCTGTATATGGTGACCATCGCAAGAAATATGATGTAGAGTTGATGCTGAAGCAGACATTGATAGCTATGAGTCCTAATGGAGCTTTTGAGGGAGTCATCAGGAGGAACTACAACTTTTGTGCAGCCAGTTGTTTTGTGGATAGTTTTCCTTGCATGACCGAGCTTACCTATGTGTACCAAGGGTATCTGAAATTTCTTAATACTGCTTGCAAACTATTTTCATTTGCTTTCAGGAGATCTTGAAGGTTTCTACAGTTTTTGCAAAAAGATTTTATAAATTGCTTTGATCCAGAATTTGATGTTATTGCGACAAGACTTTGTTCCAGACTAGAATGGATATGTTGGTCTTTTATTGGCTGTAAAAAGTAGAAATAAATTTAGAATCTCCTGTTGCTTTCACAAAATAATCTGTATACTTGTAGGATTAATGTAAGGCATAGTTGATGAAAATCGGTTAATCAGGACTGAAGTACACGTCTTTGGTCTGTCTAAGGAAACCAGAGTATCTGGAGGAAACCTACGCAAACATGGGGAGAACATGCTAATTTCACACAAAAATGCCCTCGTTGGGCAGCACAGTGGCACAGTGGTTAGCACTTCTGCCTCACAGCACAAAGGTCCTGGGTCCCATTCCCAGCTCGGCATTTTTGTGTGGAATTTGCATGTTCTCCCCGTGTTTGTGTGGGTTTCCTCCAGGTACTCCGGTTTCCTCCCACAGTCCAAAAACATGCACATTAAGCTCGGCTGTTACAAATCTCCTCTAGGTGTGAGTGTGTGTGTTGGCCCTGCAATGGCCTGGCGAGCTGTTCAGGGTGTACCCCGCCTTTGCCCAGAGTTGGCTGAGATGGGTGCCAGCCTCCCCACAACCCCAATTAGGATTAAGCAGCTTAAAAAATGAAATGCCCTTTTATATATATATATATATCACTTTTATCTCTAGTTACTATTAAAGAAATTTATTATTGTTTGTTTAAATACATTGCAAAAAAAAAAATAAATCCATGAAATATATTTATATTCTCACATGACTACATAATTATCCATCCGCTAACTCAGAAATTGCATATATGCATTAATATAAATATGAAATACTTTAGGATACTTTATTTGTTCATATTTATATTAACTGTACAGAAAAATAAAATAAGTAAAACTTAAAAAAAAAAAAAAAAAAAAAAGAAAGGGAAAAAAAGGCCAAAAGAGCTGAAGACCTTCATCTGTTTGGTCTCTGCTTGGGTCAGCTTGTTGTTGTGGTTACCAAAAGTGAACTTGCAGTGTGCCCTCTGGTGGACAAACTATTCAACTACAACACTCAGTATGGTTAATGGATATTTGAAATCCATCTTGGTTTTTTTTTAACTGTCCTTTATCAATACCCATACAGATTTATCAAAGTAATATTGGCCTGCTGATTTATCAGTTTTAACAGGAGAGGGCTCTGTAAGAGGATGCGGAAGGCGTGTTAGTGTTTTCACTGCAATTCCAGGTCACCTCTTGACCACATTTCCACTTTCAGCTGGGCTTAACGCTTAAACAAGGTTTTAACACGAGAGAAACATATGATCACCTGGACATGCATCTTTATGTGTGGTACACTTTACCTGAACAGCTGTCAGCATCACTGTATGTTCTGTTGTGAAGATGAATAAGGGAGATTTATAAAAGTGATACGGTTATACTGTGTGCCGGGAGCTTTGATGTTTGAGGCTCATTAATGAAGCGACACACACAATGAGGTGCAGGAGAGCTGCCTGTGTGAGATGGACAGAGTCACAGGGTTTCTTTGTGAGCTCCTCTAATGATTAAACACGTCTGCGAGGCTGAGATAAAGACACGCACCATCAGCTATTAGCAGCATGACTGCTCTCTGAACTGAACAGATCAATACGTGTTCATTATGGAGATGTACTGACTGGAGCACGAAGGGCAGCCGAGCATTTCGTCTCTCCAGGCCTGACTCATTTACATGCACACACGTTTGGCTATGGGGCTGAAGAAGGAGGTGAAAAAAAGGAAGTGCAGGTGGCTGATGGTTTCTTAGTGGCTCCTTAGTGACTTATCGATCCAGGTTTGCTTGAAGAAAGACAAAAGCACCGGTCTGATAAATCCATTTTAATGGAAAATGTAAAACCCTTTGAACTTCAATGTACAAAGCATGTAACACTTGCACTTTTAAATTTTGAAATTGAAGCAAGCTGTGTTTTTAAAAAAATACATCAGTGAATGTTTATATGTATATATTTACACAGCATAGTAAGTCTTTCATTTTTTTCATCGACTTCAAAACTTCACTATAGTAAATCTTAACAAAAAAAAAAAAGAAAAAGAAACGATTTTCTTAAATAAATTACAACTTTTTTGTAAATGTCTCCATTTTACAGTGAATACTTCTTAATAAAATGCTGAAGTGTGTTATTCATTTAGGCTTTCTTTACACAATATAACTTTACAATGTATACAATAGTTTGGCAGTTAAAATCCTTTTTTTTTTTTCTTTTTTTTTTTTCTCCAAAAGATATGGCATGAAGACTGCAGTTTCAGCAACGATTCCCAAAGTACAGGCAACAGCTGGTGTTCGGATCCCGTCTCACAGTTACTGTCAGGATGTAGTGAGCTGCGTTAGGATCCCATTTAGCAAACTGTACAAGTCACATTTACATTTGATCTCGAACATTGAGCAAAAATAAATACATAATTTTCACATAAACAATATACAATATGAAAAAAAAAACAGGAAAGCGGGGAAAAAAAGAACCGAACAACAGACAAACAAATAGAGTTTGAAGAAAGTGTGAACAGCAGTGCTGCTGCGTGTGGATTATCTTCAGGGTTTCTGTAAAATCAGTTATCCTGATGTGTTTGCGTTATACTGCTGTGGTTCAGTAACAAATAAATAACGTTCGTCTCTCTGTAGTTTTCTTTTAAAGTCTGCTTGGCACTGGAGGTTCAGGACGTGAAGGTTAGTGTGCATATTTGGGGTTAAGTGATGAAGGTGTGCTGACAGCAGCGTGAGGAAGGGTCATGAGTTTGTCTCCTCTTCCTCCTGAGCATCAGCACTGCACTGCTTTAATGTTCCCACAGCATCCTTTACGCAGTGGTAAAAGATGTTCTTGACCTGGGAGAGAGAGAGGAAGAGGGAAAGAAAGACATTATGGATTACAGCCAGACTCTGACTCATGTGCTTTAAACAGGAATGGCTGCTGAGAGGGGAAAAAAATGAGCTAAAATCCTAAATTACACAGCAACTCATTAATGGACACTGTGTATTTAGCAAAGAGTGAGCACCACTGCTGAAAAGCATCTATTAGACGTCATCTGCTGAAAGACTAATGAGTTCTACCAGCTCAGCTATTAAAGCTGAGAAAACATAAAAGAAAAACTCGACACAAAGCAGCTGGAGGAAAACGAAATAGAGAAAGGGGAGTGCAGTGACTTGTAAAATAAAAGGAGGCTGTTGATAAGAGCTATTAAATTTCAGTCTGCAGAAATTGGATATAGAACATTTGGATACTGACGGTGGCGTGATGGCGTATGGAGATGTTATTGTCATGGTTTGCACTATCTTCATAGAGGCAGGTGGCGCAGACCCCCACCATACATCATCCATTCAACAATTCATACTACCCATAGGTATATTTAAATTTCATTGACAGTTATTATACTGCAACCACTAGTGCTAACAGAGGTCTAATACAGCTACTTATTAATTAGCTAATATATATATATATATATATATATATATATATATATATATATACTTCCTCAGTGCTCATCCTCTTTGCTAATGTGGACTTATTAGTAAAAGTTTTGAGGCACCTGTGTTCTGCTTTTTCTCCACTAAGTTAACCGTGGCCAGTTTCCACCAGTAAGTATTGCCTCCCCATCACACAACCACCACCAACCAGAGAAGGACAAGAGCAAGCACATGCTTCTTTAGAGACACATAATGCTTGGGGCCTGCATCTTTCTGAACTGCTGCGCATATATATTCACCCATGAATATGCTGTGCATGCATACAGACACACGTTTGGCTGGTGATTGATTATGTAACAGGGAAGCAAGAGTACACCATCCCTTCCTGTGAATGAGATCCCCACCACAGATGGCTGCGTCCATCAACATGGATCCGAACTTGTGATCTCCTGGATGATTTCAAGAACAGACTTCTTCTCTGAAACCCTGGTGACTAGCTCAGGGATGGTTTATTCTTTGGGGTGTCTGAGCGACACCCCACTGAAATGGGAAAGAATGACAGACTCTCATGTTAAGGCAATTTTTTTAAACTGCAGGCATCATAATACAATCTCTGTAACTTGTAGGCATTCAACACATGGAATCTGGTATATCTGAGGCTACAACTGCATCACTCTCAATGGTGTATTTTCAAGTTCGTGGCACTGGCGGATAACTAATGTTTCACTAGGTGGGAATCTATCGTGGAGAATTCTCAGTGTTCACGCTGTCTTTTCCCTCCAAGTTTAACACATGATCAGCTGAATTTAATATCAGAAGCACATCTCGAGCTCTTGAGAAAGTGTCTTTTTCTGCTCACTATGAACTTGTCTGTGTTTTTTATTGCTTTCTGTTCTTTCTGCAAGTGTCAGCAGTTGCGTGTCAGTAAACATTGGTCCAAACTGATGAGTAAATAACAAATTTTTTTTTCAAAGGTTCTATAATAACATCAGGCATTTGAATCTTCACACGCTAAATGGCTTGTTAATACACACACTCCGGAGATTGCACTCCAGATTCAGGTTCTTTAGGAAACTCAAAGCTTATTATTAACAACCGTTTCTGGCACTTTTATTCTTCAAGCCTGTGGCAAGAGTTTCGGGGTTTAAGAGATTTTTTTGTGTATCAAAGCTAAACAAGACTATATCCATAATTACAATTTAATTATTATAACTCAAGACTACAGAAAATCCTACTTGCTGCTTGAACAGAACTGTCAGGACGTGTCGGCTCTCACACTGGCTGAAGTCAGCAATTTTTAGCAGTGAACTAAATGATATGACTGCACAGCGATTAAACACATTAATGTTAGTCTTAGTATTGACAAAATTGCCATATTTATTTATTAAAAAAAAAAAAAAAGATTTTTTTTTTTGCATGGAAAACGCCTCAAAACGACATCTACTGGTTAAACTCATGCAGTACGTGCAGTGCCCATGCTGATATCGACTGTTTGGTACGTCACTATAACATGAATGTTTTTGAAGATGCACGAGAAATGGGCCGGTCTCATATTCCGATTCTGAGCCGGTCTGGCACACGCAATAACATCACAATCGCGCGCACGCGTACAGGCTAACATACTGTGAGTGTGGAAGTTCTTCACTGTGAGTGAAGACGATATGAAGCTTGCAGTATGTTATACATGTAAGGCCAAAGTAAGCCGTGGAGGAACCACCACGAAAATGTTCAGGACAACAAACTTAATTACACACTTAAAACACCATCACCCATCTGAACAGGCCCAGTTTAAAAAAGCTAAAGCACTTATAACACTTAGTGCACCAGCAGTCAACATTGCATGATGTCATTACTTTTCCATACATGGTTTGCTTTATGTATGAGAGTTTGTTTTTTCCCAGGGTGACTGAAGCTAGCCAAAGTTGTCCTCCATTTTTAATATTCTGAAGTTTCAGACCGATGTGTGCCCAGGAAGTATATTTCCCTAGGCAGGACTTTCGGATATGCATAGTGACTTCAGGCTGTCGCCAACAAATCCATCATACATCAGGATAATTTCTGTTAATAATACAAATGATTTTGATCACTGTTCTTGATCCCAGGGGACTTACATGGCCTAATGTTACTATAAAATGATGATGATGATGATGATGATGATGATGATAATAATAATAATGGCCCCAGAGGGAGCAAGATACTCCCAGTTTCATCCAGTACTGCATTATTACTGTGCTATTGTCCATAAACCAAATATTTCCAAATGTTTCCACATATTCAATGAAAATAAATACATGGTCAACCTGACCTTGACTTTTTGACTTCATTTTTAATTGAGTTCTGTACTTTGGCCTGGAGAACCACTGTGTTGACTTTCATTCAGATTTGAGCATTTGTGTTCAATTTATTGAGTGTCCACATGACCCGCCCAACCACCCATACAGTGTGATAACATATGTCCATATGTCAAACAGCCATATAAGAAGTAGTAGAAGTAGTAATTATTAAGTAATATCTGTACTGCTATACAACTATTACTGATAATGTGCAACAATTTATTTTATTGAGAAAATAAAATTTTAAGGAAAGTTCGCTTTTGTTTCTATATGCTGTGAATTATAGCTGTTCAAAAGAAAAACAGAATTGTCAGGTCACACACACAAAAAAATCAAGATTGGGCAGGAAAATTGTAACCAGTGCATCTTTCTTTTTTTTTTTCTTAAAAAAGATTGTTAGCAAAATATATTTCTACATCTGTCATTTAACCAAATCTAACGTTAATTTTAAATATGTACATTCCTACATCATGTTTGTGTGTGTGTGTGCACGTGCGTGTGTGCGTGTGGTTGTTTGATATAAGATTGTTATTAGAGACAAATCACAGTAATTGTCTTAATAAATGCCCTGGTAACATAAATTCATTACAGGATTTGTTTTTACATTTGAGTATGTACAATTTTGTGTACACAGCCAAATTATATATCCTTTACATGTTTTTAACTTTAGCCAATAATAGCCAGCCGTGTTTTTTCATAGCTGGTTATCTCTTCTATATGACCGGCTAAGCAGCTAGCCAGACACTTCATAAAGGAGCCAGACGATTTCACTGCAGCTGGCTGGCTCCCAGGTGTAGATAGGCTGCCAAGCAGAAATACATTCTGCCAATGACGCCACAACAAAATGGTGGATATTTTGATTGTGCATGCAGCAGGTGGCAAAATTCCCATTCCCATTCCACAGAGCCCCCTTCCAAACACTATAGCAGTGAGATCTCACTCGTACCTGTAGCTTATCTTCGTAGTTGATTTCCTCTTTGGAGGAGCGCAGCTCCTGGGTTAAGTGGAAGGAGTGCACCACATGCTCGGGCGAGACAAAGTCATTGATCACCTGAACGCAGCTGTGCAAGTTCTGCACCTGTGGAGGCAAAAAAAGCGAGATGAAAGATGAAGGACTGTCAGTGGACACAACACACCTCTCCTCCCACACAGTTCTGAACTTATCCCTTCATTTAACATTTTCACCTCAAAGTGTGTCCTGTGACATTTCTAAACTGACTTTGTCCACTAAGGTGTAAGATATAAGCATTGCACATGTCCTCTGAAGTAGAAATCTGTATCAAAGGATGACCTGGTGCAGGGCTCCAGAAGGGACAAGGACCGAGTCTCCCAGAAACTGGACGACAGTGCTGCCCTGTACGCCGTGCTCCTCAAGCAGACGCTGCCTCTGCTTGCGGCTAAGGTACCAGCCCGGCTCCCTGATTGGATCGTGCTCTGGCGGGATCTCCACACCCTGCTCTTTAGACATCTGCAAGCAATAAAACATGATACTGGGTCAGAAGCTGCAGCGATGTTAACACCAGGTAATATCCGTCTCAAGTAATCCGATCACAAGTGGACGGCTGAGACACTGCATCTCCCGTGACCACTTGGGATTAGATTTCATACATCATTCCACACACATTTATTACATCAGCCCTCCGCCAAATTTATTTCCAAGCGGAAATGACCCACACGGCCTATTTGATCAACCTTTATGGAATGTTTTAAATGCTTCCCTCTCAAGGTCTGCTAACGAAACGTGTATGCGAACAGGAAATCAGACAATAAAAGACAAGCAGCAGATTCCTGTTACATATTTTATCAGGATGTCTTCACACTTTAAATGTAATGCAGCCATATTCCAATATGATTGTCGTACATTCTTTGCTTCGACCATTACCATGAAACCTAATTCCTCGTCCTTCCACTAGGTAGCGGCAGCCTATTTCAAGTAAACAGCAAGTCATTCATGACTCAAGAAAGATCGCATGCTAGCTTGTCGCCGTTAAGTGTAGTCAGAAAATGCAAGTGGAAAAGAGGACAAATACCTAAAAGAATCATTTTGCCATGCTGCGTCATATTAACTATAGTGTGAAATTGATTTAAATAAGTAGTTATATTTATATAATTATAGAAATAAAAATATCGTCGCTGAACAGTAATTCAGTGATATTTACTGAATAATTGTTTGAGTATATACTACATGGGAACATCATTTTTTTCACATTTTTTAAACTGACAGATGCAGGTGAGCCGTGTGCTCGAACGCAAGCAGGTGAAGAGCTGTGTACTGGTGTCTCTTTAACTCACTTTAAGGCTTTTACTGTATACTACACGAGAACATAAAGAAAGCCACGTAAAATGAGATTTTTATGGTTTATACACTCTTAACCATTATACAGGTTTAAGCAGACTTAAATGCGGTGTAGATAATGGCATCTTTCGAGCCTAATCATTCAGAGTTTAGAACATACTACACTGTAAAGGTCTTTTAGTATATACTACATGTAAACACAAGAATAAACAAACAAAAATGAGACTTTTATGGTTTATTTTTCCATTTTAAATAATCATGCTGCCTGATAATCATGCTGCCTGATCCAAGTGACCTTGAAAAACTGTGAGTGTCTGTCAAGTTTGATTCAAGCACTATCCACTTGGAATATTGTGTTTTAATCCTTGGATAGTGGGTCAGCCAGACTGTCATGTTCCTGTGTAGTATGTATTATTTTAGTTCTTTCGACCTTTCCATTTAGTTTTAGTCTTTAGTTATTCTGTGATACTGGACCTCAGCTCTCTTATAAACAGCCATGATGGAAACATGTTGGATATGTTGTATTGTATGACGTGGGATGAAGGGAAAAGTCTGAGATGGGTTTTAAAGAAATCACTTAGAGTGAGTGAATTTGCTGAGGGTTTTTTTGCAGTGTGCATGTAGTGGACCTTCACCTATATATAATTTTTACCCCGTATTAAGTGTTGCAATTTTTTCCCCTCAAAGTTTTATTCATGCAAATAAAAAAGTCCACATCTAACAGATACAAACAAAACCACTGCGCAGCCAGTGAGATAATGAATACTGCTTGTGAATACCAGACAACCAACCCTCCAATAAAGAGTGCATGTTGTAAAGTAGTTTAGATTCCCATTTGACCTGTAATTGCTGCATGTAAAGGCAAGGGCAAACTGAGGAGAGCTCTGAGAACCATTCTGTTAACCCTGCTGTCTTCTGCATGACAGCATCCAACCAAGAGCCACAAGAACAGAACAGGCAGTTTCAAGGAAGGAAGGTAATTAAATGTACCCTGTAAAACTTCCCTTAGGAGGAATGCAGGGTTTTATAAGGACAGCCACTAACACAGCACAAGACAGATGGAGGTAACAAGGTAGGGAGGGCATGAGAACGAGACAGACAGAGAAAGCTGCACTGGTGATGTGAGACCTTTAAAAGGAAGTAAAGCAATAACCTTGTACAGAAATTCTTTAACTTTCTCCACGTCTTTGCTTGCATAGACGTGCCATAAGGCTCCAGGAGTCTCAGTTGAGTCCTTTAATCTCTTCTTCACATTGTCATCTAGATCCTCTTCCTCCAGCCTCTTCAGCACTCCTAAACACAGCACAAAAACATGAATAGATTAAACTGCATACAAAATATTACATGGTCAGCATAACCTACAGGGAAAAAATGCTGTTTGGCAATAGCTTTGGTGTTCTCCTTTGAGGAGCTTGTAATGTTTAAAAAATAATTCTGATGAGGCGAGTGGGCGTGAGCTTTTCTAATGCATTTCGCTCCGCGCTATGCCCAGAAGACAGATTGCTATAAATAGATGCTGGCCAGAATGGGACAAGAAGAAGGGAAAGGGAGGGAAGGTAGGAGAAAAAGTGAAGCAGCTAAGTAAAGTTTTCTTGACAGGAGACAGGACACAGCTGAGGCACAGTGCCAGACCTGAGTTCTGCCAAGACACAAAGGAAGGAGGGTGTTAGCTGGAAGCTCTGGGAGGTGTGTGCATGGCTCTTGCCAACTCTGCAGTAATCCATCAGTTTTCTATTAGGAATTTTCTGCACCATGCATCCTGAAGATGACAGCAGCAGGCATGCAGATTTGTACGTTTGAAGTCAATCTCTGTGCCTGATCTGTGCTGGGAGGATGAAATCGCGCAACGTTTGAGCCATGGACAAGTGCAGCTTTACACAATGTTTTATGGAATGCGTCTGGAGAGACCACCCTCTCATCATGTGCTCACTCGAACCATGTGCCTTAGCCATGTGATCGCTGGAAACAGCTTCTTGCAACTCATCCAGATGTTCATAATCCCCACCCAAGCAACACGATATTGTTTACAAAATTCCTTAATGTCTGTTCTGAGTGTGTTTCCAAGCTCTGTGACATAGAAGAATAAAAAGCCAAGTTTGATCCCAGTAGAATGGCCTCTTACTGGCACTCCTCACGAAAACGAAGGCTGACCTAGTTCAGGTCCTTCTGTTAAAGAAGAGAGGGACAGCAGTAGTAGAAAAAGTTACCTGTTTTAGAAAGGACGCCATTCCCTTTGGCCACGCCGACGTAAACGAGCACGCTGACGACGTCAGACACTTCCATGTGCAGGTTGGCCGTGCCAAAATCCTGCTCCTGAGATGATGCGACACCTGAAGCAGAGAAAACTGCGCTCACTTACATACTCATTTCTTTAGTCAGTTCTGAGTCACGTCAAACCATTACAGGGGTCACTGTAACCTCTTCAATCTAGACTGTTCACGGATATTTGAGAAACGACTGTTATGCAAGAGCAAGCCCTATGCCTACATCATCTATGCAGTTATGCCTAACTGCATAGATGATGTAGGCATAAATGTATTGATACATGTCCTGCAGATGTAAGCAAGTTCAGAATCTGTAACCTGCCTTCTTATCAAGAGAAGCAAGTCAGCAGATCACTTCAGTAACACAATCACAGGTTTATAGTTTATACAATACTTAATTCATCATTGTGAACTGTTTTGCCACGGCACCTTATGTTTTGAGATAATAAGCAATTACTGAAAGAGGCCAAGTATGATACGAAGAATTATTCAAATCCAGGGGATTTTTTTAAGGCCGAGATCTGAGTACGCTCCAGGATTTCAATAATTTTCCATGTCATACAAAAGCCAAACGCAAAATAAACATTCAAAATATTTTTAAATTGTTCAACATGTGTCAGTCATAGATAAGTCTACTCGCAGAATTATTTGATGGCTTTCCACCAATCAGAAATAAGAAATTATTTTAAATGAATAATGATAAGCATTAGTACATACACTACACGAGAACAGCGTAAAAGCCTAAAAAAGCTTGGTTCACTCTCTCAGGATGATGCAGCTTGAATCATTTCAAAATGTCGAAATAAACAATAAAAATCTAGGTGTAGTTTAGTCTTTGTTGTAGTCTTAAAGTCCCGTGTGGTATATACTATAACAATTATTCACCACAGGCTCAGCGGATATCACTAATTACTTTCATCAATGTTCCGTCTCAGGGAATTTTCAGCGATATCCTTGACCACACCTTTGGTAAATAATCATTATATGTTATTTTCATTCAGCCCATTTCAGTAAAAGAAGAGAAGCTAGATGTAGTGTGGAGCGGTCGCAGACAGAACCGCAGTACCGTATGCGCAGCAGAGACGAGGACCTAGGTCAGGTCGTACGAAGAACGAGGGGAGATGAGAGGCCAAGTTCAAATTGCCCTCTGGGTCTGAATACTCAGGCAGAGGGAGATTCTTCATTAGATCATCATACCTATACACACATACACAACCACTTAACACTCCTGCAATGTCTCTTTTGATGACACACACACACACACACACACACACACACACACACACACACACACACACACACACACACACACACACACACACAGCTCAATACCTGGAAGGCATCAGAGCCATAAACTCTTCTCCTGAGGGCCAGTCTTTTAGCCTGTACACAATCGCCTCCCCATCTCTGCCTTTGGGCCGTTCTGAAGTAAAGAAAAAGACAGAGAAATTACGACAGAAGCGGATACATCTGGAAAATCGGATTACAGATAACTGTTATTATGTTTACCCAGCTGAACAGTTTTCATAACTACTCACTTGTCAGGTCTTCGAAGCCGTCCCAGAACTCTTTGATGCCTGAGTTGGAAACCACGCCGTCCTTGCAGTTTAGCAGATCCCCCTGGTGGTCGGCGAACTCTTGGCTGAAAGCTTCAGCCTTCCACAGGCTAGCATTGAGCTTCTTGTGAACCCCTGAGACGAGCACAGGCTGGAAAAACACCACAGAGGAAATGGGCCTTTAATGACAGCCAGGATCACAGCAACTCTCAGAGCCGTTCCCTTTTCACACAGTGGAAAATATGAAGCCTGGAGGAAGGGGAAAAACCTTAACTACTACAATATGTAATGCATCAGCAACCAGAACACTTTAGTTTCATCTGCACGTGCCTCAGCACTCATGTATATGTGCAATGCCCCTGCTTTCAGAGGCAGGCTCAAACCTCTTTACTGAACAATGTATAATAAACACCTCCACGTGCCTCCTAAATGCACAGCCCTGCGGCATTTTCAGACAACAACGTGCACAGCTGGCTGCCGCTCAATAACACAACCCGGTCCACCACAGCAGCCATGTTTTTATTAATGTTTACACTTCCTTTGGAGCTGTAAACACGTGGCATTGAGAGCAGGAGCTCTGTAAATGCCATTTTCATGAAGGCAAAGGAGAGGAAAAGAATAAAACAGTAACACCTCTCCAGCAGGGGGTGCTGAAGACCTGCACACTACCGTAAGACAGAAGGGGAAAAAACAGCATGTGCTATATTAACAACCTTTATACTCTGTTCTTGTTCTTTGTTTCTCAGACATACCTTACTATTTTTTGATGAGCACTTAACTACAATGAGCTGCGTGACTGACCTGGCCCTGCTTCCAGCACTCTCTGAACAGTTTCCAGTTGTTGTTGTTGCGGTGGTCTTTGAGCCAGAGCAGTCGACGATCATACAACCAGCAGTGGGGAATGTCTGCATGCTGCTCAGGCATATCTTCAGCTTGTTTCCTCCTCTCAGCCTTAGTCTCTTCCTGGGGTTTCGCCTTTGGGCTCTGTTTGGTGCTGCGGTCTGCTGGTATCTTATTCTCCACCACTGAAGCTATGATGTCATCCAGGATGTTAGGCATAGTGCGGGCACTTTTCCCAGTCTGAGCAGGGACACATGGGAGACAGAGAATGAAGTATTATTATAAGTAGTACTAGGGTCTCTTTTAGCGAGACCATTTAGTATGAATATAGACACAAATTGCCAGAAACATACAATAAAATTGCTGTATTAGTCAAAATGTTAAACAGAAGTCATTCTTTCTCTTCTGCTCTTCTTACTCACAGTTAACTATCTTACTGCATGTTACTGCATGACAGATGTTACTGATTGTTTGCAGATGGTGAATGAAGTTTATCTGAATGAATATATTTATAACCACATTTCAGAAAACTGCTCTCTTGTTTAGAGGTATTGTGTGGTTGTATGAGTTGTGAGACCTGTGAGGCGGTGGAGTAGACCGGGGCAAATGCGATGCCGGCATCGGTGGAGCCCAAGCGCAGTTTTCCAGCCGTAGTGGTGAGCAGGTCTCGCAGTGTGGAGCCCTGCTCTGTGCTGTTGGCCACCAGAGATGAAGTTTTACAGTGCAAAGTCTCCAGAGCATCTGTGTTCTCTTCCTTCACCTTCCCTACAGCCGACTCCTTATTCTCTGCGGGACGAGACACCATGTAGGCACAAAAGGTATAATATATATATATATATATATTATATATATAAAGAAAAGTCACATACACTAACATTTAATGGAGTGCATTTATTCTCGATCACAGCATGTAATCTCCATGGCATTGTTACTTCAGTTGGTCTGGTCGAGGCTCAGCAACATTAATATGGCAGTAAAATGAAGTCAGCTAATGATCTGAATGTACTGAATGAGCAGGTTATCACATCAATGGACTTTTTCTTCCCTGATGGCACGGATTTAAATTGGGGACTCAAATAATGAAAGAGTGGTTCGGGGAGCATGAGGAATCATTTTCACATATGTATTGGCACCCCAGAGTCCTGACCTTAACCCTATTGAAAGTTTTCAGGATGTGCTGGAGAAGACTTTATGGAGTGGTTTGATTTTTCCCTCATCAATTCAAGACGTCGGTGAGAAATGAACCTGACACTGGATGGAAATTAATGTTATGATGCTTAGGTTTGTTGAAACAGTGGCATCACGATTACATGCTGTGAGCAAGGCTAAAGGTGGAACAACAACAAGCATGTTTTATGCTGTTGATTCACAATTGATCAGGTGTTAAAAGAAAAACCCTGTGCACTGCATAGCTTGTGCTTTACTTTCTATAACAGATAACTAAGCTCATGAATGAACTTGGGAATTACCTGACACGTTAAATCAAGCAATCATGGAAAATGTGCACTCAATTCAGTGCCAGAACTGTGACCGAGAGCCTGTCGTTGATATAATAACTGATGAAACATGACCCGGTTCAGTTCCGAACAGGCACTTTCAGTCAAAATCTGTGAATACGTTGCTTTGTGAAGCCCACATCTCCAAGAGGCACCTAAGTGGCAATCCATTTGAAGCATAGCAACCATAATAAAATAAAGGGTGTTGTATATTCCCACCTGACTGTATTTAATGAGACACTATGGACTTCAAACCTCTGTGAGACATGTAAAATATGTAAGATTGTACAGGGTGTATAATTAACAAGGGAGGATGTCCATATAGTTGTGAAAAGCACATGCTGAGATATTAGTTAATTAGTTAGCAATATGATACCAGCAGTCAAGCTATTCACAAAGTATTGCTGCAGTATGAAATATACAGTCAGTGGTATATGAATTCGGATTATGTAAGCGTCAGTAGTTCCATCACAATTACCCTGTATCGTCATTTACATCACTGTCAGCAATGTCCCAACTGGTCAAAACACATTAACGTGATGGTCTTGATTTCCAGAATAGCCATGCCAAAAGATTATCTTTAATTTTACTAGATCTCCAGAGGATAAATTAATGTATCAACTTGACCGTTTTGCTCCCACTCACACAGGACACATATAATTACAGCATAACAGCGTTAAATAAATGGTTTTCAGCGTGGGAGTGAATGGGGTATTAGAATATCCTGTAAGTGTAGCATATAAAGCCAAGTGAAATGCTGGATAAACATCTGGTTAGGTGAGCACTTGTGACTGTGGGACTGGGAGCAGCAGTTATGTATACTGTTAAATATGAGGTTTGTGGAATTCTGGCTGCCAGTCAAACGCACATGTGTAGACTCACAGTGAAGAATCTGACTACTCTAGGATTTGCATATTTCCAAATACGTGTGTCCGTTTCTTTATGCTCACCTTTCTTCTCTTCCCGGGATTTTTGCTCGGCCAAGTCAGCCAGAAAGTGCAGTGGTGATTGAGATTCCGGTGGTGTGAGCTTGCTATCAGTGCTGGTGTCACTGGCTGGGCTGCTGCCCCCATTCGCCTCCACCTTCTGTCCCAAATTGTGCTGGCCGGCCTCGGGCTTGCACAGAGAAAGCTTGTTGCTGTGGTTTAGCACATTCTGGAGGACCTGTGTGAGAAAAGCACATGGAGGGTTAAAGAGGAAAAGAGAAACACTAAAAAAAGTCCCTTATGAGCAGGGGAAGCTTCCTTGAAAAGATACAGCATGGATACAAACCTGAGAAACACCATTAGTGGATGGGAGTTTGTTGAGGATGTTCTGCTTGTTGGCACAGGCGCAGTGCGCTTTAATACCAAACTTCTCCCTGAGCATGTGCATGGCATTAACCAGATCCGTCAAAACTGCAAAGAAACACAGAAATGTCACTTTTTACATACTGAAAACAGTTAAACACTACAACCAGTGAATTCCTAAAAACGAGAGGAGGATATTCAAAGCAATGACCGATGAGACTTGCTGAATTCAGCATGCGCCTACACACTGACAGCTATGAACTATGCCATCTCGGCACTCTGTCAAGTATGCCTCAAGCCCCACAACAGCCCTTTGTACCAGACTCGCAGGGTGCCCAGTATGTGCAATTGCTTGTTGTTCCATGGGTTTTCACTCTGGAATGAGGGAAAGCATTAGGACCTGACTGTGGTTAGGAGATAAGTGTGTTACACTGGCTCGGTAATAAAGAGCACAGTGAATTTAAGATTATCCACTGAAATCCTTTCTGACACTCTCCTTTCTCTCCTGCATGTTCTGGCAAATGGGGATGTGTTCGGTATGGCTCCGTACCTGTTCCTGGAATAATCTGCGTTGGCATCAAGTGCTTGTGATCATGCGGTTGTCCCTTGACACACTTCAGCCAGGCGTACAGCTCTTTGTCTGTGTAACGATAAAAGTAACATTACTCACAGGAAGGAAATTGCAACAACTTTCTTTACATAACAAAAAACATCCCAGACACATGCAATAATTAAATAAATACTGTACAGCACAGATTGTCTCTCCAGGCTTGATTGGAGTAGAGGAGCTGTGGTGTTTATAGCTCTGATAAATATAAAGTGGAACATGACTCAGCAGAAATGATGTTAAGGCTGGAAGAAACCAATCGGCAATTGCTTTTGATGGAAGTGACTCAATGTACTGCAGAGACAAACAAGTCTGGGTGAATGAGGATGAGACAGATGATGATTTGCATGCGATGCTTTTTGTCAGTGTGACTGTTTACATCTACTGTACCCTCTAATACCTGTTGACATTTCATATTAAAAAAATATGCAAGATGCAGCTTGAACTAAATGTTGGCACACATAAAGATGGCATTATGCAACTGCTGTCAGAGCATCAAGTTCAGAGCATTAGTTCGGCATGTCTCCTAAAAAATGTTCTTATTAAACAGAAGGTACAAAGATAAACTGCCCAGACTTGGTAGGAAAGTGCACCATCTGCCCTAGCCCATTCACAGCAGGTATGGTGTAGTGATGGTCATGTGGTTGGGGGGTTAGGGAGTTGTGTGTGTGTGTGTGTGTGTGTGTGTGTGTGTGTGTGTGTGTGTGTGTGTGTGTGTGTGTGTGAGAGAGACCCTCACCAAGATCGAATGAATATCCAAACAAAAACTGACCTTTCGAGCTCTTCTTCTCCTTCGCCTTGTAGCAGTCCAAGCACACCACAAATCCACATTTCTGGCACACCCAGTGAATGTTGAACAATGTGGCCTCGCATGCATCGCAGCTCTCACGCACCCCCCTCACCGCTCGTTTCCAGGCTATCTTGGCTGCAAGGCAAAGCAAACACAGTCTGGATAAAATGGATGTTCATTGAGCAGATTGCAAGAATTTTATTTCTCTCTTTCTCTCTCTCTCTCTCTCTCTCTCTCTCTGTTAAAAACAACAGTCTGACAGATGGGATAATTTCATATTCCTCAGTCAGCAGACAGCAGACAAAAGCTACAATATGTGTAATGTTGTAACAAGAATGTTTCTGGAGTATATATGGGCCACGTTTCTGTCATTTAAACAGATAAACTCTGGATTCCTCTGAGTCCAAGACTCATTGTGGGACTCAGAGGAATTTCATTACCGGTAGTGATGTTTCATAGTTACGTGTATGTGACAAATAAATTTGAAACTTGAAACTTGATAAATCAGGTTAGCCTTAAAAGATTACAAGTATTTACCTAGTAAATAGCCAAAATTTATAACAAAGAAAGAAGAAAGTCTAATATGTCAAAGTACCATCCTTCTTTATCCATGTGGCTGCAGTCTTCTCGCTTATGACCAGCTGGCAGAACTTATCTCCGATGTAGCTTAGAATGTATTTGGAGGTTTCCACGTCCAAATCATTCTCTTCATATGCATCCGGAGCCCAGAGGCTCAATGCCTCCTCGTCGTGCTGGTCAGGGGACGAGAAGCCATCTATCCGGATAACTCCATTCTTACTATATGAAAGGCTACAGGAAGAGTGACAGGAAAAAAAAAAATCAAAGGGTTACCTGAATAGATGACACAGATATAAAAGACATTCTCTGAGATTGTTAATATAACAAAAGGCCACACTGTGTGTGTGTGTGTGTGTGTGTGTGTGTGTGTGTGTGTGTGTGTGTGTGAGAGAGAGAGAGAGAGAGAGAGAGAGAGAGAGACAATAAGAAATAGAAAGACAAGCTCTTTTAAACAGGCACAAAACAATATTTTCTTAACCCTGCCTAATCTACACAAGCTTTCGTTTCTACACCAGTTCAGGTTATAAATTGGCCAAATCACGGTGTATCACAACGCGGGTATTTGTGATACAAAGTGTCTTTGGCTTCACAGACTTCTAATAGAGAATTAAAAGTGGCCTATAAGCAGCACTGAAGTGAAACATGAATATGTTTAGAATACAGAGGACAGGTCTTCCAATCTAGGCTAGTCTAGGTCAATGGAGCAATTCCTCAGCTGGCGCTAGGGTATACTAGAGCACTCGATTTGACTTCTGTTGCCTGATGTGGGGAACATCAGTATCATTAATTTGATTCCCTTGGTAGGATGGCAGCCTTGGTAATAACAAGTAGCTCATAATACAAGTATATACCCCAAATATGGTTAAAAGAAAAAAAAAAAAAAAGAGTGGTTGATTCAGCCAGTTAAGCCATGTTAATTTTGGTTTCCAGTGTAGTTTAAAATGATAATAAATAAAACATATTATTATATACCAACTACAGTACGTGCAATCTGATTGGTCAACCTGCAGGCAATCTGACCGGTGGGTTAGCTGTTGGCTAGCTGACCTGTGCACTGTAATCTACTGTAGCTTCCAGAGAAAAATTCAGTGTTTTCTGGAAGAGAAAATATATTGAGGAAACACCCTAAAGGATAACGAGCTCACAAAGTCCCATAAACTACTTGCGGTTCGTCAGAAAGCTTTTGTGCACGTTACCGTCTTTGGTGTGTGTTGATACCAGTGACTGTCTTACCGGCGAAAGTAGTAGAAGCGGCAGAAAACGGGTGAGTGGGTGGGCTCTTCTCCTTTCTTGGTGCGGATCGAACGGCACTCGCGGCACTTCTGCAGGTTGGGGCCGATCTCTGAGCATGAATCGTCCTGCAGGAAGGACTCGCCCGTCTGCTTCAGCTTCTTCACTTTCCTCCAGTCTTTCAGCACTGAGCGAGGAATACCGTCTGAACACACACACAAACCATAAAACTACATTAAGAGACTTCTCAGAATTGAATGACAGTGGCTCTTATTTTCTTCATCAATTTTTTACAAGAATATTGCAATTAGTGAAGCTTCTGTGCTAAGCATAGAAATGAGTACAATCTATCCAACACATCCAGTATAAGGTAAATCCCAACAAATAAATAATGAACACTTCCTACACTTATGTTAAAATGTTCTCAAATTTCGTTCTAGGGATGTGCATCAGGCTGATGTGTGTTACTAAGCACCTAATGAAAATGATTAAATGAAGCATTAGTTGCACGGTATGACTCTCAGAGGATGAGGTCTACCTTTTTACCTTTAAGTCACACCCAGGTGACTCCTAAGTCTCAGTACTATGACTACGGTTATGAAACATGACAATCCAGAGTGACTGTGTTTTAGAACATATATTGAGTTACAAAGGGGCTCCTCTCTGCATGTAACAATAATACGTGGGGCCTGCTAAAAGCTCTCCGGTTAGAAGAGCACTTAACATGCCTTGGCAAGATTTATTTCACATAAAAGTTGAACATTCCTGTAGCAGCTTTGAAACCTCCACAGCTGCAGCCCAGATGTGAACACAACCCCACCCTCAGACTCAGACTATCCCTGACTATTTCGGGCATACAATATCTTCCACTTTAGGAATCAATAAAATTGTTAAGAAGCTCATCTGTGGGGTAACAACACAAATAAAATATCTTTATATGGTACGTTTTTATGTAATTGGTGAATCTAACAATTAGTACAAATTATTCATAGAAATAAGGTTTTTGACAAGTGTAAACAAATACACAAGCAACTTATATTTGTTAATTTACTCCTGAAACTGATTGCTCGATCAAGTATCCTACATGTATGCAGATACTACACAGTAGTATACATATTACTTTATACTCTTTTTATTGTGCTTTGCTCACACCTGTTTTTAATTTATTTCCTGTGCAGAGAATCCCAAAAATCCCAAAAGGATAAGTTAATACCTAATGTGGTTTAGAACCTGGAATATTTAATCAATTTTCAAGATGCCATAATCCATTTTTGGTGACTGATCTTTGCAGCTTCACTGTAATGTACGACAAATTTCGAGCTGAAAGGATCGAGATCTGTGTTCTAGATCTGTATTCTAAAAATGTAGATGCTATTAAAAATTCGAGATTCAAAGGATAAAAACTTACTGCTGCTGGCCAGTTTGAGTTTGGTTTTCTCCTTGGCGCTTCTGAAAATGCCGTTGGGCTTGACATCATCCTCATCCTTGTCATTTTCCCCTTTCTTCTTTTGCATGTCATTCTGCTTCTTCTTGTAAGTGGGTTTAGGCTGCCTCTTTGCCCTCTGCTCATGCTTGCTGTCGCTGCCATCTGAATCATCACCGCTGTCTGAACCTGACTCATGAGGCCGCTTGGAGGGACCTCGTCGAGGTTTCCGGTCTTCCTGGCTCATTTTATCCTCTAAGCATTTGCCGTCTTTGCCTATCTCCACATCGCTGGACGTGGATGCTACTAGGTTCACTGTGCATGGCTTAATGATCTCAGAAACGGCACTGGATGTCTTCTCCACTTTGTTAGTGTTGCGATCTTCCTCTGAGTGGCGAGTGAGCCATGCTTTCTTCAGCTTATGGTAGTTAGGCTGATTCATCTGTGAAGGCTGACCATTGGGTAGGGGGCTGGCTTTGTGGGCTGTGTTCCCTGGCGAGGCACGGTCCTGATTGATGATGGTGGGCGATTCCTGAGAGGATCGACTGCTGCTTTCACTCTCTGAGGCACTGCTTGAACCACGAGACTGGGCAGCAGCCAGGGCGGCCTTGTGCTTCTTCAGGTGGATGAAGTTCCCAGAGTAGGGCTGTGAAGCTGGGGCCAAACCAGGCTGAGGCAGCTGGCCACTGGGGGAGGCTGTCCTGGCATTGCATTCCTGCAGCTCAGGCCCAGTAGGAGTCCTGCATTTGGATACAGGGCCCTCCAGTTTGTTGATAGTACTGTTGTTTGGAGTAGCTGAGGTGGGGTAAGGCAACTCAGCTGTGCCTCGACTCAGTACATTGTATGTAGAAGCAGCAGAGGCAGAAGTGGTTACATCAGTACTGCTATTGCACACAGAGTTAACAACAGCTACCGCAGAGCTGGGAAAGCTGCCCTGGGAGACTTGGACAAAGTTCTTTTTGTACTGCAAAAAAATGTCCTCTCTATTTGTGTTTTGCTGGATAACTCTGCCAGGTTCTCTGGGCTCAGCCAGTATGGTGCAGTCCAGTTGGTTTTTGCCTGTATGTGGCCTACTGCCAGACGTCTCCTTGGCGCCAGACTTGGAGCCTGGTGAGCTGTCATACTTAATGCAGGTTCTAGAGCGAACAATAACAGAGGCTGTGGCTGCCTGTGGCTTCCCTTGACTTTTGTCTGAGTGCCACTGAGCCACTTTATCGTGGCTCTGTGAGTCAGAGTTGGGCCTCCATGGCTCACCGGGGCCCAGCTCAACATTGCTCTTCACCTCCCTGAGCTCTGGAAGCAGAGTGGGTGGCTTCTGTTGCTCTGAAACCTTTCCAGCCACACTGACCGGTTGAATGGGAGTGAGTGTTGGTGGTGAAAGGCGACCATAACCAGCCTCCTTGCGGTCAAGTGTTTGCTGGGTAGGCGGGTGAAAGACTGGTGCCCTATGCAGGGCAGGCATGCTCCTGAGTTGGTTTGAGGGTGAGATAGCTGGACTGCGGCGTTCGCTGGCTGCCACTGGGGTACTGAGTGGGTTCAGGGCCACCTGCTGACTGAGCTGCTCATTGATTTTGCCCGCCAGTCCCTCAGCCTCTGGCTGGTGCTTGATGAGCGGGGGAGGCTTGGACAAGGACTTGGTGCTGCCTCCACCACTGGTGTAGGAGCCCAAAGGCAGGGGACTCGAGACCGAAAGAGAGTTGAATTCTTTGGAGGGATACAGACGGGGTGGCTCATTCACAACACTGTTGGACAAGGTGGTGAAATAGTTGCTCTGTGGCAGTGACTGAGAAGCAGGGTGCTTGTACTTGTAAAGATCAGAGGGCGAATGCTCATTCTCCTTCGGCGGCCCACTAATCGGGAGGGGAGGAATGCGGGTATAGGGTTCACGCTCTGGCTCTCCTGACCGGATCTTGGCAGTAAAGGGGGCCACCTCAATGCTCTCTTGTAAGATGCGGCGGTTCTCCTCCTTGTACTTAACAGCCCGGTCTGGTGTGTCCAGTGGCAGGCGTGGAGGCTGTGTCTGCTGCTTCAAGTGAGATGAATCCATGTACAGGCGCTGCAACTCTTTGCTGTTAGGTGTTCGGCTTCGGTCTGGCTCCTGCTTCAGATGGGCTGTTACCAGTCCACGCATGGGATCCAAAAAAACCTTACTTTCTAGCTCCCTGTTGAAAAGGAGGAAAACGTAATAGAAAATGTTGATGCTTTTATTTTTTTTTATCAAAAATACTAAAAATCTACTGTCCAATCCAATGGATATTCTGTCTTGCATTCTATGATCCTGACTAAGAATGTAAGCACTGTAGATGCATATTTTTGCACAGCATTCATACTTTTTGGACCTTATACCTTTTTTAACCCCAGTGGTAAAATCATATGCACTTGCTTCAAACAAAAAGAGCTACTGATTATGTCAGAGCCTGAGAACAGTGCAGGAACTCAACCGACTTTTTTGTTAGTGTCCATACTACATGATACGTTACAAAGTCCTCTATAGAAGTAGATAAGAATCAGCCAGTCTGGCTTTAGAAAACCAAACCCAGTTACTCATTTATTCCAAACCAATTCCGTTATGAGCATGGTTGCTAAATGAGCATGAATTTGTTTCATTTCAGGTCACAAGGTATTTTAACAGACAGTGCTCTGTGTGTGTGGCTGGGTGTGGCTGGGTGTGTGTGTGTGTGTGTGTGTGTGTGCGTGCCTGCGTGTGTACTCACCCTTTATGGAGATCTGAAGATGTTTTAGAGAGTGGAGGGCTGGAGTGTGAGGTGATTTTAAGGGGTCTGTGGGGGTCAGCACTGGCTGGTCTACTGGGGGTATGGCTCAGCATCCCAAGGCTGTCTGAGTTTGAGGTTACAGGGGTGTGCTGATGGAGCCAGGGGCTAGAGGTGTTCTATAACATACATGCACACACAAGACATACAGCATCCATTAAGGTATTATGACTGTGTAACTGTAATAACAACTGACTTTCACACAGTAATACTGATTTCCACTCCTATTCCTGCTCTTTTTTCTCACTGTTTGAGTCATAAAACTACACCCTTCTGAATGAAAAAGGACTAGAATAAAGGGCATTAATAACAGTTTCTAGTAATCTCAGAATCTCCTTTTAAACACTCCACAATGTTGAAAGAGGCTTTCTCGATTCAGTAATGTACTTGAGCACACACCGATAAAAAAGAGAGACCATGTCATGTGATGCACTTACCCTTGGCAAGTTACCATCTGAGTTCACAGCATTCTCAGGATGCACCCACTTTGACCCAGGCAGGCTGAGT
Source organism: Neosilurus mollespiculum (assembly GCA_030014195.1). NCBI lineage: Eukaryota > Metazoa > Chordata > Actinopteri > Siluriformes > Plotosidae > Neosilurus > Neosilurus mollespiculum. The sequence goes on from JAQMYF010000021.1 coordinate 23,479,931, forward strand.
CCAGGAGGATAGGAGTGCTGTGTGCCATTATGGTACTGCCAGATAATGGGGTACAGGCCCAGCTGGTTGTAGCTGGCACCTCCATGTGTCTGGGACAGCAACGGAGGGGGCGGTTGCTGTTGCAGAAACTGCTGTTGCTGGTGTTGGTGGTGAGCTAGAGCCAGATGACTGAGTCCACCTGAGTCGAGGCGAGGGTGGCCACCCAGCAGGGAGGTCGGTGGCATGGCAGGCAACACAGTGGGGAGCAAGGGGTGGTGCACAGAAGGGTGTGGGCTGAGGGAAGAGGCAGGCAATAGGTGGGAGGGGTGGTGTGAATTAGGTGTCAGGCAAGTAGTGTGGGAGGAGCTATGGAGTGGATGGTGGTGGGGCAGAAGGTAGGTAACATGGCTAGGCTCAGCCTCAGGCCTCACCAGGGCTGGGTCACGATACACCGTGAAGTGCTCGTTTTTGTCGACTATGAGAGGGCTCTTGGTGGACTCAGAGGGAGTGGTGCGAGCAAGAACAGGCTTGAAGCTGGACCGTAGGGGTTCTGGGTCTGGCTTGATTGTGGACCGGGCAACAGTTGATGGAGGGTTGTCAGTGTGTCGTCCTTTGTGTTTGTTCACTTCAGGGGAAATGTTTGGTTTAGGTTTCATGGCCTCCAGGACACTGTGGGTTTTCGACTTCATGGCGTCAGGTGAGGGATTGCACTTGGGTTTAAATGTGTCAGGTGAAGGGTTGGACTTCGACTTGGCCACATCTGGCGATGAGCTAAGTTTCTGTGGCTTTCGCACATCTTCAGCAAGTGAGGCGTTCTTGATGCACGGCATGATTGAAGGGTACTGCTGCTGCACTTTCTCCCTTTCCCTTTCTGCCACAGCAGCTGACTCACTTACTGAAGCGACAGGTCGGATTACCTCAGAGTGGGCATACTCAATTTTGCTACCCAAGCTCTGACCAAGCTGCTGTGGCAACTCGCCCTCTGGTTTCCTGCATTCAGATGATGAGGAGTTTAGCACCACATGTCTGGCTTCGGGGACATACATTTCACGTTTCTGAGTGGCCAAAAGGGCAGACACAGCTTCTGAGCTCTCTCTCGTGCCACTTTGGGAGCCAGAGTCTTCAGTTATGTCAATCACACATTTGGGTGTAAGAGTTTTGGGTGCCCCTGTGCTATAATGGTCCTTGGGCAGAGTTTTCACAGTGCTTTTTATTTCCACAATGCAGCTCTGAACCTCAGTTGGGCCCAAGTTCTGAGGCTGTGTGCAGGGGCTGGGAGGGGGCAATGGGGTAAGCTGCACTGGGGACCTCCTTTCCCCTGTATGTTCACTCTTGCCAGAGGGAATCACTTCCATGGCTGCCGGCTTGACGACCTTATCTACCGCGGATACCTCCTCCCAGGGAGACACCCTGGTATTGGCGTCTGGCTCCTCCAGAGCCTTGAAGCTCTGGGACTCCTCTTCCTTATCTTTTAAAGTCCCCTTATTTTTCAGTTCGTTTTCAGAGCTTGGCTCTGACGAAGAGTCAAGGAGCCTCTTATTGGAGTTTTCAGAGTCGCTGCTCTCTGAATGATCTGATGCCTCCATCTTTATTCGTTTAAGGCAAGCCTTTTTCTCCTCGTCTTCAGCTTTCCTCCGCTTGCTAACCATCTGTTTTGATTTGTTCCTAGAAACATCTGCAGCACATAAAATCACATATGAACGGTCAGCTAGGGTATAACTTTAACAACAAAGATGCACCAAAGAAATCCCTCATGCTTTGGAGTGGTTTCAACCATGGTGTGATGTCACTTTCTACATAGGGTAAACATGTACTGATTTTCGAGTGCTGCATTAATATGGTAGAACAGCTCCTGGTGCACTTCTGAACACTTAAAGACTCCATTTACCTGCGGTTTGTGTACTTTCCCCATCTTCTAGTCATAATGAGGATGTACATTAAGTGCCACAGTGGGCTGAGGTCAACAACCAACTGCCTTCAAAGGGTTTTTCTTTACTATACACAAACCCTGACTGCTTCTCAAATAGAACACACCAACTGAATACATAGAATTCTGGCTCTGTTATTCTTTTTGTGGTGGAAAAGCGAATCCAGTAAGAGAGTAGATATCAACTCTATGGAGTAGAAAGTGCAATTACATTTACATTTATGGCATTTGGCAGATGCCCTTATCCAGAGCAACTTTCTTCTTTTAAATGTAATTTATACAACTGAGCAGAGGAGGGATAAGGGCCTTGCTCAAGAGCCTATTGGTGGGACTCGGGCTTAAACCCCTGGCATTTGGGGCTCAGTAACCCAAAGCCTTAACCACTGAACCACCACTGCCCCACTACCACAATTATTTGTTTGTTAGTGTTTAAACAAAATTACAACAATGCTATTTTTTGGATTTTTTTCCCATTTTTTTCTCCCTAATTTAGTCAGATCCAAATCCCACCCATCAAGTACTGCCTTCCATATCACATGACCACCACCAACCAGGGAGGGGCGTAAGCATGCACATGCTCCCTCCATGACATACAATGCTGCCTTTTTTCGAACTGCTGCATATGCGTATTTGGGGGCGGTCTATCACACGCGAAGGGAAAGCACTTTCCACCCCCTCGTACGAATGAGCTCACAGACGCCCATGATTGGCTGGTGATCGCTGTGAGGGTCAGGTAAGTGAGCATATGCCATCCCTCCCTCCCGTGAGAGCTCGGCCAATTAGCTCCCATTGACTCGTAGTGAAAGGTCTGTTCCAACTACAGCAATAACAGTGATAGGACAGTACTTGTACAGTGCAGGAGGTTACCTCCTTTTCCTCCTCTGGAGTCCATCTTTTCCTCCTTAAGCTTCTCATCATCCGGGATGCTGCTGTCTGATCCCTTCCTGCGTGTTGACCGGGACCCGCGCTGTTGCCCTGGTGATGATTGCAACTGCTGCTGGGATGCCTGCTGCTGTGCATGCTGGGATTGTTGCTGCTGGGCCTGCATACCCTGCTTAGTGGCTGAGCCTGATGAGTTCATCACTGGTCTGGGACTGTTGGCCTGGGCACGTGTGTAATGACCCTGTGAGCAATCCGCAGGCAAGAAGAGACACACACACACACACACACACACACACACAAAGACAACAATGATGGCGGAGGTCAACTGGATTGGGATTAAATTTGTCATGTGTTTCTTTTTCCTGCAGTGGGTACAAAATCCACCACAACCACTAGTACCACTAATATAAAATACCAGAACTTCACAAGAACTATAAGGAAAGGAAAAGGGAACTCCATTTCAACACATTCTTGTCTGTCAACATCTGCACTACAGACAGTCTATCAAAAAATGGAGTCACAGCACTAGCCTTAAAAGGAGAGTTCCTATGGCATTTCTCTGCTCCATAGTTTAATAGACTCTGCCACAAAAGCCCTCATTTATGCTAGAAAAACTGGCACGCAGTTATTGCTGAACTACAACTAAAAACAGTAAAAATGGGATATGCAGAGGCTAGCCTGAACAGTACTGTGTCTTACAGAATGGAGGATATGCAGATTCTACATAAACAGCTCTTCTAAAACTATTGAGAGGGAGCGGGCGCGGCCCTGTACCTGAGTGCTTCCTGTGTTGCCGCTTGGTCTCCCTCCTGTGGTCTGCTTGCATATCCCCAATTTATGTTTTTCACAAAGAAACAAAAAGAGAAGAGAACAAAACAGAAAATAAAATAAAACAAAACAAAATGGAACAGAGACGACGTGTTAATAATAAAGGGACCAGTGATGCTACTCTAGACTTTTATTCTTATAAAAAAAAAAAAAAAACAAGACTTCTAAGCACATAGGAACTTTACTTTAAAAGCTAGCTACAAACAGAGCACATGGCCAGCAAATGGCACACAGTGCACAGAGCAAAGCATACACACAAACATAAATACTGACAAGGTGAATGTACCATTTCAACACACAACATAAATGGGTCGCTAAAAGGTAGGAATGCTGAATAACTACTGCCAAACAGCACAGCGCAAAAACAGGCAGTGTGAAAAAGTGTGTGTGTGCGTGAGAGAGAGGGGTGTGTATGCACTTGCAAGCTGCAATTGCATTACTCACGTGGGCAGTGTTGCTATTCTGGCTAGAGCGTGATCTGCTTCTAGTGATGCCTATATTTTCTCCTTTCAGCAAATAATGGACCACATTATCCAGAAAGGTCATCTGTACCATAGAGGGATCGACGTTCTGAGGCTCTAGTACCTACAGACAGGAGAAAGAGACAGTCAGGAAACACGATCTGCCTGGGTACAGGTTAGTAGTATAGATGTATCTGAAAATGGCTGTTTTTAATAAGGACAAGGTGTAACTGGCTGTACCTGGTCGTTCATCACAACCATAGTGCGGCTGAAGAGGTCGTGATGAGTAATGATGCCCGTGAACCATTGGGTAGCTGAGTCTAACCTGTATACTCGTACGCGATATCCATTTAAAGAATAGGGACCTGGAAAGAATACAAAAGATGCTGCCGTTAGAAGGTGCAAAAGAAAAACAAATCAGAACCATCCATTTTTTCCACTTGGTATTAGCATAATTTCCCTTTCTAATGGCAATCAATATCGAATAATTGAGTGCGCATGGACATATTAATGTATCATAAGAAAATAATATTAAAATACTATTAATATAATTGAGGTGCTTTTCCCTCATGGCTTCACTACAGTCGTCAAAGGCCAGCAATTTAAATACTTTTTCCCAGGATACACGAGATGCACCACCATGAACTCCACAGCTGTGATAAACTGTTTAACAGGGTTAAATTGCTACAGAACAAAAACTGGAGCTGACTGAGCTTTAGCCTCTGTCTAACCACTAGTGTTGCAAAGGGAGTTTCTCATTGTCAACACAATCGTGTCGGTCATCACAAGGTCGGAAATGGGAAAGAACAACTCCGCTGAAAATGATGCCCATGATGCTTGTGACAAAATGTATTTTGATGTTACTAAAACAGAATAGAATAGAACAGAACAAAATAGAATTAGGCCCTGTGATGGTTTGGCAAGCTATTCAGGGTGTACGCCACCTTCACCTATTGTTGGCTAAGATAGGCTCCGGCCTCCTGCGACTCCAGTAGGATTAAGTGGTTAGGCAGATGAGTGAGTGAGTGATAATATAATAATATAATAAAATTTCTATACCTATATCTATATACTGAAAGAAAAGATGACAGAAGTCACTTTGGCCACTTAAAACCCACCTTCCAGCTTTCTTTTTCTGATTTTGTGTTGAAAAAATAAAAGCAATTTTTAAAGCACACACGAGAAAGTATGCTAATGTGGCTGAATGAGACTGAATAAAGCAGCCTGTATTATGCTAGTCTCATTCATTTACCCTAATAACTCATCCCATCCATGTGGGATAATTTTATTACCTCAATCAGCTCTCAGTGTAAGCAGGACTAAATGACACACACCTAACACAGACTGCTTCAGCTACAACCACGTACTCCCTTTTCTTTGCTAGCTAGCTAATGATCTCCAAGTGTATAGAATCAACCTTAATTCTCACCACAACGTAAAAATAACGAGCCAATGAAATATCACACACATCCCAGCTATCTCATGCCGAGAACTTAGTAGGAGTCTGACTGAAGTAGCAAAATTATAAATTAGTGTTTTAAGATATTTTATTAGGAATGTCCTCTTAAAGAAATATATGGAGCATATCACTACAAAATGATTGATCATAATAATAATAATAATAAATTAAATGTCCTGAAATGACTGCATGACAGCCCGTGTTCTGTAGAGGGAGCCAGGCAGTGGTGTGAAATCGTGCCAGCCGCGATGTGCGCTGGCCCATCATCTCTCTCCTCAAGTGCCGCAGCTCATTACAGGGTCCAGACTATTTCCTTTCATTACTACTCAATAGTGCTCCTGTACCCGGGTCCAAACCAGTGAACACGGCAGCTCTCCAAGCAGATACATGTACACGTAATGCATGTGAACGCCCACACAAACAAAAAGTCCAAGTCAAAGTACAGAACCAAACCACACTTTGCACTTTCTGTTCTGTCTCCCTCACATTCTCCTCCCCATCCCAACCCTTCACCAAATCCTTTGGCTTAGAGATTCTTTCCATTCTGCCGTCCTTTGCCAGCTGCCAAGTTTAACAATTATATCTAATTGTTGGCCTGGAATGCTGCTGCTGCGGACCTTGTAAACAAGACCTCATGCCAAAAGCCACCAGTACAGTCTTCTGAACAGTCTCTCTCTCTATCTCTCTCATACACACTCACACACACACACACACACACACACACACACACACACATGCACAGTATTAAAAAAAAGGTGAAACCTGTGGAAAGGCTATTAGTTAGGAAGAAGGAAACATGGCATGTTTACTCAGATATTCCATTAGAAAGTCTTACCTTGCATAAAAATTTCCTGCACCTTTTGGTCTTTTACCCAGCCTTTCACTTCTTCATGAAGCTGTGGATTGTCCCTGAGAACAGGACTCAAGCTGTCCACTTCATCCTGCACAACACAAGAACATTCCCACACATTAGTCATCAACAAACTATTACTTCAAGATGCATCACAATGGATTTAGTATGATGCTAATTTCTTGCTTTTTCATATATTAGTGTTTGTTGCTTTCTAGTCAAGGAAAACATGTGTAGCATTTAACTTATAGTGCTTTTAACAGCTGTATTACAGTACATTAACCCCAAAATCTGACCTTCCCTATGGCTGACAATGAAGACCTTACAGTCCGATTCCACCTGCACGCTAGTTAAAAAGCACCTGGTGTGCATTACATGCAAATCAGCTATGTAGCTCTTTGTTTGCCTCTTGTTGCTATTGTTAGTTTTTGGGGTTTTTTTTAAGCCAACCTCTCTGCGTAACAGTAAAGAACTCCAAAATGCTCTACAGGCCCCTGAAGCATACTGCAGCACTATTATGCCACAGAGGTGTTACTATGAGAGGTGTGTTGTTCCTCTTGAAGATATGTCTATCAGTTCAGGTTCAGGTGCTGTAAACTGCAGGTGACGGTAGACGACTCTTCTGGGTCATGAATGTGACTTCACAGTAGAACTTAACTCTGTATTCAGCTTATTTCCTGAGGATGTCCTCTATTTCTGCTGACTTCATTCAAAATAAAAATGCTTTGTCTACATTCACCCACAACTTTGGCTCCCGTGACCTCATTCACTCTGAGCCGCCACTAATACACACAGCGAGCAACCCTCTCCCAATGCCAGTCTTTTACATCTGTGCATGTACTGTATGTGTAAGTACTCTCGTGGTTATTGAACACAAAAATTATATAAAACCAAAAACCAAATCATTCTAGGAATATCTTTTTTTCTAAAATGGAAGTAAGTCCAGATTTGCAATATTTATACGAGATAAAGGAAACCCAATCGAGCACAGGAGGAATTTTGGGGGGATTTCCACTCTAAAAAACTGAACTCTAAGTTTTCTCCCACAGCACAAAAACATGCACATTGGGCTAACTGGCTGTTCCAAATTTCCTCTAGCTGTGAGTATGAATGGTTGGGTGTGTGTTGGCCCTGCAATGGTCTGGCTAGTTGTTCAAGGTGTATCCGCCTTCACCTAGTGTCAGAAGAGATAGGCTACATCCTCCCCACGAACCTAACGGTATTAAGCGGCCTGCAAATAAGTGAGTGAGTAAATATAAACCTAAATCCAAGATGACGATAATACCTGTAAAGAGGCATTTCTAAACATTTTTAAAAAGTTTAATTATCCTATCCTCTCAGTCCTGATGATACAGCGTGTATTAGCTTCATATCATGGCATGGCTCGGACGGTAGTGTCACTGACAGGTTCTATTTATACACTTATTCTAATATGTTAACTGATAAGAGAGTTAATCATGAACTCATCATCATTAGTTCATTCACAGGGACTTGTACAGCGGATGTAAAACTAATAAAATATTCCAAAAATAATAATAATAATGCTGTTATTTTGAAAAGAAAAACATCTAATCGCTGATATAAAGATATTTCCTCTAAGAAGACATTTATTACCTCCTCCAATGAAGGGGTGTTTTTTGTTGGTGTTGGTTTGTTTGTTATCCAGATTATTATTACTTTTTTTAATTTTACATTGTGAAACAGGACATGAGGGTTTTTTTAGCTTCCCGGAGATTTGTTCAAATCTTCAAATACTCTTCTAATTGAACGTAATTTATGAAGGACTTTAAGATTTGTTAAGGTCAGCATGGTCTTGAACTCTCTGTTTTATAGTATGTGTATAACTTTGTTTAAAATGGCACTTTTCTATTAATAAATAAACGATTATGCTCATTAGGGAATTTGACAACAACTCACGATTCAATTCGATTCCTATTTTTGGGGTGACGATTCGATTCAGAATCAATTCTTGATTCAAACCATTACAAACAAAGGAAGCCAATTTCATGAGTAACTACATTCTTCTATAAGCTATGAACAACTCTCCTATAAGAAAGAAATAAATTATATTACTAGACAGCTGGTTTTGTATATGTACTGATCCGCTTTGCTCGTTCAGAGTTGGTTTTGAGTTTAGTGTAGTGATGGCGTGTGCGTTGGTCAGGAGTTGGTCGTGCTGCTGCGCCGGTTCTTTTAGCTCCAGGTGGTGGTGTAAGATGTGGGCTCGAGGATTTGAAGTGTTCCCGAAATACTTGACTTTTATTTTGCACACCGCATATGTCATGTCAAGCTCCTTCTTACCCAGAAATTGTAAAATCCAAAGTGCAAGCATTTGCCTTCAGCGAAGACGGCGCTGGCTGTATTTATTTTTCCTCATCCATCTCAAAGCTAGGCTAAAAGCTAGTTCTGTACCCGCCACTCACTGGAACAATTCACGACGGAGGCCGTGTCTGGACAAATGGTACGCGCTGTGACTAAGGTTGGAAATGCTCGGAAAAACGTGTTTTTAAAAATTGATTCTTGAAAATTTGGATCGATTCAGAATGCTAACAGAGAAGAATCGCGATTCAGATGTGAATCGATTTTTTTTCTGGCACCCCTAATGCTCATCATATAAGAGGTAAAAAAAAAAAGAATAAAACACCTCACAGATCAAGACATTTAGGTTTGTCAAAAGAAAAACAGCCAAACACTAGTGTTTCATTAATGAATTGGGGTCAGCCGTGGCCTAATGGTTAGAGAAGCAGGCTTGGGACCTAAAGGTTGCTGGTTCGATTCCCAAACCAGCAGGAAAAATGTGTGGCAGTGGAGGGAGTGAGCTTCACCTACCCTTCCTCCACCTTGATGGCTGAAGTGCCCCTGATTAAGGCACCTAACCCCCAACTGCTCTCTGGGCACCCCCAATGTGTGTGGCAGCCCACTGCTCCAAGTGTGTGTGTGTGTGTGTGTGTGTGTGTGTGTGTGTGCGCGCTCATTTTGGATGGGTTATAAATGCAGAAGCAATAATTTCCCTTGCAGGATTAATACAGAAAAAAGAAATACAATATGCACATTAAACTGGCTTAAAACAAATTAAACTGATTAAAACAAGGTAAAAACTTTAATACTTGTAATAAATAAATTGAAAAATATTTACATTTTTCCTACCAGACTTTGTAATACATATTTAAAAAGTTTGAAACAGATATCATCAAATATTATATCACAGTATTGATATCACATCATCATACTGCCCTGCCCTGACTTCAGGCCATGCCATTAAAGGAAAGTACCTGACTCGTGGTAACTCATATGAACACGATGTATGTCCCTGCCTTGTACCGGCCCGTATCATGCCATTCCTGCTTTATTTTCCCGTAACAGCCGCCTCTGGTGTATGTTATACTCTCCTGACTGTGCTGGATATTCTCAGATAACTTGATCCCTCATCTCACAGGCTCTCAAACGCTGCTTCCGCAATCTCTCAGAAAATATAAGCTGTCAATTAAAGAGGCAATATCCGCCAATTATACCTGCATCCGTAGACGTACAAAAAATGATCTCAAACAACAAAACATTTGAACCGCCACGACTTCCG
>JAQMYF010000021.1:23494893-23516803 GCA_030014195.1 Neosilurus mollespiculum
CTATAAAAGGAGCGGATATGATCGGAAAGCGCATGGTGCTGATGTACGAGAGATCTGCTACCCCGCGGTTCGACGTGCAGTCAGGTGTTAGTGCCGCTTTCAGGAGGAGAGAGGGCCAAGGTTCTAATTTGCTGGCAGATGGCTTTTCATTATCCGTTCAGCAAAACGGAGCCGGGCGCAAGGAGAGATAGCGCGACTCAAACGTGGCATGCATATAAATCAAGCAGCGTAGGAATACTACAGAGATTCCCCCTCCCCACCTGTCTGATGTGTTTGCTTCTGTCATTGCATTATTCTCAAACACGGTGATAATTAAGGGGTTTTTTTTGATCGAGTGGAGCAGTGAGGAACAATAGAACTGGAGCTCTATATACGCTGCCATCCCTAAGCACGGGTGTAACAAGACATAGGACTGTGCAAAGCTGGACGGGAGGGGGTGGGAGAATCACATGCTATTATACTGTACAATTCCAGAAAGAACTAATTCCTCTGCGATGACATGGAGAATCCATCATGGACGACAGGCGAATGTAAATTGTGGCCGGCATGACAGTTCCAGGGGATGGGGTTACCTAGCATCGCTGAGTAAACACAGGGCTGATTCAGTGAGGCTCCCTCGTCAACCTTTTAAACACACCACTGAAATATAGGCCACACACACACACACACACACACACACAAACCCTCACCTGATAGGGCTGGCATGCTTCGTCATCGGTCAGGAAGTCCAGCTGTCTGTCAGAGAAGAATTCCACGGCAGTGATGGAGCCCAGAACACTCTTTCCTACCAGAGGCTTGAATGTCTGTGTGGAGAAACATACACGCACACACACACACACACACACACACTGCATTAGACCCATGTGTACCACTTACTAAATGTCGAAAAGAAAGAGTATGAGTGGCAGGCTAAGCGCTTCAAAGGCAGCAAAAAAGATAAATTTGATGTATCGCTCTCTAAAGCCACCCGCCCACTACCCCCAGCCCTGAGTTGCTGATGAGCAGCTCTGATGTCACCGTATATCAGCGTGATTGTAGCGGTAAGACTCAGTGTCACTAAACACGCAACAGAGAGAGGAAGAGTGAGACAGGAGAAGATAAGATTGAATAACATTACTCCAAGATTTTCAGGAGACAGAAACAGACCTCGGTTTTAATTCATCTGTATACAATATACTGAGGTGCCAGTATTAATTAAGTCACTAGCTATTAGCAATTCTGCGATCTGATTGGCTGATTTACTCCTTTATATCAGCTTATATACGGTGACCTCAATGTCGCCATAGAAAAAGAAAAAAACGTAAATGGTGATGACTAAGAAGATAAAGTAAGCTAAACTATTTTACAGTTTTTCCACTTCCTCTCATCGAATATGATTCATAGCCCACTTGGCTCCGCCTCACGTGGATATCTAATCATATTCAACTTCGAGGTCATGTCATAACTGTTAAATATAAAATGGATTGGTTGGTGCAGTTATGTAGGTATGTAGCATGTAGGTCCAGTTGGGTGAGAGTTTGAAGAGATTGAGTATCTAGAGAGAAGCATAAGAAAGATAATGTGTGTTTTGTCCCTAGATGTGCATCAGTTCAAAAACACTGATGTCGAAATGTGACCCCATGTAAACTTTACTTAATATCAAATAGATTCTTCAGTAAAAAAAAAAAAATCTGTGTTTTATTAAAACGCTTCATGTGTTTTGAGCTACAAAGTGTGAAAAACATGGCCGTCTGCATATTTTATCTTTTTTTGCAAGCTAACAGTGATGACATATATATATGTGTGTGTGTGTGTGTGTGTGTGTGTGTGTGTGTGTGTGTGTGTGTGTGTGTGTGTGTGTGATTTGTATTGTCAGTGTTACAGATTTAGTAAGCAAATGTGTCTGTATGTTGTTTGTATTGTATTCTGTATTTCTGAGTAGTAATTCTGAGGTGAGTTGACGTTTCTTTGGTTTGTCAGTTTTTTTTCCAGGCATTTAATTTCCTTTGTACATAGCTTCTGCTTTAGCTAAAAAAGCAGAAAAGTTTAGTTCTCTAATGTGGCTCATTCTCGGCCATAGCAAGGGTCATAAATCATAAAAGCTATGATTAAACAAAAAAAGGTGGCACCAATGCAATACAGTGTGAGTGTAGAAGCTTTATATGTGTGTATATGCACACACACACACACACCCATTACTGTCCAGAAGGCTGTGGGTTTTTGTATATACTCGGCTACTCTGGAGTGACTCCTGAGTTTGCAGAGAAAAACATTTTCAGGCATATTCTCTATGATGAATCATGTAGTGTGAACCCCTCTGTGACTAGTAACAAGAGCAGAGCTGAAAAAACAGTCAGTGAAAGTCTGACAGGAAATCAAATTCACCTGCTGTCATGCTCAGCACACGCCTGAATCCAGTTCTATCATGTTTATTTGAGGTGAGGACAGAATGTAAACCCAATAAGGAGACATTTGGCAGGTTATACCAGAGTGGCCGTTAGGAACAGCAAAAATCAAAACTGCAGACCAGTGAATCATTTTATTGCATTCATCAACAGTAAAATACAGATGAAATATAAGGAATAAGTCATTTTCAAAGTCTAAAGAGTGATGATTCACTCAGGTACATGATGTTAAGGCGTGCGGAATGTGCTGTCAGATTAGTTCAAAATTACATGTTGCAAAGATCACAAAAGACTACGATGAAAAACTGATTGTACAAGCAAACTGAAAGCAAAGTGAAAACCACGTCATTACACCATATTCAGCAGTCATTTATACTGTAACACGCACCCCAGTGAATCATCACTGTTTAGAGCTGTTCAGTTTCATGAAAAATATTAAAAATTATGATTGGTTAATGTGAATTCATGATGTTTATGTTAGAGAAAATGTGAAACTTTGGTTAACATTTCATATAGACTTTGTTTTGATATCAATCTGTATTAATCTTCTATATTAAGAAGTTAGGTCCTCTGAGCAGCACATTCTTATAATTCTTAAATTTGGCCCGTATATTACTCTTAATAAATATTTTCTGGCAGCAAACATTGGCCACACTGGTACCCAAATACACTAATAATAAATCTTTTTAACAGAATGATGAATGTATTAGTGTATACTACACGGGATTGGCGCAATCTGATTGGTCTACTATCTCGGGGCTAAGAGATCTTTTCCTATGTGGATAATGCTTTAATCTGAACGAGAGACACCCACAGATTGTCCCAGTCACTTGAAGCAGGCAACATCATCTTTACCACCTTTTGTAAATGCAAAAAGAAACAATACAGACCTAATTTTAGTTCATTTTTTTTGTGTTTAGGTTGTGTTGAGCTTAAAACATGGCATTACGAAGGGCCGAATTTAAGAATTGTTACGTTTCTCTGTAGTATATACTATAACTCACCATAAAACAGCTGCACAATGCTTACTTGGAGTTACTTTTCACTACATCTCCAGTTTTCTTTGCAGATCAGACAATAGTCACCACATGTATCTCTTATTTCTTGATTCCTTTACACAATAGTGATAAAGTCAGAAAGTCACAACATAAATCAGTCATGCTTGCAATTACTGTTGTAAGAGGGTCGGATTTGACAGGAGTTTGAGTGTAGCGCTTGAACCTCCTCATAGCCTACACACCCCTACATCATAAAACAAATCAAACACCAAACTCCATACAATAAGAAGTGATTGAAGTTGTCATGTGTGCCGGTCAGCGATTCTGAGATTTTTGATTGTCCAAACAGCTTTAGGTTTAACCCCAGAAGCTTCATGGAAAAAAGCTAACAAGTTACTCCTAAAGCAATTAAATGGCTGGCTAGGGCAGTGGTGGCTCAGGTGGCTAAGGCTCTGGCTTACTGATCCAGAGGTCAGGGGTTCAAGTCCCAGTAGCACCAAGCTGTACTGATTCGTGAAAGATCTTGGCGCAGTACTGCAGTGGGAGGCATCGGTATAGTACATGTTCTCACAAGGTTACCGAGAGGCTGAGCTCGAGCTGTAATTAGAACTGTGCACTGTTACAGTAACACACTATCCAGGGTTTCAAGCACTCTCTGCATGCAATTTCTACTCCATTACACTTTTATAAGAGGTGCGTGTGTTCTGTGTAGTTCTTTCTTGGTCATTTTAAATCCTGTAATGACCCAAGGCTGAGATTGCAGCAGTTAGCGAGGTGTAATGTGCTTGTGAAAGGATGTGGAACAGTAGAAAATGAATACAGCAGGGGCTGAGAGAAGAGGTACTATAGTTGTTTTTACAGTGATACATATTTTTTAGTCAAATGGAGGACATTATCTCTTACTTTGCCTAGTCTCTAAATGTCTACGTGGTTTATTCCACACTCCTCTGCCAAAGAATACAGCTGGCGTGTTATATGACACAGTCTACAAGAAATACTACGTACACTTATTACTCCACACTGGCAAAAATGTATCCTTGCTACATGATGTTTTGCCAAGGATGATTCAGTTTCCTTTAAGTGTTTTCAAGTTTAATCACTGACCCAAAAGGGACAGCTGATCGAGATTCTTAGCCTTCTAGGGCGGATAAGAAAAATGGAAACCTGATGAGCCAAAAGAAGCAGTAATTTAACCCTGCTAAAATAAGCATCTCTATAGAGCGAGTGATGGGCCAGCACCGAGAATATAGAGGAGCGCAGGGCTCGGTTTGGCCCATCTCTAATATCCTGACATACTGTAATAACTCACAACTATTGCTTCAGCTTTAATTACACTATGCTGCTTTCATTAGGTATTTGAATAAAGTCTTGGGGGGGGGGGCATTTTTGGCAAAGGTGAACGACAACTCAGCCTCGTGGTTCCATTTCAAGTTGACGTGCTATTGAAAAAGAATGGATTTCAGAAACACCGTGGCAGGACGAGTAAAAGCTGATGTGTGTTTCGATGAGCTCGCTGGGTGGGGAGCTGAAACAAGGCTACAGTAACATTGCCTGTTTCTAGGACAGGTAAATATAGAAGCAGCACTTCTGTTCTACGGCTCTTAAAGGGGAAGAGTAGTCGCACCTCCTTACTGTAATGAAAAACGTTATATGTGTAATATAAATAGCCTGTAAAATTGAGGTCGCGTAAGGCACGCCAAGCACAAGGTGTGAAAGAAAACCTTAGGCGTGGAACAAAAATTTTGCCTGGGTTTATCATTTTAGCTGAGGGTGTGTGCAGGTGGAAGTGTGGTTTCACAGCTTGCTGTGTGTGACGGCGTTTTCTGAAGTTTGCCAACATCTGCAAGACCTCTGGGTGACACACACACGCTCGACTGGGTGCACCCATGAACCTGACAGACTTGACGCAACATGGCAAAAATATATGCAAGGTAAAATACTTCTACAGTTAGGACAGTTTTCACAGTCATGATTCAATCATGATACACAGTGAAAGGTTCAAGTTCATTACAACAAAAATGACACACTCAGATTACACTATATATACTGCTTATGAATAAATAAAAAAGCATAAGCAGGCAGGCAGTGTAATGAAAGTGCTGGTACAGTATGTGCAAGTAAATGGTGCACAACAACAGAATATGTCACAATATGAGTGATTATTGCAAAATAAAAACCCACAGAGTGGCTGAGACCCTGACGTGCACAGGATACTACTTGTATAAATCTGAAGGGGTTTATTTTCCAATAAATGACCAACTTGCTGTATGTTATCCCACTTATTCGGTAAAGAAAGCAATAATTTGGCACAATATATTGATTTGAAAATGAATTGATTTTAGAATTATTCTATTGCTTTCCTTCCATAGCAACAGTCTGTCATACTTCACAACAGTGTGTTATAAAGAAATAACAGACCACTGAGTGACCAATCAGACTCAAGTATTCAAATGATCAGTTTAATAAGTAATAAACATATTGTACAGAAATAATAATGAAAGTCCATGTAAAGTTTTTTGAATTCCTATACCACCACATTTAGCCTATCACAATTAGTTTTTAATTATTAATGAATGGCGATTTATAATCAGTACATCTACACAAGTTAGCTTCTGCTACCCGAGTGGCGCATCGACAAGGCTCCTGACTATCAACCTGGAGATCGCAAGTTCAAATCCGGGTTGATGCCACAGCCATCCGTGAACGGGAGTCCATGGGAGCTAATTGGCCGAGCTCTCACGGGAGGGAGGGATGGCATACGCTCACTTCCCTGTCACTCACATCGATCACTGGAGACCCCTTTCATTAAGCTTGAACATCACCGTGTCAGCACTTACACACTAGTTTGTATCACATAGTGACACGTTTTCATAGTCCGTCAAGTATTAAACTCGTATTGTGTGTCCACCATACAACGTCATGTTTAAGCGGTTACTATAGAAACAATGTTTACCGTGAGTTAAACTGGGCTGTAATTATTGTTTAATCCACAGCACTGTGGTATAAATCATCATACATCTGAGCACTAATGACTGATATCATATACAGTGACTGTATCGAAATTGAAGAGATCCCTTATGTTAGAAATTTCATTATGGGGTCCACCTACAGTCCAGGACAAATGTTTCTTTAGCCAGTTGAGCAGAAAAAAACTGAAAAAACATTGAAGGAAGGAGCTTTCCTGAGAAAGCAAAGGGCTTGGAGACAAAGCCTCCTCGAAAAAAAATATATTGTCCTTTGCGGGTGCTGCGAGGCAGCCTGTAGCTCAGCAGTAAATATTTAATAAGGCTGGCTGCACTGGAATGTAAAGAAGAAAGGCGGCTGGAGCTCATGCATAGCTAAGTGGTTTGCAGGCCTGGGCATTTCCATCACTCGCTGAAATGTTTCTGGAGTCAGAAGAGAAACGAGAGGCTGCAAGCTTATCAAGGTCACAATGCAACACACACTCTCTGTCCCTCCGTCTCTCTCTCTCCTACGGGCCCTCCTTTTGTCATGAGCTACACAAACCCTGCACCTCTTTTTGTTATCTTTCTTTCTCATTCTTGATCTCTAACCATTTTTCATTATGAAACGCTACGAAAACAGGACGCTTCACGAGAGATGGGAAGGAAACTACTTTTCTGCTGTAGCTGAATCAAAAGGACACACGAAGGCGAGTTTCCCCTTCCGTATGCGGCCATATTTAGGTCATTCCCGTACACAGCACGCTCCCGCTGACAGACAGGAGGCTGAACCTTGGGCTTTATCCGGGCTCGGGGGTTGCAGCTTTTCCACAGGCCTTTCCAGCACATGGTTTATTTTAGATACACTCAGATGCACTGCATGTTAACTCGTTTCATAAAGCCAGAAAGACTCTTAGAGCCTGAATAGTAGCTTGGATGGAGTTTCAAGATGTCTGTTATCCATATTTATCAACTCTATCACTAACAGGACATGATACTGTGATTGGAGTTCCTATGAGGTGCCACAGAAATTTGTGTGTGTGTGTGTGTGTGTGTGTGTGTGCGCGCTCATGCATTCAGTTGGATGTGATTCAATGAGACAGGCATACATTCCTGCTGCTTGCCTCAAAAAGTCATGGGAACTTTACTGGAAAAGTGTGTGTGTGTGTGTGTGTGTGTGTGTGTGTGTGTGTGTGTGTGTGTGTGTGTGTGTGTGTGTGTGTGTGTGTGAAAACTGAAGTACCATGCCAGGATGTACAATCATTACATTTACATGCACACTATTTCTACTGCTTCTCTAGGTGTTTATGTGACTAATAAAAAGATTTTAGTAATATTGCTGATTTCAGGAAGCTGTGCACACCGAGCTGTTGTTTAGTTGGTTTGTGTACAACACACAGAGTTGAGTGCAAATAGGCAAAGGCAGTGTATCACTAACTGCCATTAAATCCCCAGCTGAGTTGCTAAACCAAGGAAAGCTACCAAAGAATGCTCCGAAACACGAAGAATAGCAGCACATCACACGTTCTAATCCTACATTAAGAATGAGGCTTCTGAAGCTCTGAATCTCCAAACTGAAGATTATGTTTACATGAAAAGTCATATTCACAATAATAAATGTAAATGTACTAAATGTAAAACGCTGTTTGTAGAAATGTGCATTATTCACCCAATTCTTTCTGGTCACTAAGGTTATGGATGTGATTAGATTATGGTAAGGTGAAGAAATTTCTTATTACATATGAATAATTCCATACATCGGCACAATCTGATTGGTCCACTATTAGGGGATTAAAAGACATTAGTCAGAGTGAATAATGTTTGAATCAAAATGACAGACACAGTTTGTCATTTGGAGCAGGCGGTGTCATTAAAATGAAGTTAAAAAAAAACCATAAATATCTCGTTTTGGTTTGTTTTTATAATGTTTTCAAGTAGCATATACTGTATTAAAAAGAGTTTTAAAAAAGCTGTTACAGACCACAGTTTTGTTACGTTTCTGTGTAGAATATACTAAAACTTTGAAAGATACCATTCGCTAAATAGGGCTTGTAAACTGCTCATGGAGCACATAGAGCTCATCCGATCTGCCTCTGTAATGGTTAAAATACATTAAAATTAAGTATGCAAATTTTAATTTAGTTTTTTTTTTTATGTTCTCATGTAAAATATACTAAAACACGTATTTGCCTGAGGCTCGGTGCATATCCCAGAATTCCCATTCTGTCTCAGAGACTATTCAGCAACATTGACCTCACCTTCTGTGAACAAGTGTTAATTATACAATTACACAGAGCAGACTGGCCATGAACTGACCCACTATGGTAAATTAGCTGAATTTACACCATTTGAAGCTGATTTTTTTGTAGCCTATTCACTGCACAAGTACCAGCACAACACAAAAATCAACAATCATAATTGATAAATAAAATATTTACATCAGGCCATGACGTATAGCTCACCTGTACATCCAGGTCCTTTTAATGATTTAAAATGCTTAGCTAGGGATTTAATGTGTTTGTGTTACCATTACATGGCCAACACGAGCACTGGAAGAGAGCAAACCTCCACCAAGCCATAGCCATCCCAAAACCATCCTATCGCACAATGTTAAAGACTCCTTTCACAAATTCCTGAATCCAGATTTTGATCTGGATCATCTTCAAAATCTAATGGGGCCTCACCTCTAGCAGATATTTCATGAAAATCCACACATAACTTTTTTGCATAATCCTGATAACAAACACACAAACTGAAGGTAAAACACAGCCTACATGGAAGAGGTAATAAAACACTGTCATGTTCAACCATGTAAAAAAGGTGACCATGATATCATTGCCTGTTTAATAGAAACAAACTTTCAATTAATCTAGGAATCAAAGGTGCGTTCAACAACGTATGTAAGCTTAGCCTAATAACAGAGAACAAAGAAAGTTAGCACACCTTTAGCTTAAACTTCTGTAAGTTGTTAGGCTAAGCTTACATACATTGTTGAACCCCTAAATGTTAAAGAGTCTAACAGTCTTGAGTGGGAGCTAACCAGTAACAACACATTCTGAATGAAGATTTAGTGACTGTGCCTGAGTACCCCTGGTTACACTGGGATGTTCACAATTTCCATGATTTCCACGATTTGAGAGAATTGTGAGAATCATGGGATCAAATTGTGATGATCTTGAGGGATCTTGGTGGATTTGTGATGATCTTGAGGGATCTTGGTGGATTCGTGATGATCTTGAGGGCTCTTGGTGGATTCGTGATGATCTTGAGGGAACTTGGTTGATTCGTGATGATCTTGAGGGAACTTGGTGGATTCGTGATGATCTTGAGGGATCTTGGTAGAATTGTGATGATCTTGAGGGATCTTGGTAGAATCATGATGATCCTGAGGGAACTTGGTGGCTTCGTGATGATCTTGAGGGATCTTGGTAGAATTGTGGTGATCTTGAGGGAACTTGGTAGAATCATGATGATCTTAAGGGAACTTGGCGAACTCGTGATGATCTTGAGGGAACTTGGTAGAATCATGATGATCTTAAGGGAACTTGGTAGAATCATGATGATCTTGAGGGAACTTGGTGGATTTGTGATGATCTTGAGGGAACTTGGTAAATTTGTGATAATCTTTAGGGAACTTGGTGAATTTGTGATAATCTTTAGGGAACTTGGTGAATTTGTGATAATCTTTAGGGAACTTGGTGAATTCGTGATGATCACACTGATTGTGTAAAAATTTTGCCGTGATTATTGTGATGTATTACGATTTGACACCAATCGTGATAGAACGTGGAAAGCGCAGCAGAACACAGTAGCGTTTAACAGACCTTAACAGATCTTAACAAACCATAACAGACCTTGATCCACCATCATAGGAGGCCTCATGAACTTGGCAACATGATTTCTTCAAGTTTTGTCTCCTGGATGCGAGCCCATTTTATACCCAAATCGTGCTCCAAGCGTGTTCATAAATCGTGGCGCTCCGTGCTTTTTTTAATCGTGGACATCAAGCCCCAGTGTAAACCCAGTGTTACTCTCCAGGATCTCCAGAGAGGTTGCACAGCACATGCGCAGTGTTCAATGTTCAATAAGCACTAATTCAGTGAACAAAACAGTTACTGACAGAAAACACAAACATTTCCTAACAGAAAAAGAGCGCTGAACTCATCTCAGATTTGAGCTATTTACAGACTGTTGACGTTAGTAACAAGAAGATGACTGCTCAGCTCTGAACTTGAAATAGTTAGATGTTATGGGGGAAAACTTTAATTTAAAAAAAAAAAAAAAAACAGTTCAAGGTTAGGGTTGGAGGCTACGCTGTTCCTCTAACATATGTGCATCAAGCTACTGCACACACACACACACACACACACACACACACACACACACACACACACACACACAGAAGGAGAGAACAGTGTACACAAAGCCACAATGAGCCCCTCCCCCCTTTGCGCACAGCACAAATGCACTTTAATCTCTCCGCCCGATGTGAACTATGGTGACCTCAGCTGTAAAGTCAAACATGAAAAGAAGAACATCTTTGAAAGATCAGCAGCAGTGCACTGGAGCAAATCTTGAGTCCAAGGAGCACACCCTGATTGAGTCCAAGGAGCAACCCCCCACCCGCCCGTTTAAGTGAATGAGTGAGGAAGAGTAATTATAAACAGCCACACTCTGGACTGAGCTACTCCGACAAACGGTTAGCTAAATGGGTCAGAGTGCAGCCCAACCTCTTTCTGCTACACACACACACACACAGACACTTCAGAAAGGCTAGTCTTTATGAATCAGCCAGATTACATGGTTTGTTTCATGTCTAGACTTTACTTTCCTTTGGTGCAAAAGACAAATGGACAAAAGAAAGAATCAGGTGAGAAAATGTCTAAAAACACGGTGCAGAAATAGATCACTTATTAATTACAAAATAAAAGATCCTAGGTTCAGTTTATTAGCCTGACAAGCCACACACACACACACACACACACACACACACACACACACACACACTATGCTACAACTACACCTAAACCTAACCATAATCTTAGGGACCAAAAGGTCCCTGGTTCTTTCTTTTGTCCTTTGGTTCTTTTAGTGTGTTTATTTAATGAAAAAACTTATATATTACAACGTTATAATAAATGAATTAAATATTCCTATATATTAGAATCCTAAATATTAGATATTCCCAGTGTTGATACAATTTGTTTCTAAGTAGGATACATTAAAAACAAGCACACACACACCAGGGGCTTTCCGCACAGCTGCACTGGCCACAATGTGGCTGTGTGTGTGTGTGTGTGTGTGTGTGTGTGTGTGTGTGGGGCTCATTTATCCACTGCAGTGATTCAGTAAGTGCTAAGCAGAAAAAGTCCCCGGTAACTTGCCCATACACATACTCAAGCACACAACATGACTCTCTGCCTGAAGCCTGGCACAGACCCACAACAGGAAGCAAGCGCAGGAATAAGGACCCAGGGCCTCTCTAGGGCTTTTGAAAAGGGGTTAAAAAAAAAAAACATTTCAAAACCGCGTCCCGACACCCGGGGAGCGTCCGTGCGACAGATATGACTTTCGCCAGGGTAAGTGTGCGGTTGTTAAAAGGATGGCCTTCCAAACTGTTTCCAGAAACACGGTGTATGGTAAAGACAACACAACACTGCCATGAAACATGCCACGACACACTAATCCTATAAAGCAGAGCGCCCTAATAATGAGAGCAAATCAGGAAAAGACGCTTTGATTTGTTTTGTTTTTTACCTCTGTGCTGTCGAGCCGGCTTTAAACCAAGCCTCCAAGAGCTGAAGCCTCACATATCTGGGCCATGCAGTTACTTCATTCGATGGTTGAAGTCTCCAGTCGGAGTGAGGGGGGGGGAGAAAAAAAAATACAGTGGAGGAGAAACTCAACACGGAGAAGGCTGCACTCAGTCTGTCGCTGGCCACATGGCAGACATTTTAAGTATCTGAAAAGGGAGCGAGAGAGAAGACGAGTGCCGCAGAGCTCAGAGAAACAGGCTAGAGGGAGGACGAGTGTATGAAGAAGCAAAACGGGTTGCTCCCTCCCTCCCTGTCTCAGTGTTCTCTCTCTCTCTCTCTCTCTCTCTCTCTCTCACACACACACACACACACACACACACACACACACACACACTCCCTCCCCCTCTCTATGTGTCCCAGCTCCTGTGCAGGCCAGATTATTAGTCCAGCTCTGTCATTAGCATCACAGAGTCCAAGTGAAAGCTGGATCTGGGTCAGCCTCCTGAGGCTTCACACACACACACACACACACACACACTGCAACAGGAAACTGTTCAGACCAACAGCACACACGGGGAAAAAAACTGCAAAAAAAAACAAAAAAAAAAACACAACAACCAACACAGACCCTCCGTTCTCTTCTCTTTTCCCTTCCTTTCCCCCCTTTTCACTTCGCTCTGTGTTCTTCAATCGATACTTGGCTGCTGAGACGCGTGCCGAACTCTTAAAGTGTTGGTTGTGTTTTGCTGCAGAGTGTAGAGGGAGAGAAGGATTGTGAGTTTGTGAATATGTGTGTGTGTGTGTGTGTGTGTGTGTGCATGTGTGTGTGTGTAAAAGAGAGAGAGAGAGAGAGAGAGAGAGATAAGGGGCAGCCTGATGGCATGTGTTTGAACCAGGAAAAGGGTGGCGCCGTGTTCAGTGAAACTAATCTCCCCACATCACAGGTGGCTGAGCCACTTCCAGCATGACTCAGAACACTTAGTAAAGCTTTGGCACACACACACACACACAGTAAATTAAAGAGCACATAACAAGAACAGGACACGATGATGTCCGAACAGTGGTGTTCCAGCCAGACATGACAAAGAAGAGGGATGAAGCTTCAGGAAGATGGCTGAACGCTGGCCTGGTGTGATTCCAATTCTAAATTTCATTGTACTGCAAGTATAATGACAATACATTTCTATTCCTTCTAGTGCACTGGAAGTCATGGAGGTGTGTGTGTGTGTGTGTGTGTGTGTGTGTGTGTGTGTGTGAGAGAGAGAGAGCGGGAATTTAAAACGCTTTCTCAAGCACGGATCTTGCAAAGACTCTGAATGTCAAGCGCATCTTATCATGTTTAATGAAATATTTTTTGTCACTGATTAGGACTAGGAAAGTGTAACGTCATCACAAACATAAATAAGTGTAAAACATATGTATGAAACATAGCAGGGATACAACTACATGCAGTATATAAAGACGCTACTCGCAACAGACGCCAGTCAAAGAATAACATACTGTACGTAAATACTCAGTGCAAACATGAATCGGGTGCAAACGGTCATGTGACGCACACGCCCTTATAAATTTGGGGTGCAGGAGCTGATGGGAATAGTAGTCCTGCAATGACTTGCTGGAACCAAAAAATCTGTACGTGTACATTGTGCACTCCCATTTCTTCAAGTGTGTTCGTAGAGTACAAAATTAGAATAAACTTCAGCAGATCTTTTAAAGACAAATGCAATAAGATACGGAATGAATAAAAACTGAACACACCACCGCATCACATCGGTGCTAAGCTTGTGATTTAGCACCAAGGCAACAATTTAACTTGAGCTATACTCGCCAAATTTACAGGCAATTATGTGTAATTAATTGAAGATTAAAAGCCAATTCATTTTTGCAGCCTGGCTGAATGGAGATGAAACACCAGCTGAAGCCTCGGGCATGGACTCGGAGCAGGTAGAGACAGGAAATGAGAAAGGATGAACTCTCTCCTCTCTCTCCTCTCTACCCTCAGTTCTTGGCACCGGAGCTGTCATTCAGAAGAAAGTGTGGTGCCATGATCAAAGCTCGTTTCCAAGCTCAGATATGTCAAGGAGCCCCCAAGTCAGCAGCGCACTCTGATTTTTCTATATGCTCACTCCCTCATTAGAACAGCTCGAGAAACAAAGCTTTAGATCTGAAACAAGCAGGATTAACTCTGATATATACCGGCTTAACATCTTATATCATCTCTAAAAGGAACTTTCCCATGCAGGGTACACTACTTCATACGTGATTTGTCGGTTTAAGTTCATTTATTCCTGTGCCAATACATTGTAGCTCCTATGATTTAAAATAAAGATATGCCAAAGCCGAGGTGGATGTTGCTGAATATATACACACACACACACACACACACATATATATGTATATATATTGTATGGGAACATCAGCACAAAAAATCACAATAAAACAAGATTTTTTTAAGGGTTTTTTTTGTTGTTGTTTGTTTATTTTTTTTAAAAACATATATTAACCATGACAGATTCGGTCAGGTGAGCTTTGTTTGCTTCGACTGAGCAAAGCTAAGCATTCGCTTGGCTAATAGATGTCTGCCTCTTTCATTCATTCTAAAGTTACTCCATGAAAAAAAATTTAATTTGTATTGAATTTATTTTTTATATGATGGTAAAAAAGAATAATAATAATAATAATCCCCCCACTAAATGTGACTTTATTGGCCTACAATCATCATAGTATCTTGTTTCGAGTGGCAAGACAAGAAGCCATCCTAAAGGGGGAAACTCACCGAATTGCAAACGTTGTCAAATTGACTTCGCAAGTCAACATTATTCCCCCAGAATTCTCTAACTATTCTCGAGTAACCACCATGTTCTCAGTTCTTCAACCCACAAATTAATTTGAATATGTTCAAAATAAGCTTGCGACAAATGCAAAAAATAATAATAATAAGTTAGCAATATTGAGGAAACAATTTGGAACTGTTTGAGGACTGTTTGGAGAAGCTTTCGGGAATTCTAGAATTTAACCACTTCTTGGCAACAAAAATCAGATACAGCTGGCGAAAACATTTTGAAAACATCAGTTTATTCGCCAGATATTTAAGACGTTTTGTAGCTGGAGAACAGTTAGAGAATAGTTTGCAAACTGAATGCCTCCAGAATATCACCAAGTATTCGCCTATATAATAACAAGCTATTCTGTCTCAGGGACTATTTAGCGATATCAGAATAAACGGAAACCAATCCAAATAAATGTTGGATCAGTGCCGTTTCTACTAAAAGCTGGATGGGAGCTCTCTGAGACACTCCCACAGCAAGGTCAACTCCAATACACACACACTGACATGACCGAGGATGACGAATGACGAAGCGCAGAGGCAAACTGCAGTACAGACTCCAATACAGACTTTCTCAAGCCTTTTACACCCACATACCTCCTCCAGTCAAATACCAAATACCTCCACTGTGTAAAAGAGCAGCCTACACAAAATATTTCTTTTCCTGCAGCAGCGGCAGTAAATGAGGAAGTTTGAATGTGGTTACTAAAATAACAGTCATGTGCACGTTAAACAATTGAATAGTTTCCATAAAAACGCAGATCTGGTGATGCTGTCTGGCTCAGAAGAAAATTACAAAACACGATACTTGTGATGAACATACTGAGAGCGTGATAAAAATTAAAAAATTAAAAAACATTAAAATGAAACCTGCTACAGCAGCTTGCAGTATGCTCAAGTCATCTGACATATGAATGACAAGACATAAAAAATAAAAAAAATCATATAATTGGTTTAAACTGACTGCATCAGAGGAGCAATACACAAGAGTCTTACAGACAAGCACTGCAGAGAATTTACTTGCTGCTGTATAGCAACATATCAAACTTTCACTCGAACGCTCCATATGAGCCATTTTGCCACATCACTGACTAACCAAGCTAATGCTACCATGATTTCTATATGCTATTTGTATTAGTTTAGTTCTTATTATTTAATATATTAAGCATTGGGCACTTCAGTAGAAAGGATTGTGCTTTTCATGAAATATAATTTAGACTTAAACATGAACAAACAACAGTATCATGGGCATTTTCTAAATGCAGAGAGTTTCCAAGAAAGTGGATATTCAAGCCTAGCTGTTCTCACCTAGAAGATAAGTTCTAAGTTGGACCTAACTGTGATGTTGGCTTTGGACCCATTTTGATACGGTTTTGCTCAAATGTCCAGGACTACAGTTACCATTAGTTATAAGACAAAAAACTAAAGTTCTTAATAAAACCGTA
Source organism: Neosilurus mollespiculum (assembly GCA_030014195.1). Taxonomy (NCBI): domain Eukaryota; kingdom Metazoa; phylum Chordata; class Actinopteri; order Siluriformes; family Plotosidae; genus Neosilurus; species Neosilurus mollespiculum. The sequence continues at coordinate 23,511,246 of JAQMYF010000021.1, forward strand.
GTTAATTTCCTGCTACACAGTCCTTACTTTTTAACCACATGATACATTTATGGAAGATCTGTAAGATCACACTGTCTGATATTACTTAAATGACTTTGGGTTTCCTTCCTGAGTCGGGTTCATCCCAAGGTTTCTTGGGGAGTTTTCCCTTGCCACCATGGCCACAGCCTTGCTCATTAGATATTTGTAAGCCTTATGGATACATAGATGTGTAAATTCACATGTTTAAACTCATATCAGCAAATTTATTTACTCTTGCTAAGCTGCTTTATGAAAATGTAAAAAGTGCTACACAAATAAAAATGAATTAATCTGAATAAGCAGCAGCAATAAAATCATTTTCTAAATTTTGTATCTAATTATCAATTTTATTACCAAGTAGCCATGTAATAGGCAGCATAATGTACGGCAATTGACACATCGGGGTTTTACATCATGATTGATATTCATCGTTTTGAAAGTCCTGCCGATCCTTTACGAGTGAAGGGTTTTTTGTTTCTGTGACACTGAATTGGTGTGTAGTACGCCTAAGTAGCTTACAACTGACTAGGCTCAGCTTGAGTTCTCAGACTCTCTTTGACAAGCGTTTACACAAAGTGAAAGAAATGAGCCTGTATTAAAGATACATGTATGATTTTTTATTTTTATTTTTTTGTAATAGTACTTTGCCACTAAAACGAGTCACATGCTAATTTGTGATTACCCTCAATACAGAATTTATTTATTACTGCCTTCTTTTTTTCTTGCTGTGACCCCATAGAATACATAGTGCAGACACGTCCATCTCTGTAATCCTTTTCATAAAATATCTATCCATCCATCCACTTAATCCTACTAGGTTCACAGGGAGGCTGGAGCCTATTTCAGCCGACTCTGGATCAGCTCATCAGTCCATTACAGGGCAATACACACGTAACCGTTCACACTCACATCTTGGGGCAATTTGAAACAGCCAATTTGCCTGAAGTGCATGTCTTTGGACTGTGGGAGGAAACTGGAGTACCCAGAGGAAACCCACACAAGCACGAGAAGAACATACAAACTCCACACAGAAACGCTCCTGCCAACCCAGGACCTTCTTGCTGTGAGGCAAACGTGCTAACCACTACAACACTGTGTCGCCCTAAATATAAAACATAATTATTACTTAACAACAGTACTTCAGACATGTGTGTAAAATAATCATGTCCGAATATTATGTATGTGTTTAACTCACCCAGTGATCCTGAGCGCCAGCTCCAATCAACAAGCACTCTTACAGGCTGCATGTGTGGATATTAACCATGAGCTGAACTTTAACCTTTTAAGATGGGAAGCAGCCGTTAGAGAAGCGGGTTTGAGACCAAAAGGTCGCTGGTTCGATTCCCGAACCAGCAGGAAAAATGTCTGGCGGCGGCGGTGGCAGCGGCGGGGGGGGGCTCCAATTTCCCTTCCTCCATCTTTATGGCTGAAGTGCACTTGAGCAAGGCACCTAACCCCCAACAAGATCTGAGGGTTTGAGCTAACATAAAAAGCTGTGATAACTTAAATCACCTCTCTTTACAAATGTGGTGAGCAGAAAACCATTTCAAAATGCACAACCCAGCATAGCTTGGGCCAGATTGGCTACGACGACAAAAGCCACTTAGTGTTTCAGCCATGAACAAGAATCTCAGGTTACAGTGGACACAACATCTTTGAAATTGGACAGCTGAAGATTTGCCAAATGACCAATGTTTTGACAATCTTTAATTGACCAGCACGGGCCTAATATAACAACGAGGGACATAACGGAGTGGAAATGACCCAATGTTGAACTGAGTCAGTTTTAATAACCCTGTATAACAGTGTAAATTCTGACATGTAATTAATTTCTTATATAATTTTGCCTATCAGAGTGGAACTGGTCTGAGTGGAACATGCTGACTGTCAATATAAAACATCATGACGATTAAAAAAGGAAGAGAAATGAAGAAAGATGTAGTCAGATTAGCCAGTTTGTTGTAGATGATTTTACTTTCAGATTCAGAGAATGCACTGTTATCCATTAACAGTCTGCAACCATACTGATAAACTGAGATGTAACACTAAGATTGCAGGCATCAGATCCACCAAACAGTATCACGTTATCCTTAAAATAACCCTGACTAATGCTACAGAGCCAACCATCTAGAGACGCAAAGCAAAACCTGCTACTAGCCTCGTGGCAACATTCTGTCCTTTCCAATGCAAAGCACCTGCTTTACACACGCTGACATTTCACCTAATAAGAGTTGCCCATCTGCTCTGCTGTCTTTGCATAATCATTTGATCTAGTCAAATTGCCATGCTCTTTTAAGATGCTGTGGTAGCAGTTGCATAGTGCAGTGATCACTGTGCCTTTGCATAATTAGCATAGCAGTGGTACTCCTACCCAGCCTACCGTAACACAGCTTATCCACAGACAAAACACTACCAGTTCAGGCCTTGACATGCTAAAGTGAGACGTGGTGTTGTTTCACAGCCTGAATACTCCTTCCTGATCAATACTGTAGTGTAATCTTTACCTCCTACTAGACTAGAAGGATTAAGGCATGATGACTGATGGGAGTGAATGGTGCAGTAAAATCTCTAATTGTGGAGAAGCACAGCAGGCTAATCTGTCTGCCAGCTTCCTGACACACTAGCATGAACACAGCCTCATATGCCACCAAGCAAATCTCCACAAGCCTGGGTACTAATTACCTGGCTAAAGCTGCACCACCTCTGTTATTCTCTCTCCTTAAATAATATTCACATTTTCAACATATTTCATAGAAAGCAAAATTTTAAATATGCATAAATGCATTGGGGAAAGGTACTCGACTTACACAATTTATTATTTCTGGGCCCATCATTAAGATTATAGAAATCATTCGAATGTGGTTGAGGCAGCCTTGCTATATTTTTCTTAACGAGGAGTTTCCAAGAATGTTTGTTTTTTGATTACACAATCACTGTTCAAGTCTGGGGAAACAAATATGGAGCAAAATAATATGAGAGGGAGGCTATGGAGGTGGCTGGGGAGGGAGTGAGGGTGGGGTGTTATTTATTTTATTTTTTTTACCTGAAATGGGTAGTGCTGGGGGATTTGGGACTCGCAAGTCCCAGGTTAAATGTTCTGAAATAAAAAATTTGATGATGGAGAGAAGTACTAAATGGTTGATGTTACCATCAGCATCAGCCTTGCACCGGTCAGAGTTATTTTAACCAGAAGGTGGCATTTTGAGCTATTTTCAACCCGTTTCATACAGATTTTTATTACAGTTGTAGTGGCCTCACAACAAAAAGGTCCCGGGTACATGCCCTGCGGTCGGCAAGGGTGTTTCTGTGTGGAGTTGGCATGTTCTCCCTGTGCTTGTGTGGATTTCCTTCAGGTACTCTGGTTTTCGTCCCACAGTCCAAAGACATGCACATTAAGCTAACTGAGTATTCTAGATTGCCCCTAGGTGTGAAATGCGAGTGTGAATGGTTGTTTGTCTGTTTTGGCTCTGCACTAGGCTGGCAAGCTGTTCAGGATGTGCCCTGCCTTTTGCCCAGAGTCAGTCGGGATTGGCTCCAGCTTCCCCGTGACCCTTAAGAGGATAAGAAGTACAGATAGCAAATAAAAGAATGAATACATATTAACACCAGTATTGATGTGTTTCATCATAGTGCAGTCGTATCATTTAGTTTATGGTTCAAAAACATATTTAAGTGTGCAGCACATCTGTATTTGTGAAGAAAAAAAAAATCAATAATGCTATATTGATATATTGCGGTTAAATGGTACGCCATTACTTTTAAAATGCATTTGCAGCCCAAAGACATGAATTTAAATGTGACATATTGTAGTTTCATCAATCTGTCAGACACTAACTCTGAACTTAATATTGCTCTTGGCTCAAGACTCAAGTCTAAAGACAGAATTAAATGTATCTGAAAAACGCCTCTGTTTTGCACTATCCCCACCCACTGTGTGTGAAACACTCATGAAACTCTCTGGATAGAGCCTCGGCCCATATTATGTCTGAGGTCTGCAATGTGATGTGAGCAGTACTGGTATTAAATCCTCGCCACGGGTGCTTAACTTGGCCTGTGTTTCAAAATAGCTTAATGTTTTTGCTCTGCACAGTATTGAAGCCCAAATAACATACAAATGCATTTGCAAATGAACCCTTACAGGGAGACAGGGGGAAAAGACTATCACTGTCAATCAAAAGTCGTTTTAAAGGAGCTACTGGACCTAGATCAGAGTGACATGAATACGTCAATAATAACCCAAGACTGGAAAAGGAACAGTACAGTGTCTTCTTGGCTGAAGTGAAAGGAAAGTATGAGGAGGAAGTGAGCACTGTGTTCTGAAACCCTGCTCACCTGACCCAGAAATCCCTGTTCTACCACCCTACTCTCCATCTGCCACTCTCGCCAAGATTAACACTGCTACACAAACCCTACACCCACCACCACTCGCAAACCTGGTGCACTGTACTTACTGCACAGAAAACAACAACAGCAGAAGCTCATGACATGGAACAAACTGTACACACACTCACACACAGGATGTTTTTTTGTGCGTGTCTTGAAGACAATGTTCATGTAAAGACAAATCTCCACTGTGTGCACACACACACACACACACACACACACACACACACAGTCTCTCTCTTACACTGCAGGAGACTGAGGGATAAGCCTTCTTCATCTCCATCTGCAAGGCTCAGAGCTGCAGTGTCCCACAATCTTGTTATTCTTTTGCTCTTTTTGCTCACTCGCCCTCATTTCTACGAGACCGCTGTTCCATTTCACACCTCGATCCAGATAAGGAGAGGGAGAGGGAGAGAGAGAGAGAGAGAGAGACAGAGAGAGAGAGGACATCCGGTACAAAATGTCTCCTCCACTGGTGTCTTTGTTCTCATTTTCTTCGAGGGGAAAAATAAAGAAACGGTGAGATGACGTGAGTGACGGAACAGTTGGTTGTTCACTGGTTCTTTTAGTTTTTGTCAGAAATCAGAGCATGCTGACATTCGTCTGATATTGTCAGATAATCTGTGCCATTAGGCAGTGAGTGAGGGACAGACAGGAATGTCTTTGTTCTCTCTCTCTCTCCCTGCAGCACTGCAGCTCTCTTACACCAGTCACCATGACCTTCTTCTCCAGCACAACATCTTACACATACACACACAAAAGCAAATTATAGTGGTAAAGCATTAGTTAAGGCTGAGAACCTGCCACCCCTGGCATGAGGTTATTAAGATGCCGTCATATAAACACCATTTAGGCACTACGGTAACATTAATAATTAAACCAATTATCAATTATCAACCAATGAGAAGGCACATCACTCTACATCAAAGAAAACCTGACAAAGATTATTCTCTGCATGGGAAGCAGCTACAGAGAAATATAGAATAACTGTGTATTCACTCTGTTTTAGCTACGTGTAATAAAACTGACCTATTATATTAATTTTTGTCATTTCTTGTTCATGTATTTACTCATTTAAATGTTTATTTTTTTTTGCAAACGGATAAGATAGCAAGGGAAAGTCACTGTATTAGTGTATATATCAAACGCCCCCC
>JAQMYF010000021.1:23535658-23548515 GCA_030014195.1 Neosilurus mollespiculum
GTGTGTGTGTGTGTGTGTGTGTGTGTGTGTGTGTGTGTGAGAGAGAGAGAGAGAGAGAGAGAGAGAGAGAGAGAAATCAGACCCTCTACCCACTTCTCCATCGTGGCTAAAATGGCGAAGTGATTAATCAGCTGATCGTTCTTAACCTGAACCTTATTAGTTCATGTAAAATCCGTGCTGTACCTAATTTCAATTTCACTATAGACTCTTAAGGTCCAGTAACTGGTAGTGCATATATTTTGGTTGCAGATGATCAAACAGGACACTTTTGCAACTGAAAATTAACAAATGCTCAAAGAAAAGTCTCCGCATGCTACACTAAATGGGGGTAAATTAACATAAGGCCACAATGCAAGTGAGAACAAAGAGCAAATGAGTGAGCATGTTGCAGTCAGTTCTGCAGTAGAGGAGAAAATTCTCTCACTTCTATAGCACATGACTTTTTGGGACTCATTCCTGAGCACACTGTGGGACATTTACAAAAAACACATAAATAATCTTTTTAATGGGCACATCCAAAATCCAATCTTTATATCCAATCTGCCTGCACTCATGTACAGTGTCTCGCTCTCTCAACATCACCCCCAAATTAAGACTTCTTTTGGTGTTAAATAATGACGCAATTAGCAGTAAACCGACTACCGCAAACTCTAATAAATCACGTTACTTGATCCATTTATATCCTCTCCTCCCCAAAGTACGCACTTCAAAGGGGAACCTCCTATAAATACATATGCAATGAGGCTAGCCGCAAAAATAACTGTGTCCGCGTCTTTCTGTGTCCTAACTTTTCCCTTTGCGTCTTTAGTAAATCCCAACAGTAATTTTTAACCAAAAAGAGGCTGGTGTTATCTGTTAGTGAATCCGTTTTATGAGACCGCGTACACTCTGAGATTTCACAGGAGTGCTCCAGTACTGCAGGTGGCACCATTTCCATTTCAAGACACTTTTTCTATCGCAGCAGGAAAGCAGCAAAAGTGCCAACAGCTATTGTTGAGAGTACAGGAACTTCTTTGTTCCATAATGAAAACAGAAATAAGAGATAGGAATGATTCCTTTGGAATGATGGCTTGGTTGTGGAGCAGGATAGACCATGGAGTTGATCGAGCTATGATATTCACTATATAGTAAGCAAACGCTCCACACAACGTCCATTTTTTGAATGTTACATGTACACAGTAACTCATATAATTGACTTTGTTCATGTCTCAGGCTGGACGTTCAATCCATTGAAAGTGAACACATTTAATGGCTTTCAGTGCAATTATAACACACAGCTGTAAATTCTAGGTTACAGTAAATCTTTTTAAACATTCGGAATACACTCAAATGTAGTGCATATGACAGGAGGTCTGCATGAAGATCAGATCAAACTTAAAGGGGCTGGCTCACCCTACCCAGAATATTTTTTTATTTTGTTTGAAAGCACATGACTGCTACCTGTTTGCTCTCTGTGCAGCAAAACCTCAGTAAGTCCACTATTAGTGATCCCTTCGAGGTCCAGCTCAAACATTTTCTTCTGCATGGATAGCCACTGCCACATCCGCTAGATGGCGTGCAGAATACGTCCTTACGCTTTATGATGCCGTGACTCTTGGACCGCTCGAGCGTGTTGCCCCAAATTGGCACCCTAACAAAAGTTCACATTAATAGTCATTTGCGCAGGCACACAGCATTTCTGATTGGGTGACAGTTTTCTGGGTTAATTTATGCAAGTTTGACTGGATTGTTTGCAGTGGAAGTTTGATTTACGGTGCAAACCAACCAAAACTAACAGAATATTGTGAAAAAGTAACATCCATGCCATAGTTGAGTGAAGTTTGAAGGATTCAGAAATCACACAGCCTTTTAGTCAGATAGACGGCCACGCATAAAAGGGTGTCCTATATTAACAATTTCCTGTTCAAATTACCCATCTTTCTAAAGTGTACTCATCACAAGCTTTAATTTGATATGTTTACGTTTACAGCATTTGGCAGACGCTCTTATCCAGAGCGACTTACAATTATCATTTTAATACAACTGAGCAATTGAGGGTTAAGGGCCCAACAGTGGTGATTGAACCGCTGACCTTCGGATCAGTAACCCATCACCTTAACCACTAAACCACCACCCACTGTAATGTCCCTATACTTCTGCAACTCTTAAAATGTACCATTCTGGCAGGTCTGGTGGGTGGTGGTCAAAAACCATCAGAAGATTGTCTGGCTAAAGGAACCCTTCAAAAGGCCATATCTTCAGAACTACTGGGCCAATTCCTATAATCAGAGGCTTAAAGTTTAGGGTTTGAGAAGCTTGATATTCCTACTCAACTTTGAAAGTGATCCATGTAGTTCTAAAAAATGTGCCAGTCCCTAACATGGAAGCTGTAAACAAAATACAGCATATTTTTTCTTTCCTGCGTGAGATGTCCGAGACCTTTCCTAGTCGGTTACAACGGAATAACAGTATGAAAACAAAATGGCTCGGTCAAAAGAATTTCACATATAATCACTTTCACAAAATGTGACCCATCACAGCAAAGTGGGTATTAAGTTAATTTAAAATTATTAAATACTTTATTGAAGTTTAAACCCGATTTTCTCCAAAGCTGCATGCCTAAAGGGCTGAAAATTCCTGGCAGCTTTTGGTTAGTTACTCCAATACTAGACAATTATGTTGGAAGATTTGGTATCGTTTTAAGGCTTAGAATATCAGCAACAAAAAAGGTACCAATAACTCAATATTAATAATTTCCAACTTAGTACTCACTTTGCTGTGATGGGTGACAAATATCTTCGACTTCACGTTACACTTTAAGATTCATGACCCATTGTTGCTGACTGTTTAAAGTGGTGAACTCTATGAGTGGAACGACAGTAGCCTATTTTGCTATCTGTCTACCTCTTGTTTTACTATCAGGAGTGGCATGTCCAGCATAGAGCCATTACTAAGCACTGGACAGGTCCAAAGCACCACTGAAAACAACAGCAGTGTTGAAGGATGTCACAGGCTGACACTTTGGCAACAATCATATCTTGTGTAACTGATCTCAGCGTCACCCTCTTTGTGAGTTGACTTAAGTGCTTCAAAGTGAGAAAAATGTAAATAATAATTGTAAAATGATAAGCATTAACCATTTAGCATTAAAACATTCTTTGATCCAAAATAATTAAATGTGTGTGTGTGTGTGTGTGTACATCACTAATCTCACTGCTTTGTATGGCTTAAATGAGCCTAATTTTCTGTAAATAGAATGGTTTGCATCATAATGAAATAAATAATACAATTTGAATATATTTTTCCATCGTAATCCGATATATTGTCAGTAGACAGTATGAGACGGTATGTCCAACACTTAATAATGGCTTCAAATTGGCACGCCAACAAGTCACAAGATGCCACTTACAGAGTTCACCTCTAGGAAAGGTGAGCTGGTCTTTTTAAGTTCAAATACCGCTCACAGCAATTAACCCCCGCAGCTCAGAAGTCACGAATTAATGATCTCATGCTGCAATGTGTAACGCCACCATGACAAGGAGGCAGGGACAAGTGCCGACGGGGCGGAATAAAACGTGAACGCAAAGTGATCTCAGAGCGGTAACAAGGCTCAGGAATTGTCAATGCATGTCAGCCTGTTGAGGTGTGGCCTCCAACATTTTTTGGAAACAGGTATCTCCTGCTTGCTCATACTGATCTGTCTGAGACACGCTCGCAAGGCACAGACAGCTCCTTGGCACAGTGGGTGGCGAAAGGCTTCGCGTGCGTACGGACATGTAGGGACAGACTGAACTGTCTCTATGAGTCAGATATGCTTTGTACAATGTAGGAGCGTCAACATTTGGGTTAGAGAGAGAGAGAGAGAGAGAGAAAGGAAGAAAGAGTAAGGGAACCTTCCAATCCAAACAAGTTTAGTGATCTAAGCCTAGCCCTGAGGGAGACACTAATCAAAGACACTCCGTTTCTCCTTACTTCGCCAACTTGCAAACTCACACTTGCTAACAACAAAAGACAAGTGCTGAATTTAATGGGTTGAAAACAGAAAAAAGAAAGCCTACACAGTATTGTGAACAAATTAAAGGAACAGATTAGGTTACCTTGAGCGGCTTTTATTAAACCGCTAAAGCGCTGGTGTTACACTCATTCGTGTGCACAGTGATAAAGCTGTGCCTCAGAATGTAAACAAGCACCACGGCAACAGCTCCCAGAAGCAAAGCTTAATAATTACGCCGGCTTACGCAAATAAAAAAAGCATGCCTTGATATCATCGTCTGTGTTCAGACCAGAACAATCCAGCTCCTGGTTCTATTACAGACATGATTTCCTCTCACCAAAATCTGATTCAGATGCACCACCATTCCTCACTGCATACAGGTGGCACTGAGGTCATAGGGTCGTCTCGTGTTTTGGTGTAAACAGCACCGTCGCGTAGGGGCCATGCAGACAGCAGCCTTTCTTTAAATAAACCACTAATAGCAGGAAAATGCACTAGAGCCTCGGAGAAGTTGCAGCTGATGGAGGAGAAATTACCTCTGTTGACCAGACCTGGAGTTTAAAGAGCCAGTGGCCACCCAGAAAGAAGCAGGCAGACATGATACATTCATTAAAATCAGAAAGGAGGCAAACTAAGGAGTAGGAAAAGCAGCATCTCTCCTTCTCTTGCACTTGAAGGTCTTATGTTAGAATTCAATCAAGTCTCAGTCCCTCACACACAGGCAGCAGAAAGAAGAGTGAACGCCACGATAAAGGACAGGAAAACCAAAGCAGCTGTGTTTTTCTTTCAAGAACATTTTGCAGTAGTGACAGAGACATCAAACAATATGGGACACAAGAGGCATCGGTGCACTGCAGCCAATTTCTATGATTATACCGGAATAAAATAAGTAAAAGAATAAATAACACTACATAACAACATAACATAACAAAACAACTTTATTAATATGCTTTTCTTTCCACTGGGACTAGTAATAATATATATTACTTCATTAAAATATCTTTATCCATCCCTCCATTATCACTACATCCACAGGGAAAGCTAAACCAATCCCGCATGACTTTGGCTGGGAGCTGGAGTACACCCTGAATAGGTCGCCAGTCAAGCAGGACTAACACACACAAACAGCAACTCACACTCGCATTCACACCTAGGGGAAATTTGGAGCAGCCAGTTAGCCTAATGTGCATGTCTTTGGACTGTGGGAGAAAACAGGAGCACCCAGAGGAAACCCAAGCAAGCATGCGGAGGACATGTAAAGTGCACAGAGAAATGCCCTTTGCCACGATTCGAACCCTGAACCTTCTCGCTACGAGGCGACAATGCTAGCCACTGAGCCGCTTTTCACTTCTATATTTTAGCTCAATTTCATTAGAGCCAGCAGGATGGATTTAGGAAATAAACAGGCAAAAAAAATCATTTTGGAAGGGTTTAGTCTATTGAAATTCTGTTTTGATCCAAGTTGGTTAGTGTACTATTAAAAGATCCAGTATAGAAACAGCCGCTACATGTTCATTTAGACAACACACTGTTATTATGTTCTGATAAGCATCAGGACAGTAAGGCAAGTAGCACTGACTGCAGTTAAGTGACTCTTAGGTGACTCAACCATCTGTCAATGTAAAACAAAAGCCATAGCTATAATGACTAATCTGCAGAAATCTTTTAGACATGAACCGTGACATTCTTTAGTACAGCACAATCCTAGCTCAGATAAACAGTGTGCTGCGTAACCAATCAGTGCACTGCCTATAGCAAGCAAAGCAGCCCATGGGAATTAAATGCCCTCTCTATGACACAAGGCATGACTTTGGCTGTTCTTCTCACACACACACCCACACACACACACACACACACACACACACACACACACACACAATGTCTTATACAGGTAGAGCAGGACAGAAATACAAAACGCAATCAAAGAAGAATAACGGAGAGAGAGAAAGAGAGAGAGATATTATATATGTTATGAGTGCTCATGTGATGGGTGTGTGGCCAGTACATGTGAGCAGTGTATGAAAATAACACACTCCTCCGTTATAACACACAGCCTATTGCTGCCTTGACATCAAAGGGCCTTATTAGCCATATTGTCTAAAGCTCATGTAATAGTGGGTTCTGGAGCTGTGGCTCCATGCTGTCTCATCACACAATAGATAGAGAGTTTGCGAAAGGTCTGCGTTCTTGTGTGTGTTGTTATCCACAATACTCCATTTTGGTGTGTTTTTCCCACTAATGTAACCGCGCTCTTCCATATTAGCCATGAGTAAACTTCAACAAGAATTCATTTTCAGGTAAAAAAAAAAAAAAACTGAGCATTTTGTTGAAATGTTAAAAAAAGGGTTTAAATATACAGCTGCAATCAGCGATTAGGGCGGTTTACACTGTAAACAGCTCGGCAGTCCATCAGGCCAATAGTAAAAACACAGCCATTCACAGTCAAGGACAATTTGGAACAGCCATTTAGCCTAATGTGCATGACTTCAGATTGTGGGAGTAAACCAGAGTACCCAGGACAAACGTGGAGAAAACATGCAAACTCTCCACTGAACCTTGGACTTGAACCAAGGTGGTTGTTCCTGTAAGGCAGACATCCTAACCCCTTTGCCACCATGCCACCCCTAGTAAAATTAATTTTATTTAAATGTTCTTTAAAAAGTTATTAACACATAGGTAAATACAAATGCTCTTAATAACTATGTGTGAACATTTGTAAAGGCAGTAGTCAGGTGTAAATATAAAGCAACTGCCTCCATTTGCTTGTCTTTTCTTTTTAGCTCTGATTTCTTGTTGAATTTATCCCACAACGACTTTCTCATTTTAGATCTATTTTTATTTATTTATTTATTTATTTATTTTAATCTTCATTTATTTATTTATTTGTTTGTTTGTTTGTTTGTTTTTGTGCTGCCAGAGAATTCAGCCTGTGTTATCTCTGCCTATGATAATGTCAGGTCCACTCCCTTTTTATGTTACTGTACTGTGTAAACAGCAAAAATCAAAAAGCAAAAAAAAAAAACCAGAAAGAAAGAAAGAAAGAAAGAAATAAACAGAGAGAGTGAGATTATGCAGCCTAATAATAATAATCTTGAATCACAGATTATTTTTTCCCCCCATGTTTTATTGACATAAATTTGAGCTGGGATTTATCTATATATTTAAGCTATCGTTAAATGCCTACCATGAACTGGGACTAACGGTGCTTGTTCCCATGCAAATATGTTAAATGTGCAGGAAACACATCAAGGACAAAACATTTTGCAGACCACAAATGTGAGAAGCAATTTTTTTTGGATTGGTCTCAAAACAATATGTTCCAAATATGGTGATTTAAGAAATGGTACAAAAAGAAGGTGAAAAAAGTTTCTTTTTTAACAGCGGAAAATTCAATATACTGGAAATGGAATTCATTATATCAGACAAAGGTGTAAATCATGCTTCAGTGACACTGCAGAGTTTATTATTTTAAACGTCTTTTCAAATTTGCCCTATTGGTGGTGCTAGTGTAATTCCACCATATCACCTATATAGTGGTGCTTGGTCCCCTATTAAAAACTATGTAAGAGTATAAAATTAGAGAACCATGGAAAAAATGTCTTAACTAAGATTTTCATTGTCAAAGTGTTGTGTATTTCAAACCTTTACACATAGATGAGACTAAAACACACACATGCAGTGCTACACATGGAAAAGATAGAGATTAAGCTGAGATATTATGAGTACAAAAGGCTCAGCCTTATTAAATCCCTTCATCCAGTTCCCAGTGTTCACTATAAGCGTCAGGCCTGAGGTTGTACAGCACAAGTGCGTTGTATGGATAAACAATTTGGTGTGTTCGCTGAGCGAGAAGGTCAACACAGACAAAGGCTACCACATATGAGGATTTAGCGTTCCTCACGAACAGCTGCATGGAGCACAGGCCTGGATCCAATGACAAGGATAAACAAACTCATGCACAATGAGAGGCTGTGAGCAATGGCCACTGCCTGACCTTGGGGCTGAATGTGGGATCGTACTGTTCTTCCAGTTTGGGCATAAAAACAAACCAGCTAAAGAGACTTGACTGGTATGGAAGTTCCAGTTGAGTACTAATTACAGCTTGTGTGGTTTTGCTGATTTTTCTGGCCTTCTCTACAGAAATGGATCTGGTGGCATAACGCACATGACATTAGAATAGAAAGAGGCAAATAAAAGCCAGCTGTGATGAAGGGACCTGGCGGAGAGGGAGAAAAGGAAGGGTTGTTTGATCTGCAACATCCCCTTCCCCCTTCTCTTCCCCAGGGCTTTTAGTACAGGCGGGACAAAGCAGCCCTGGGCTGTAAAAGCTGCCTGCTTATGATTGGTGCTATTAAAAAGCCAGCTGTGCAGCTGGCAGTGAAGGATCATCTGCACTCTCTTTATCCTGCCACCCACCTCTTTCTCTGCAGCATGCCTGTCAGACTGCAGTCCTGCAGGGTCACAGCGATGCATCCTACCTCATTTAACACACCTGATTCAACTCAACACACAATTACAGAGCAAATCTGGTGTACTAGAGGAAATCTCTTTGAGCCTCCAGGACTTTCATATGACACTCCACCTCGAGGAAAGCACACGATATAAAAAGCATTCACACAGACAAATCTGGCAAGTATGAAAAGTTCCAAGACGTGCTGAACCAGTATCACTGGTGAAAACACAGGAGAACCTGGAAAAACAGCACCAACGTAGACAACAGTCTGAACAAATCATGCTAATGCTGCAATTTACCTTCCCTGTGCAGAAAGACCAAGTGTGGTTAATGTGTCGCTACCCATTATATAGATACAGCAGGGCACGGATCACGCTGGCAGGCGTTATTGACACCCAGCTCCAGAGAGAATGCCGAAGAAGGGATGGGCTCAATTTCCTCGACAACTTTGCAGACGTCTTACACTAATGAAAAACATTAATCTAGCTCGTGATCACAACAACAAGCATGATGAAAAATTGGACTTAGGTAAGGATGGATCACTATGTAAGTCTCTGTAACATAACCTGAATTGCTATGTAGTTTTCATCAGCTTGCTTGGAAACCCATATCCATATTCATACAGTGAATACAAAATGGTGTATTTTCACTTCTGGTGCACATGTAACCAATCGGTGTTTAGATTGAACTGAGTGCTGAACCACTGTGTAAGCATGTGTGAAGGGTTCTGAATGCTCAGTGTCAAATAACAACTGAGCCGGGTTTTATGAGTCTTACCTCTTGCTAAACACATGTTAAGATTTCGTCATACACATACAGTACAGCCAAATGTATGTGAACACCTGACCATTGCTTCCATACGCAGATTTATTCTTTATTTGAGTTTTGTGGAGGCTGGAACCCATCCAAGCTGACTCCGAGAGAAGGTGGGGGACAGCTTACCAGACCGTCACAGGGCAACACATACACAACCATTTACATTCACACCTGGGGCAATTTACAATACCAAATGAGCCTAAGGTGAATCTTTGGACTGTAGGAGGATGCCAGATTACCTGGAGGAAACCCACGCAGGCATAGGGGTAACCTGCTAACTCCAGACAGAACCACCCTCGCCGAGCCTAAAACTCCAACCCAGGACTTTCTTCATGTGAGGAGGAAATACTAACTACTACCCTCTTTCTCAAACTGTTCCCACCAAAAGTATATCAGATGTCTTTAGATTTTGCAGCCTTTTAATTTTCCTCCACCAGAACCAAAAGGTCCTAAAGCATTCCAGCATCCCAGTGCACCTGAGCACAAAGTGATTTCCATAATATAGAATGTGCCAAGATTGGAGAGGAAGAACCCGAGTGTCCTGCACAGAGTCCTTTCCTGAAACGCATAGAACACCTTGAGATGAACTGATCACTGACTGCACCTCAAACCTCACCTGATATCGGTGCCTGACCTCAGTAATGCTCTTGTGGCTGAATAAACAAACAAACCCACTGTAAAAATAGTGAAAATCCTACATAAGCGAGTGAAAGCTTTTATAACAGCACTGACAACATCACTGCGACTACATCAGGAATGAAAGATGTTGAACAATCACGTATGGGCATGATGGTCCCAAACACGTCCACAAACGTTTGCCGATATACTGTATACAACTTATTTACATGTTTTGTTATTGCCGTTGTTCCTACTACTTTTAAACAGTCTCATGTACAAAATGAATGTATTATCTTGCACGTACATAAGTTTTGTCTTTGAGTCTAGATGAAAGAATCACAAAATCTAATTTGTAGTCTGTGTATGGCTGGTAAGTTCGGTTTCAGGTATTCTTTCTCACTGCATTTAAGTACCCAAATAAAACAGCTTAATATGGTGTGAGTCAGTTTTTCAGTAGTTGAGTACTCAATGACTTTCCTGAATTAGTGTTCACTGGTAAATATTAGTAGTGTAACCACAAATTCCTACAGGAGTCTGCTTTCACTCTGCAACACACTCACGTCATACTTCAACGAGAGAACAGGGAAAAGCCGCTGTGTTCATTTTCACTCCACTGCATGTGAGCTCCCTTTCACACTGTGTAATAGTGATCATCCCAAACACAGGCGGTCCTAGCCTTCCATTAAAATCACCCGTGCTGTCTGATGAAAATAATGGGTTTTCATGGCATGGTTTTGTGGCTTATAAACGAGCGTATTGTTCCTCGCAGGACTGATTTGGTGTCTCATGACTGAGTGACATGCATGACGCTTAATCTATGGCAGGAGTTTGCAAACGTGGCAGGGGGTGCCTCAGAGAGGGTGTGAGCCTGTGCACCTCTTTATCAGGCTTACAGCTTGACCCTGGGGCCATGAGGTAGTGAGTGTGAGAGAATGAGAGAGAGAGAGACACAATTAAGGTCGCAATTAAGCCATTGATATTTTGAGTCATGAATCAAGTAAACGTGTCAACCTTGAGAGCAGATTTACGCTGAAGCATTAGCATACAGTATACACAGCCGAGAAAGCAAGAGGATGAGTATCATCTTCAAGCAACCAACTACTGCGGTCACTGAGAGCATTCTGTCTTATCAAAAATCCACAGCAAGGCTTGGAGTACATGTTCGTCTGTATCTGCAGCTGTTCTCTGTGCATGTGTGTAAACGTGGCAAGACCTTCACAAGAAGGTGAGGGGGTTTGAAAAAAAAAAAAAAAAAACAAAGAACAAAAAAAAAAAACAACAAAAAAAAACAGACATACTGGCAGCAAAGCAGAATCACATACTACTTACTGGCTTGTACTGAAAGAAGAAAATGAAGATGTGTTTGAGTGACTGAAAGAGAGGGAGAGTGAAGCCCAGGGCAGGACGTAAATATCCTGGGCAGGAGGCCAAAATGGCGCTTTAATGTGGCTGGTGGAGAATGACAGCCACGGCTGCCCCTGGCCTGCAATTCCCAGGTCACAGTCTGTCAATAGATCTGGGCGGTGCGGTCAGGACACAGGGTTGAAAAACAATCGGCCTGTTCAGTTCAGGGGAGGAGGGAAAGCATATATCAAAGTACAGTGCAGACAAAGGCCAAAGCGTGCCAGAGAGAGAAGAGCCCCGCTGCTGAGTAAGGCCAATCCCCCGGCAGTAAAAGTGTGCATTCTACTGAAACAGCAGCCATAAATAATGACACTGTGAATGCGGGTGCGTGAGGGAAACAGAGGGAGGGGCTGCTATGAGAGACAAAACAAATAAAAGAGAAACTTAAGAAGAAAGAAGCAACACACAGTCATGAGAGCAGCAATGAAAATGTGCAGCAGAGAGAAAGAGGGCACTATAGTCTCCCTAAGGCCACACGCTGGCTGAAAGTGCGAGTGGAGCGTAATTACTGTTTCGTCATGAGTCCACTGAGGTAATTAGGAAACTGTGTGATGAATGAAAGAAACTTTATAAAGCTGCAACAGTGGAAGACAGTGGACTCCAGAGACACGTGTGTATGAGCACCAACATGTGGTTGAGGTTTGCCTTCTAGTACTGCGAGAACAGTCTTCCAAACAAACCACCTTAAAAGATGTTCTTTTTTGACATTTTCTTCAACTGATCCCAACTTTCAGTTGTTTGTGTCTCTGCTTGTAGCTATGGAAATAGTGGTATGAATACGAGTATTAAGTTGTGTATTAACTAGTCCTCTTCTTGGACTTGTCCTGGACTCGACAAAGGCGGTCTTGACTACAGCTCCGGGTGTCATACATGAGTACTCAAATGTGCATGAAACTTTGACGGGTATAGCATCGCAAGACAGCGTGGAGAAGTCTTGTGTTTGATGTGATGCCATACTGAGCTTCGAGTGCTACTGAGTGTTCCAGACAGGTCTATTTATGTGTAAAATTGAAATGTTATCCATCACATCTGTGTGTACGAGCAGCCACTTATGGATTCACTGGTGAACTGCCAAAATAAATAAAATAATAGCCCTAGGTGTTCCATCTTCTAATAAACTCCACTTCTAGCGTATGCATCCTGTCTTCACGTCAACCATGACATTATCATACAGGTTTTCTTAAACTTTACGACTACAATTTTTATAGGCGGCACGGTGTCATAGTGGCTAGCACATCCAATTCACAGCAAGAAGGTCCTGTGTTCGCGTTCTGGGCTCGGAGAGGATGGTTCTTTCTGGAGTTTGCATGTTCTCCCTGTGCTTGTGTGGGCACTCCGGTTTCCTCCCACTGTCAAAAACATGCACATTAGGCTAATTGGTTAATTCCAGTTGCCCCTAGGTGTGAGTGGTTTGTCTCTGTGTTAGTCATTGCAACAGCTTCTCCCCCGAAGTCAGCTGCAATTGAGTCTTGCTTTCCCCCACACTAATGGATAATTGGTGCAGATGATGAATAGAGGGCAGCACGGTGGCGTAGTGGTTAGCACGTCCGCCTCACAGCAAGAAGGTCCTGGGTTCGATTCCCAGCTCGGGCG
>JAQMYF010000021.1:23569238-23595884 GCA_030014195.1 Neosilurus mollespiculum
GTGTGTGTGTGTGTGTGTGTGTGTGTGTGTGTGTGTGTGTGTGTGTGTGTGTGTGCGTGAGAGAGAGAGAGAGAGAGCGAGCATTTTTAAGCTGCTAAATCAAATGTTCTGAAGAGAATATATACTCATGGTAAACCTTAGGATTTGAAAGTGAAATGTCAGGATGTTGTTATATAATCACAAATCTCTTACCAATAATGGGTGTGTAAAAAGGCTTAATATTTTTTGGCGTTAAAAATTCAGTAAATATATGTATTCAGTTTAGCAAGGGGATTAACCTGGGACTCAAGTACACAGAGAACAAAGGCTACTAACATCTATTTTCACTCTTTCATATAATAGCAATATATTTGCCTTAAAAATTCTATTAAATAAAGAAAATTAACACCCATATAGCTTATAGTCCTTTTCTATCATATTACAACACTCATTCATAATATTTTGTCCAGCATTAACAGAATTTAGCATATATATATATATATATATATAAGCATATGGAAACATTATGATCTGAATGGTCATCATCTCAGGATAAAGGACATTATCATTCATTCAAGAGATTTTCTCGTATCTGATTGGGGGAAAGCCACTGAATAATTACTGGTATTGCATCATTGCCAAGGGATAACTGAATTATTGCACTGTTGCCTTCGAAAAAGTGAATGATTATTGCACAACTGGCATTTACAACATAGTGACTGTCTACTTTGTTTCTACGACATTTGTATGATAGACAATTATTCTGCCTTGGAAGATAAGAACCCCAACTGAATAGTTCATCAATTCATACATCACCCTATTTAATAATTGCTACCCTGTAAATTTAATAATTATCCACCCTGTAAATGTGGGAAATGCTTGAATCAAAACAGCAGATAAAAGTTCATGGTTTGATTCTGAAATTCATCCTAGAAAGTCAACAAAATGCCACACTTTAAAATGTAGAAATTAAAGAAATCTCATTTGAGTTTGCTTTTCTTATGTTCCGGAGTATCATATTATTGACCTAAGGCTCAGTGAATAATCTATTGTTAAATACATTATCGTCTGTAGTCACCTGCCACCTTCCACTAGATTTTGCAGGATGAATACGGGGATTGGAGTTCATTCTCACAATTGCGTTAATGGAGTCAGGGATAGTGTGCGGTCAGTGTTCCAGTACATCCCAAAAGTGTTCAGTGGGGGTTGAGGTCAGGGCTCTATGCAGGACACGGGACACTCGAGTTCTTCCTCAATAAAACTCACCAACCATGTCTTCGTGGAGCTTGCTTTGTGCACAGGCAGATTGTAGGATAATGCTACAGTATACAAAGACATCCTAAATGACTGAGTGCAAAACTCACATGTGGATGTGATGGTCAGGTGACTTCACACACAAGTTTTGGTTTGTATGTATATGGTGTATAAAAAACGAAATTAAGTAATTTAGGATGGAGGGCAACGACTGGTATAAAAATAGTTGCCCAGTCAGTCAGACACTTTTCTGCATCAGGCATAAAAACTAACATCTAGAAATATTGTCGATACTCATAAAGTGTACTTATCATGTTGTAATTACAGTATATCTCAGCGCTGATATTATCTTGCATCATGTTACTCTGTAATAATACAAAAGCTACTATTTCAGATGTTATGGTAAAATAGCAATATCTTTATTTTATGAATTATTTATTCTTAGTTACAGAAAAAGATTCAAAACAAATCACCTGTTGCTAACTACCATCAGCAGCTAGGCAATTCTGTGAAAAATGGTACATGACCAGGCAAAACTTATTTATAGCTACAGATTCTGAAAAGTTTATGCATAACACAAACACAAGATTTTCTCTGCCCAAGACTGGATGAACTGCTTTAGCCACCTACATGGTTCCTGTCCATAGTTCACCGACTTCATTGATATTGTTTTGTCATTTGTGTGATTTTTAGGATTGATTTTCGGGTTTGACATATATTATTATTACATGTACCTCTAGAAAGGCTGGGCGTGTAGAAGTTAGTGGAAACAGTTTTCTCAGATTTCCTAAAACCTTTTAAGGGTGAGACATGATCATCAATAATTGGATAATTTCATCTTTTCCAAAGCAAATCAGTAAAATATTTTAGAGTAAAAAAATGTCTTTTCAGTCTGTAAGTCATGTAAGTGAATCAGATGTAACATCCGTCACATAGAATTTTTCACAAGCCTGAAGCCAGGGCTGCTAAGTGCCTCACTTCTTGTTCTCTACTGCAGTCAGTATATAAGCAAGCCTCCTCCCCCTATATACATTAAGTTTACAATCATGTATCATTTCGTGGGCTGACAACGACTTTTCATAGTTAAAAGATTTCCACTTGTAGCCTCCGATTCAGACTGTAAATAACTTAGACCAAGATCACTAGATGCTCTGCGCTTTGTTTTTAATAATAACATCTGCGGCAAAATGTTTCTCCTGATCTCCTTCGAGTCTTTCTCCAGTCAGCATGTACACAGGTCATGGAGAACTAATGATTAGCCACAGCTGCCTATGGTGCATATTTATCCTGGATGCTGACTGGCTAAAACCGAAGTGAACCTTGTATAACTTTAATACAATGTGTATCTGAGAATGAGAACCTTTTTTTCTCCCAAATATAGGCAGGTTGTGCTTTGTTGCTCTTCATTATCATTAATGCTAATCTGACCTCACCGTGAACCCGTGTGCTAAAGCAGACCCATCACCAGCAGAATTACAAAGCTCACACACAAAATGCCCTGAAAGCTACTTTTCACTTCTGTCTTTTAACCAGTGACATGTATACTTGTGTAAGCTCATGCTAACTTTCCTGAAATGTTTCATCAGATTTTATTCACACAATCTACATATAAATTTCATCGATGTCACTTATAATTATATATACAGTCCCCTGGTACAGGGATGGACTATGAGAAGGCGGCTGTGTGTTTGTCTAATATCAGCGCTTCAGTGTGCTGTTAAAAACTAGTGTCCAATTTATCACTGGTGTTTCACCAGTCTCAGCAGTCTGGAGTTTAAATGGGAGGTAAATTCAGTCTGTGTGTGTGTGTGTGTGTGTGTGTGTGTGTGTGTGTGGTCATAAAGGAGAGAAGTGACAAGGACCAGCACCTGCACAGCAGAGATAAGTCTGTTTGCACTGAGCCTGAGCCAACACCGCCGACTCGACGATTCACTGTACCGGCGTGTGTGTGTGTCCGGAAAAGGTGCAAAGTCCTACCTCTCACTCGGACTCTGTGACTGTGTGAAAACTCGCTCGGCTCAACAAAACAGGATATGGAAACCCAATTAGCGATGACCGCGGTGAAGCTGAGAAGCTATCGCTCAAGAAACCATGAGCATATACATCAAAGAAATCCCATCAGTGTGGATGTGTGACCCTGCTCGCCACTACTAATGGATTTCTCTGCGTTATAGATCCCCTTGCTCACATTACTGACTAATTGCAGACGATAAGGGCCGGGATTGATTTCCAGCATTTTCCCGATTCCTCCCGGCATGGTGCTGAGCATAAATAGGTGACTTGCAAGAGAGAATGTGAGAGACCTGAGATGAGGTATATGAAATTAAATTAAACAGATTAAACAACAGCAGGAATAGATGAAAGGTCTTGTGTTCATTTACCCAGGAGCGTGCCTTGTGGAGATGCTTAGAAATTTCAACACACGCTGAAATCACCATTTGACCATTCTGGCGTCCCCTGGATTAGACAAATGATCAGAGTTTCCAGGACATGAATGAGGCAAACTTCCAAGAACAGAAGACTAAATGATGATTATTTTTCTTCTTGACGATGAGCAGACAAATGTGCCTTTAGCTAACGGCTTAAAAATAGGCCAGTAAGAAGGAAACTGTGCAGACGCCTTTTGGGAACCATAACTAACCTAGACAGAGGTTCAATGCATGCAAACAAAGGCTTAGCTTTATTAAGTCTGGCTTTCACCTTTATAAAGAAATATATCAGAGCTGACTGAGAAAGAATGGAAAAAGAGGAAGGAGACAAAAAGAAATAGATGGACAGCGGAGAGAGAGCGCGGGAAAAAAAAAAAAAGAAGAAGAAATTCTCACGGATCCAATTAAATACTTTTTCGTTCAACCTCCAGAGTCTCGTCATTCCCAAAAGGCAGTGGTGAGGAGACAGCTGCTGCTGCTAGTGCCATTAAAGTGGTACAGCGGGAGACATAAAAGAGAGCTGCCGCACGGTCTCGCTGACTTTTGTCTCAAACGCGTTGACATTTTACAAATAACAATGAACGTAATTAAAAGGCACCACCTTCACTCGCACAATGCCTATTGTGTTTCCTTTTATTCAGCCAGCTGTTTGTGTGTGAGGGGAATGAGTGCTGTGCGCCGAACGTCGTTTTTCCCTGCCGCCCAAGCCTGGTTACTATGCTGGAAGTGGGGTATCTAGGCAGGCGTGCAAGCGTCTGAACGGCACGTGCGGCATACCAATGACGAGCTCATCACCCCGGAGGAGGGAGCAAGCGGCCTGGCCTCTCAATTACAATATGAGAGAGAAGAAAAAAAAAAAACAAGAAAAAGCACACAAGCAAAAGGGAAGAAAAAGAGAAAGCAAATGAAAGAAAAAAAAATCTATTCAGAACAAGGTGCATGTAAATGGGGACATTACAGAGGGAACAGAAATGAACGTATTTACAAAAATGGTTACTCGAAAAATGCATGAGACACGAACGATGCTGAAAGAGATTTCCACATGATGCTGATGAAAATTAACCACCAACAATGCTTACCTTTTTTTAAGAGTTAAAATGAAAGGATTTTGCAATGCACAGTTCTACAGATGTATTTTTCCTGGTGATTTAGAGATCGAAAGAGTTTTACTGCTCCTGTTATCAATAACCTGCTGACACATCATCACTAACACCATTTTCCAGAAACCGCCACCAAATAACAAAAGAGAAACGACACCCCTGCCTTCACTCTCACTCCCACTTGAAATGATGAATCATAACTTTGATTTTCTTTATCCTCAATGTGGAATTCCTACTTGAAAATTCACCTCAACCCTGATTTCAGCGAGTGACGTCAAATCAACATGGCTGCTCATGGCATGAAGAGTCAGCAAAGTAAGTATTTGCTCTTGAGTAATCAACATAAGGACATGATTACCACATTACAATCCAAACACCCCACCTACCCCAAATTAAACAAATACCTCTTCATAGTGCGCTAGCTGTCAGTTCTGTGTGTAGTCTGAGAAAAAAAAATCTAGTAACTGTACCATGCCGTGGAACTGTACATGGGAAACAAACAAAGTGGCTCAAAGCAAGCCACACAGCACTTTTCCAACCAATCAGCAACAGGGAGCATTTGTGCTTATGCATAGCACCAACACAGCTGGTTGCGGATTGGCTGGAGGGAAGGTGCAGGTGTCAGTGTTGCTGCCTGGCAATGCACGTCCAGGAATTTGTATGCGTATACAGAATACGGCTTGCAGAGCGCGTGTAAAAATCTAAACGGTTGCTCAAATCACGGAAGACTCCATGCACGCATGTACGGCATGTATATTCCGCATGCAGCAAACAAAATCCGTGCATGTAGCCATTTTTGCTGGATCCACATTGAAAACCAGACCTTGGTCTCATGCATGATGTAGGCGAGACGACCCTCGCAAACAACCAAAACATCAAAATGAGGCAATGAGGCCCGCTATTAACTTCAGTGTCAAAGAATATGGTGAAAATGAGAAAAATGTATTATCACAATGATTACTGCACTTCCTAGTGTACAAAACAACGAGATTAAAACACATGGAAATGACTTTTTCTCTTATACGGTCAGTGTTTAGTGTCTTTATAAGCAGGAAGCTGAGCCAAGAAATGAATCCAACTGCTGCAGCTTGGCAGCGTGCAACGCCTCTTGGCCATAAATAGATACTGTGGGTCTTTTTTGTTTTTGTTTAGTTCTAATCAGCAATGTCGTGTTCTTCTGAGAGTTTGATAGCTGTTGTTTCATGTACTGTATAGGAGTAGCAGCACAAGTTGCAGTGTGAGGTGCTTACAGCACCCAGTGGGCTTTTCTGCACAGTCCACGAGTAGAGCTGATAAACAGAAGTTGCTATAGTGAGTCCTAGCTATTATACACAATCTCTACTGCACTGTATCTTCTCTAGTGTGCAAATTTATGATACATTATTAAAGGAGTGTTTTGCTTCACAACTACGCGCCTAGATCTTACAGTGAAAACAGTTCGCCTCTGTTTTGCGGTTTAATGGTGTGCAAAAGATTCAGGCTCACTGAGCAGCAATCAACAGAGAAAATTCCTGAAGATGAAACGCCCCCACTGAGTTGAATGGCGAAAGCGCATTGGTACTTAAGATAAGGGCATCTCAAAGCATTTCATTAAGGAAATCCATATAATTTCATTACTGCCAGCCCTGGCTCAGCTGACTCAGCAGTTTGCACCTGAGTGAATCTGGCGGTCTCTGTCAACCACCACAACCGAGAAACAAGTGTGCACAGTAAACGTGTGCTTTCCTCTAACACTAGTGGTGCCGTGAAATAAACAGAGTCCTGGTAAAAGTGTTCTGTAATGAAATGTCTAGAAAGGGCACAATGCTGGAATAACGTTAAGTGATGGCTTCAAGGAGCAGCTATTTCCCATCGAGGTCAGACTTGTCAGCCCATTTCAGAGACAGAGAGAGCCAGCAAAATGGGGGGTGTTTAGAGAATAGAAGGAGACAGAAATAGAGGGAGAGAGAGAGGAAGAGAGAGAGAGAGGAGACACGGATGTGTAATGCCCTGGGGCTCATGCGGCTCAGTCTCCAAAAATAACCTCTGCTTCTGAAGCTTTCCACTGAAGCAAGAGAGCAAAAAGCAACTATTCTACACATACGTCTCCTTATAAATGTTTGGCCTACATTTTTCAGCAAGCTGTGCTATGCAGAAACAAATGAATGGGCTGAACACTTTAAAAGGGACACCTGTGCCGCTTCAGCCAATCATGTGGCAGCAGGTTAATAACCACTCAAGACAAATGTGGTAAGCAGAAAAGCATCTCAGAACACATGAAAAAACATAGGACCATAAAGGATAGGAAGACAACAGCAGGTTCCACCAAAGAGAAGGAAAATACAATTAAAATCAAAGCAATATAATTTACGATGATTTTACAATCTTTACCTGTATAAAATCTTTGTCTCTTTTTCACTTTGACTTACATCATAAGCTAAAATTCAGCTCGCGAGCAAAGCTCAAGCTCCAGAACAGTTCATGCTTTACTGCTTCCACAAGATCAAAGTGAATTATTACAGGCAGCTGATAAGAATGAAATGTAAACCAACAGGCCACACAGGCTCGTCTGTTACACACTTACATTCTCACACGATAATACTGTTTCCTAAATCAAGCTGCAGGAGAGAAAGTGAAAAGGAAAAACAAGACTTTACAGAAATATTTACGGGAGGAGAAAAACAGAAGGGTTCGGGGCATTCAGAAATGTGTTTGTTCAGCACCTGTATGCTTCCAGAGTAGCAAGTGGATGTGGAAATGCAGGAAACTACATGACCTCTATATTGAAGTATGCCAGCGCAGCATGTCCGAATGCATAACAATGCCATGCTGGTGTGAAGTCCAGAGGAATGCAGACAGAGAGACTAACACAACACATTAGCATAGCTCAGCTGAACTGGCCTGCATTATGCACACACTCTTTCCATACATGTCCATCCATACTCATTAACAAACACACACAAATAAATATGCGCACAGGTTTTTTTGGATTTGTTTTTATTATTTAAAATGTTCATTTCCATGTGAACATGTTTTTTCTTTAGGCCATTCTTTTTTATTGCTTGTTTCGCGGATCAACCGATGATAATATTACCACTTTCTTAAAAAATAAAATATAAAAAAAGACCCTTTTTTTATTCCCTCCGACAAGCCGGTTCTTTCGTCGTCCCCCTTCTACAGCAGCTATTGTAACTACTACATCTGCCCATGCGTACTTGCCCATCAGAATCTAGAAATCTACTACAGCCGTACCAGAGACATAAACACAAGACCGGCGCTGCTCGGTACGTGTTATACGTGCTGGTAAAATACCATGATACAAATGAAATTTAACTTTTTTTTAACTTTTAACTATTTGAACTTTTTTTATGGAAAAGAGAATAAAGAATAAAGAATGCAATCATTCTGTGGATACATACTTACAAGTGAAATGTTATTTTTTGCGCTTTAGAGATACTACCGGACTTGTTGGAGCAAGTTGAAACACAACATTCAGCACCCATTTTATTGCAATGGCGGATTTTAATCCTTGGTAATATGGCGGCCACCAAGGAACATCATGCGACGGTCTTGTCTAGTCTTGTGTTTATGTCACAAGACTCACATGTAGCTCTCATGGATTTTCATAATTTGCACATTTGGATTTGTGGTGTTTCTTGTGCCTCTTTTGCGTATGCGATAGTTTTGCCTATTTGACGTCTACAGAAAACCCCAGCTTGGTAGCCCTAATACATCAACAGGCTATTTCAAAACTCGAAACAACATTCAATTTAAGGTTTTTACCAGTATGTCCTTGGGACATATGGTAGTGTGACAAAACTGGTCAATACATGCATTTGTTTTATTTGTTTTCATTTGTGAAAGTAGAGACTTCAGATTTTATCCTACATGCAAACATTCTCCATCCTAAGCAGCAGGATCAAAAGCTAACTGGGGGACCAGTCTCATTTAATACCAGCCTCAGAGGCAAGGTGAAAGGGGAGATCTATGAAAGTATTTTTAGGGCAACCTCCTTTTTGAATGGCGTGGAAAATGTTGTGACAGTATGTGTCACTGGTCTGTTTAAAGCAGTAGTTTCAACAGAATATACATGGGGCGGCTTTGGGAAAAATGTGTGGCGGTGGGGGAGTGAGCTGTGCCTTCCCTTCCTCCACCTTCATGGCTGAAATGCCCTTGAGCAAGGCACCTAACCCCCAACTGCTCTCCGGGCGCTGTAATGTGTGGCAGCTGACTGCTCCGAGTGTGTGTGTGTTCACTGTTTACATGTGTGTGTGCTCACTTTGGATGGGTTAAATGCAGAAGTTTCCCCTGCTGAATTAATACAGTATAAAAATATAAAAAATTAATATTATGAAAACTAGTACACATTAGCTCAGGACATACTACTGTATTAAAATTATTAAATGTCTAATCAAAGCACTGGTTCAGGCTTCTTTAAGAATATAAGAAAGTACAAAATAAAAATATTTGTATTTTAACCTTCCTTATATTCTTGTTCTTTTCTGTTGTTAAATAAAAAAAATCTGTTCTTAAAATGAATTTTCATCCACCAGACGAGAAATTAAAAAGAATGGCCTTAAATATATTGTTATTAATATCCACAGTATGCACACACTTTTTTCCCTTTTTCTCTCTTTCTCTCTCTCTCTCTACAGTGCGTTTCACTCAAGTCCCATCAGTACTTTTATATGACAGTGAGAAATATGTTAATATGTCCGTTGTGGATTCGAGTCTCTTCCACATTAAATACTGTATTTGCTGCGGTCTTCTTTAAAACTGGCGTTCTTAGTGAAAATTGGGTCACCTCCTGAGAGAAATCCAAATGATGGCATGTCCATAAAGCTGATAAACTGCTAAATAAACACAGTATTGTGCAAAAGACTTAGCCATCCTATTTTTCTTATAGAACTGTATTTTAGATCTTTAACATTATGGAGTCAGTATAAAAACATTTCCCAAAAAGTAGTTTTCCGGCACAAAATTAAACAAAAACTGAAGGGCTCAGTGCCATACCCTGCTAAGTACACACAGGATGAAAAATGAGGTAGTATCACATTCTGACAATAGACGTCTCTCCCCATATTCTGGAAGTCACTCTAAAGTGGACAACTGCAGCTTCTTTGCAGCTAAAATCCCAAATCATGAGATAAATTTGACTTGATCATATTATTTGTGTTTTTCACAAATCACAATTTGTGTCTCAGCAGCTTATGGTACTGAGCCCTTCAATTGGTAAAGAAAGCAGTGTATTATGTATTTGCAAAAAAAACATAATGAAGGCTGTTGGGTTTTGCTGAAAAATATAAAAAGCCGGTACGGTAGTCAAAATCTCCAGGAGTACTCTGGCTGGTTCTGCAAGATGCTCAGTAAAGCTTACAGCTCATCTCTTTATAAAACTGGTATTGTGGTTAGCACTGTCACCTCACAGCAAGAAGGTCCTGAGTTTGAGCCCTGGGGTCAGCAAGTGCGTTTCTGTGTGGAGGTTGCATTTTCTCCCTGTGCGTGTGTGGGTTTCCTCTGGGCACGCCAGTTTCCTCCCACGGTCCAAACACATACGCATTATGCTAACTGTCTATTCTGGATTGCTTCAAGGTGTGAATGTAAATGGATTTGTGTGTGTGTGTGTGTGTGTGTGTGTTAACCCTTCAATAGATTGGAGAGCTGTTCAGGTTGTACCCCGCCTTCGCCAAGCGTCAGCTGGGGTTTGCTCCAGCTTCCCTGCAACCCTAATCAAGGATAAGCGGTACAGATAATGAATAAACCATACACATTGCACCTTGCCATTTTTTTATTATTTTTTTTAAGCAAAAAGGTCATTATCCATCTTTTATGATCCTGAGTCTGGTGGGTCTTGTCCCTGTTGTGTCTGGCTGTGACTCTCCACAAGAATTTCACAACTCCCTCCCTCAGGATTTGTCCTAAATTTCATGACAGCACCCTGTGTTTCTGGCGCTCAGGGGAAGTGCACTGCCCCGAAAATGCTAAAACTACCGTTCTAAACATGATACACTGCTAATTCTGCCATGACTCACAAAATCAAACAGAAAAGCATGCCATTCCTCACATAACTAAACAAACAATCTCATTTTTCTTTTTTCTTCCTCAATATCGTGCTGCATTCTCTCACAGTCGTCTTGTCTTTCATCTTACAACAACAACGTGGGAAAATACTGATGGTGTGAGAAGTACAAGAGAGTTACTCTCTCAAAATATCATTCTAAGAAATACAACAATACGAGACTGAATTTTGTTTTCAGGGACTTCTGTAATAAACTTTTACATATTTAATGCTTCAATAATAAACACAGTGCCACGGTGAAGCTGATATTTTAGTCTTGGCCATCACAAAGAGAAAATATAGCACTCACGCTGGATTTATTCAGGTTTGTGTGGCGTTTGAAATGGTCAAGACTATCAGTGAACACTGCGGAGGAGCAGGACAGAGCCAGTGAGTGGGCGGGGCTGGAAAGACGGTGTTTTGCTAAAGGGAAATGACTGGTGTTATCTCGGCAAGACTCTGCTGTGATCACCCTCATTTACTAATCATGATTTAGTGCAGCACCAGGAGACGCGATTAAGCCCTACAGCACACCAGGTCCCACACACACACACAAACACACACACACACACTGATAACGACATTAACTAGAGTGAGAGCTTCTTAATGGAGCGATCATTTAATTGACAGATCTTCAGTGAGAATATTTTATGCCTATTTGTTTATGCATAATAAATGGTATTTAGGTCTTTAGAGGAAAAAAATTAATATTTTTAAAGATATTAATCATTCATAGTGCAAGGTATACTTTGGTTGTGTTATTCTGACATTCTGTAGTGGTTTTCTTTAACATTACTCATACTCCTTTTTCACAGGGGCCAATTAAACAAGCGTCAGTAATGACTTCATACGAGTGTCACGTTGATGTGGGATACAAAACGACGATGTTCAGGTTTATGTCAAATCATCTGGAAAAACTAGGTTGTGCTACTACTCTCTTTCCCTCTTTCTCTCACTCACACACACACAAACTGTTTTCCACAAGACAGCCTGGCTGATCTCTAAAGGGTGGAGTGGAGAACATAGAACACAGGGTTGCTTAACCATTGCAGCAGATTTGTTTGTGAATCTGAGAAAAGAAAATTTTGTTAGGCTGAGGTTACGGCTAAAAACAGGGTCTCTCTCTCTCTCTCTCTCTCTCTCTCTCTCTCTCTCTCTCTCTGTGTGTGTGTGTGTGTGTGTGTCTGAGAGTGTGGCTCACCTCAGACTGACCTGCATTTTCATTTACACACTCGCATTTACATGCTGTCATAAATAATGACAGAAGACCATAAAGGAGATGGAGGGAAAAAGGCAGAGTACAGCTTTCTCCAACTTCATCCAGGTACAGGGTGATTTAGGGTCATAGCTGACAGGCTATTTATCAAACTGCTCTCTGAGTATGAGGGAATGGGGGTGGGAGAGAGTGGAGAGAGAGAGAGAGGGAGAGAGAGAGAGAGAGAGAGAGAGAGAGAGAGAGAGAGAGAGTGGGAAGAGAAAGAGGCAGAAAAGAGAAATAGGGAAAGAGAAAGAGAGGGGGAGAGCGAGAGAGCACATCATCGCTGTTGCCCGCTAACCCTGACCTTTTGTAGCCAACTGAGAATTTATTACGGATCTCTCTTCTTGGATCATGCGTGAGAAAAAGCGCAGCGGCGCGGCTGTGTGTGTTATGGTGAGGAATCCCGGACGCCAGATCTATACAGAAGCTTCCAGAAAATTCGGCCCTTGAGAATATGGAGTGAAAGCAGAGTGTCCAGTCCTTTTGACAGAAACACATGCAGTTGATGAATGTGCATTTAAAACATGCTGTCATCTCGCAGAGACCCCGAGTCTAATGAAATACACCTAATTTTTTTTTACAGTACTAAGTAGGGGAAAGTAGCTTGATTTTTCCACACACTGCGTGGAACAAAGAGCAGCTCTGTTTCTCGTAACGCACATGCCTGGCAGCGGACTGTATTAGGTTAGTGTTGCTTTAAGCGCACAGCACATTTTTCAGGCGCCTTCCTCTGTTTGACTTTCAAGCCAGGCCTGAAGACAGATGATCCTGTTGACAGCGGAGCTTCATCACCAAACAGGCTGGTACAAGTGAAGGGAGTGGCTACTTTTCTCGCCACAATACACCCCCCCACCCCCATAAAATACCTGAACACCATTAACCCCCTCCCCACAACACACACACAACCTGTCCAGGCACATGGAAGACCCAGCCACAAAGGCTGAGACACTACAACAACAACAACAACATAAAATCCCTCCACACGGCTCTTCGTCCTGTGGTGTCTCCATCCGGAGGCCTGGGAAAGTGACTTCCTACATTAGGGCTGTGAAACATAATGTAGTCACGACTGGATTCGAGTCCTGTCGTGCAGGTCGTGTTAATTACACTGAACCTGAAACGCTCAGATCTGCACAAAAGAGAGAAGTTTCACATTACTGCAACAGGCGTTAACTGAGAACCAGTTTGGTTCGGGAGAAGGAGTGGTTTGTGTACCAGAGCAATTAAAAATAGCAGTAAACAATCAGGACTGTATATGAAACTGATAAATTACGTTGCAACGGCACATTACTCATATTTACGTTTTAATTTCTGTCATGCAGTTGTATAAGTGTAACTCATTCATTCATTCATTCATTTTCTAAGCTGCTTATTCCTAATTAGGGTCGCAGGGAGGCTGGCGCCCTTCTCAGCTGACTCTGGGCGAGGGCAGAGTACACCCTGGATAGCTTGCCAGGCCATCGCAGAGCAGAAACACCCTGACGGCTACGTAGCCTACTCTTGACGAAAATCAGCAATGGTTCTTTTATATGCCTTTTTCATGACATGGCTGGCATTTGCTAACCCAGTTAGCTGCACTGCGGATGGGACTCAATCATACATATTTAAAACAAACTCACTTTCACAGACTACCAGGTCGACTCTATGTCAGTTTCAGTCCTGCATGGTTCAGAATGCTTTTATGCAATAACTGGTGTCTTGAGCCATTTTCAAACTATAACTTATAATGATTTTTATAATCATTTACTTTACAGCACAAGAAGCATATTTATATGTGTAGTGTGCAGAACATCCCTAAATCATTTACTTTAATTAAATATTTTTATTTGTGCGGGTTTGTTTTAAATGTGAATTAGATCTGTGCATCACTGTGAATATCCCTTACACACTAACCATCCTAGTAATCTACCACACACTTAAACCCAGGAAAGAAACCTTTTCAGAAATGTCATATGGGAATAGAGTTTCTTTCCTGTCCTGTTTCTATTCAAACTCTGTTGTGTGCGCTGATAAGCGTGATCATTAAAAATAAATGACAAAACAGAGGCCTGGGCTCCTTTTCTTCTTACCTATGGCTTGTCACTCATCCAACAAATGGGATTGAACCCCCAGCTCCACCACACTGTGAATGGCAACTGACATCATCACTCCTATTATTCAAGATCTCATTAGTATTGGGTAACATGGCTTATCATGATCAAGTGACTTTTTTCTTTGGGTCACACACATTTAAAAGGAGATGTGTAAATGATCATGTGTATACAGTATATAATGCTTGAAACAGGTTGCTATCATGCAAAGAAAATAATCTAAAGAATCTTTAAGCACTGTTCCCTTTTTAGACCCCAAAGTTCTACCCAGTTCACTACATCCTCCATGGCTCTGCAGCACAAATAACAGCCAGCCTAATTAGAATGATTTATTCACATAATGAACAATAGTCAGATTCCTGCTCGCATGGATAGAGTCGAAGTAAGCCACATCATTTATCAAGATGTACTCTTGATTGCAGTCGACGAGCAACGCAGCACATCGTTTACATCTAATCCGAAATAGGCAAAACAGTTTATTTAATCACTTCATGTACAAATGAAAGAGTCTACAAATGCAATTGTTTCAGTGGAACCAAGGATGCAGAGAGAAGACACGGCACCACAGCCGTACTATAAATTAAAAACACTGGGTCAGTCAAATGACGGGCCTCAGTTTTTCCACACATGGAGTCTAGCACTTGAAAACTTCTCAGCAATGCACACAGCGTTGACAGGGATGCCTCTGTTCCCCAATCAAATCCTTGTGTCCTTGTATCCAGTATTCAGCTATCGAAGAAAAGATATATTTGTCGTTTGACCTTGCTGTAACCTTGACCCTATCTGGGTCCATTCCAAAATCTAATCAGTTCAGTTGTTGGTTATGGTGATGATTAAATCTGACAAGGGTTTATGGTTTTGGTGAGGTGTTCGTGTGTTGTGAGCAGTATTACCCAAAATTTACATGTGGATTTTTATGAAATTTCTATCTCAGGTGGGACCTTGTACAAGGAAGGCTCCATTAAAATTTGGACATTACCCGTCTGTGATCTTGTACTTTAGGAGCCTTACGATAGTGTCACCTGACCCACTGGCGCAATGGATAATGCACTTTTTCTTTTTATTGTGCTATACTGTATTAATCCCAGTGGGAACACATACTTGCTGCCGCATACATTGGGGGCGCCTGGAGAGCAGTTGGGGGTTAGGTGCCTTGCTCAAGGGCACTTCAGCCCTGAAGGAGGAGGAAGGGAAGGTACAGCTCACTCCCCCACCACTGCACATTTGTGACCCAGTCTGGCAAAATGAGTCACAGTGACCAAAAATTCAAAATTGAGTTAGCCGTATCATTTAAAAGAGGAGACTCTTTTATAATGCTTTAAAATGGTATGGCTAACTTAATTTTGGATTTTTGCCATTTTGCCAGACTGGGTCACATTTTTCCTGCTGGTTCAGGAATCAAACCAACAACCTTTTGGCCCCAAAACCGCTTCTCTAACCATTAGGCAACAGCTGCCCCAAAAAAGAAAACCTATACAAACACAGGCAGAACATGCAAACTCCACACAGGAGGAATACCCCTGGCGAGTCTGGGACTTGAATGCAGGACCTTCTTGCTGTGAGGCAGACGTGCTAACCACTACCCCACCATGCTGACCCTTGTTCAACCAGTAATGAAAAACTCCCACACAAGGATGGTGCTGAAAACATAAAACTGGCTATAGTTCACTGACTTGAACCATCACAGGTTTGGAGCAGCTGCAGTCACATGACAAGACAATGAAAAGCAAAACATTTCAAGATGATCTGACAGATGAGCATCTGTTTATTTGCCACTTTGGTCTGAGTTCTTTGTCAAAAGTGGAAACATGTCAAATTTATACTTATCATTAATCATTACATGTTAAGAGGAAACTGTTGTCATCATTTAATCTAGTTATTAACTGGTTCTCAGTTTTATATAATGGGGCTTTACAAATGCTATTTATAGACAATAACATTGCCATCTATAAAAGCG
Source organism: Neosilurus mollespiculum (assembly GCA_030014195.1). NCBI lineage: Eukaryota > Metazoa > Chordata > Actinopteri > Siluriformes > Plotosidae > Neosilurus > Neosilurus mollespiculum. Next base: position 23,585,343 of record JAQMYF010000021.1, read on the forward strand.
TGAGCCAGGGTAAGTGGGTGCACAGGCTCAACATGGAGTTTGTTTTTTTTTGGGGTTTTTTTTGCATGGATATAGCATCGCTTCCTTGTAAAGCTATCCGCTCCGACCTTCCTCCGGCAGCCTGCGATCAATAATTCAAAGTGGCGCGTGAGCCAAGGTCACATTTCAGCACAGCTGACTGTAGTGAGCCGCTACAGAGAGACGGAAGTGTAGACGACCAGGAGCCTAGAGGCGAATGAGTACTGATCGATGATTTTTCCATCCTAACACCTGAGTAGCCGGAAACCACCCCCCGTTATTAAAGTTTCTTAGAAGAAATTGCTCAGGGCTAAGATAAAGCCACATCATGGTGTTCCACTAAAGGAAAAAAGAAACACAGGGGGAGATTTCTGCTTCAGATTACCTGATTAAGTAAACCTCTGACACTGAGCCGTGGCTGGATTAGGAGGGAAAAACATCTGTGCTGTGAAGGCTAATCTCGTGATATTTCACTCCTACACAGCTTGCTCAGTGGCATGTGAAGCCCAGCCGAAACATAAGCATTGGAAAGTTGGAACTGTAGCTTCTTTTTAACAGGCTTTGATATATATAAAAAAATCTTTCTTGGTGAACTTGAGAGCTGTGTCTGAGCTGCCATGATCGCGGCTCTGAAGTAAAGGTTGGGCAGGTCCAAACAGCACTCCTCCATTCGCTGTCAAATTTTCAGACACGCTGCGCAAGCATGATGAAGAACACACTCAAATGTGTCTGCTCTACGAGAAACAAAGACATGGAAGGAGAGGGCTAAGCCTCAGAAATTACACTATTCATGTTTGACAGTGTTCCTGGATACATGATTAAAGGCAGCTACATACAACAGGCACTGATACTGGTGTCATTATTTTAAAAAGATAATGATAATAAATATCATTTATTATCAGATACCACATGATTTCAATGACACACTTGACGTATTTCACAAATAACTGCAGTCAAGGAAGACTGAAAATATCTATACAAGGAATTACTACATCTTTCTTATGATACAAATAACCTTGTAAAAACAATTTAAACAAATAACTAGCACCAATAGACTGCTACTGCCAGTTAGTGCAGTTCATTTCTCATCCGCTAGCTAAGGTTATAAAGTATAATCCTCATAGCCACATGAGGAATTGGTGACTCAGGGGTCAAAGCTCTGGGTTACTGATCACAAGGCTCTGGTGATTCAAACCCCAGTACCACCAATCGGCCACTGTTGGGCCCTTTAACAAGGCCCCTAGCCCTCAACTGCTCAGCTTAGGTAAAAATGTAAGTTTATTTGATTGAGGTTGTCTACCAAACACCATAAAAATGTAGTGTCTTAACTGTGCAAACATTTATTAGCCTACTTCTACTTTTCTTGGCCACTATGTTAACCAGAGAAGCATAAACAAAGCTCAGTAAAAATCTTCATGATGTCCCTGACTGATAATGCTACGGGGGTATTAATATCAGTATCAGTGAGCATCCTTGCCTTGCCTTACCGTACACAGTGTGAAAAATATGGTATCAATACTTGAGTATCAAGTATCATAACATAGACCTTCTCTGAGAGGATGCCAGGCAGAATCGTTTCCACCAACCCTCATTCATCAGACACCATGACTGACCAAACAAGAAGGGAGGAAATATCGACAAGCCGGTTTGCAAAACTGACTAAACACAACTGTCCCAGATGATTTCTAGAGATCTATTCTTCCCGTTTTTTGTTTCACGGGGATTACAGTCGCATTGCAACATCCTCTGCGCTGTCATTCAGCAGGGAAGCGATGGAAAAAAGATAGCTGGAGCGAGACTGCTTCCAGAAACGAAATGGCGTTTTGCTACTTAGCCATCTGTCCAAAAGCAGAACTGAACAGCAGACGCATTTAACTGAGTATTAGCACCACATGTGCGAACACCACAGGAGGCCATCATGCTGCACATCAAACCTCTGCTCTTCTTTTCCTACATCCACACCCACATGCACACACGCACCCACACGCTACCAGAGGGATGAGTGCAAACAAAAATCCCACTGTCGTGTTCACAATGGTAGCGAGTCACGTCTCTGAGAGCTGCCTCTTTACATGTCACTATTCTGAAAATCAGTTCATTTATTCAAATTAGACTGCGCTTCAGAAATGTGCATGCCTATACTGTACACACACACACACACACACACACACACACACACACACACACACACACTGTACGTTCTCAAATTCAAATCAGAGACTTTAGCCATCTAGAAAATGGAGGGTGGTGGAAAAGGGGTGGGTCTAATTTTAAATACGTATACAAAAAAGCCACACAGGCTGGTCATTTAGACGGGAAAAAAAATCTTTGTGTAAAACAAAAGGACAGTGAAACGCTGCAAGAAAGCCCAGTGGCGTTCCGTCCTCTGCTCCACCCCCACAATAATTTCAAACCAGACATGTAATCGCCCACAAACCCAATCAGCTCAGCCTGGGGCGGTGGAGGAAAAGGAGAAAGTGAGAGAGCTGGAGCAGGCCTGCGAGCCAGCTTACACAGACATTTTGGTAATATATCCAGCTTGGCTTCAGTGGTTTTTATTACATAAACCACTAGGAAGGGAAGAATGGTGAATTGAATATGAAGCAATATTAAACTTGAAGTATGGCAATATCCTTTTGTGGAAGATTCTACGGTATTTGAAGGAGAGACAAAAACTTGACAGCGCTGATAGAAAAAATAAATACATCAGCCCAATGTCTGCCATCCTTTGTTGCTTTCAGTGAAGAAGGTCTGTCAGGGTTTTGTGCTGTGTTTTTTTTTTTCTTTTACCCACCGGTGTCTCGTATAAGCCCATACTGGGTGACCTCAGGTCGAGGTTTGAGAGGGAGTGCCGTCCTGCGCCGCTTCCTCTCCCCGGAGCCGCGGCTCCGCTTCACGGCGGACTTAATGTCTTTCAGCTGTGCTGAGAAATGTGAATTCCTGCTGCTATCGCATTAATCTCGCCCTGCTCGCTCACCCACTTCCTTTTTTCTTCTCTCTTTCTTTCCACAATGTAGAGGTCGTCCAGGGAAACAGGGCACGTCGTGAATAAAGGGACAGGCATCGCTACAATCTCTGTCGTTTTTTTTTCGTCATTTTTAGGGAGAAGGTATTACAAGCAGCCGGGCTTTTATCTGCACGTGTGCTCGCAGGTGAATCCAGAAACAGGAAATTTGATTTTTGAGGCAATAGACACACACATACACACGCACACCCTTACAAACTATTATAGTTCAGCCCAGGGCCACGGGGCTGACATCATGGAAAACCGCTCTCTATTTTTCACAATCATTACTGGCATCAGCCATGTTTCCTGTTGAGAAGCCACTAGATTTCTCAACAACCTGAGACAGAAAGAGAGGCCGGTTGAGAAAATCAAGCCAAAGAATTTCAGCTGTTATTGCTTTCTTACTGCGCATGTCTGAGAGCTGCGATTTACCCGACTGCTCAGTGTGTTTCAACTAGTACTGAAAAACTACATCTACACATATACAGTGCAAGAAACAGATAAGACCACACTAGTTTGAATTCAAACACTACACTGGGATCTAAATTTTGAAGTATTGTTTAATGACTGCTAAATCAGCAGCCTTGTACTTGAATCGTTCACAAACATCATAAAAAAATGTACTCAATAACCTACTGATCTAAACAAAAGTATTTTTAAAAGGTAATGACAGTATTTAAAGTGTTAGCTATGACATCCGGACTTAGAGATGTGATGATATTAAAATTGTGATAAATTATGGCACAATACACCTACCCTGTATATCACACTATACTTATGCAAATGTCGTAAAGCCATGAGCTCAATTTTGATGTCGTGTCCGTGCTCATGTGCCCATACCAATTGCGCTAAGTGCACTTGCACTTCGTTGCTTATTTTCTTACTTTCATATACATGTTTCTGTAAACTTACACATGCAAACATTTTTCGAGGCTCCACTTTTAGGCAGTGCCTAAAAGCATTTATATTAAAACTAATTTCTTTGAAAGTTTATTACGTTTCGTGTGAGCTACGCAGACGATACTGTCCACGAGTGTGCGCTCGGTCCTCGTTACCTTTCGCATGAGCTATAATATTGTTCATGTTATTATTACAAGACATTTGAGAGCTTACGGAAATCGTATTAAAGCAAAGTAATATTACGATAGTCATTATATTTACATAGACAGAAACTTTCCATTAGTTCTAACACTGGGATCTAATCAGATAATTCGAAATTCAGCTTCATCTTCGAGTTAGACAGAGCATGCGTGTCCACGAAAACTCAGAAGAGGTAAGGTTTTAAATTCAAATTTCTCCACTAATGACACAGCAACTAACGTCATGCCAGTAGTAATGTTATTAGTAGTATTAGAATAAACACGTCATTCAGGTAACATGATGTAACCTAATGTTAGGCCCTGTTATACAACGACAAGGATCTGACATTATATATGCCCGCTGGTGCCACAAAAAAAGTCAGTGAACAAGTGTGTGTTCACTCCACCAGTCATTTCTATATGTGCCCTTGCTTTTTCTGATGTCCTGATACGTTTCACGTAACACAGAAATGTTTTCAAACACTGCAATACATTTGAGTTGTGCTGCCCAGGTGACGCTCCAGTATTCATCCTAAAACTAATTTCCATGCGGATTGATTTTGTTGGTGTTTAGTTGGTGAGCACCAGTTATGGGTGCCAATATAATGAACTAAATTATTTTTTAAAAGAAACGTCTTGCATTTATGTGGCTCAAATTATTCTCTCTAGTGTATGAAATGTTATACACATGCACATGCAGTGTGCTCAGAGGTGTGGATATGCTGTTAATCATTGACTATATTTATCTTCTGGCAGGCTGCGCAATTTCTACAACAGTCATCGTTTAGAGAACAGGAAAAAACCCACAAAGCTGCTGAGCTTTACAAAGCTTTACGCAACACCACAATACAACTACTGAGAGTTACATAAGACCCGATTATCATGCAAACATCATTTATGGGTGGATAAGCATTTCAAAGCAATGTCTCACGATACTGCCTGCTGCATTCTATTCACCTTCTAAACATGCAAGCTTCATCTACATTTGAATATGCTGAATAACCAGACAACCACTCTTTAATGACAACATGTTTAAGATCTTCTTTTAATATATATGCCACAGTGCTAGTATCTCAATTCCCATGATATTTTGCACTAACCAACAAAAGGATCACCACGGCTCTGAGTCATGTAAAATAGCCACGTCCAGTCATGACAAACCCTGCAAGAAAAACTTACCCCAAGAAATCCTCCTCTTCAGAAGAAATGCATTTATACTCGTCCTACTTTGGGGAGTTGCACGTTTTCATTTCTTGCGTAACGCTACTACATTAATGCTACTTACTGTAACGATTTCAGTAGTTTGTAAACTCAAAGGTAGTAACTTTACGTTCAAAATAAGCTATGATAAACTGTTGTAAGTGGCTGCTGGATTTCATTTAAGACAGCCGTTAAATCTTTGTGAATTGCTAACAGGCGTGTTACTCAATAAACAGGCAAACACAAGCTGAGCCATTTCAAAAGTTTGGAGATACAAGCATTGCCTTGCCAAAAGAGGAACACAGTGGCTTGGCTTACAGGGGACACGCATCTGGATAATGGATGTCCAGCCAAAAGCACCAAATGCAAACAACTAAGGCAGCCAATGGAAAATTTATTTCCACATTTCCACTAAAATAAACCAAACCCACATGATTAAGAACCAATTTCATCCTCCTGGACACCCAAGACCTTAACGCAACAAATGATACAAATCTCTGGTTTGATTATAGTGCTGGCATGGTATTTGTATCAAGAGAGCATTGTGCAGCAAGCAAATGAAGTCTTCGACTATATGAATCTATAAACAATGTGTCTAAGTATAAGAAAAGGAGTATTTCACTTCTCATTAGCATTTCCTCACAAACTCATTGTCTTCTACTTCTTTTTCCTTTTTTTTTGTTTTGGCTGAGAGTTCTTTCAGGTCTGCAGAGTACACTGTGCAGCTCCGTCTCGACTCTGTGGCACAGACGGGCAGAAGTCCAGGCTCAGCCTGGTATTAAGCTGCCTGCTGTCATTGCGTTCCTCTCAGGCATGGCTTAATGCACGGTGATGGGATTTTCCAGCAAAGCAGAGCCAACAAGCACAGCTCACAAATATCCCAACATTCCATTATCGCTGTGTCGCATTCCATGAGGACATGAACGCAGGAATGCGGGGCGTTTCATCAGGGCTGGTAGCAGGACAGCAAAAATAAAACGCTGAGATTGTGACAGTGATATGAAATAGGAGGTCATGTGGCTTTCAGAAACGCCATCTGGATATAAAGATACACATGTGAGAGCTAGAAACGTACATTCCGAATATTTACCACATATGTCCCGGAAGCTAACTATCAAAAAGAAAAGAAAAAGTGTGAGACAAAAAAAAAAAAAAAAAAAAAAAAAAGAGAGAGAGAGAGAGAGAGAGGAAAATATCTTTCATACAAAGGTCGAGAGAGCGGTAGAAAAGGTGAGGGAGTGAGAGCAGAAAGCCCCTGGGAGCCCTGATCTATGGCCATTTCGAGACTGAGGAGGCCTCTTTCCTCTATTCAGTGTGTGAGCCCAGAAGCTCTAAATTACCCCCAGTCCCCCACATCTACAGGAAAGCAGCCCCCACTCAAACCTCTCCTTCTTGAGCACAAAGTGAATTGGATATAGTACAGTCGGTAAGGCCGGCTACCCTGCTCTACACTCGCTGTGCTGCGTCGCCCACGCTTGGCTCAGACTCAGAACAGGCCCCTGGTTTCAGGACCTCGGGGGAACAGCCGGACGAGGACTGGGGATTGCAAAAGCAAACAAAAGTTCCAGATGAGCTCCTCTGGCTAGATGTCAAAGCGAGCCTACAAAAATATCATGATCTTTTTTTTTTTTTTTTTACCTCTTCTTCACAGCCGCCTGAGCTCAAGTAACCACAGAAATCTCTCAATCTTCATCTGGGAGAGGAGAGACAGCTAAAGCCAAGGCCGTCATTTCATTTCAGAAAAAATGTTTAGAAGCTTTAGGGGAAAAACGAATTGGAACATTTGGTGAGCAGTTACAGTTCCTCTTTGGAAGATGTGATGAGAAGCTTTATAGATATTGCCATAAGGATGAGGATTTCAAAAGCTTGAAAATACAAAAGCCCAAAATATTACATCATCTACCATACCCAGATATCACCCGCTGTGGGAAAGGGACATGTATTTGTTTGGTTTTCCAGCTAAATTTCAGTTAGTTATTTTGACAGTTGTTTTGTTTGTTTAGGTTTATTCCAAATGTTTCGAGCATGACAGTGAAAGCACTTTCAGAAGTACCCATACCACAAAGCCATACCCATACCACAAAATTATCTTTCCAAAGGTTAGGTCAACAACTTATCTCGATGGATTGTGTGACCAATTCTTAAACATGTAAAAAGAAAAAAAGGTGCCACCCTGGTTGAAAGTCATAATGCTCTCAGTTTATTTGGACGTTTCTGCTTCATGGTGCGTAATGACACCGAACACAGCCGTAATACTTTCTTAGCCCAATAAAAAAGTGTTTAGGAAAAATGTAACTATAAAAATGTAAAATAACTGGAAAGAAATTTTTTAATCATATAATATAAACAATAGGGGGCAGTGGTGGCCCAGTGGTAGGGTGCTGGATTACTGATCCCAAGGTCGGGGGTTCAAGCCCCACTATCACCGGGTTGTCACTGTTGTCCTCCCAGTACAGCTAACTGGGTTATCAAATGCAGGCCTTGTCTCTCACTGTCTGTGGTGAGAGGCGGGTAAAAGAACCATCGCTGATTTTCGGCAAGAGTAGGCTGCATAGCGTCAGCGTCTTTTTGCCCTGCGATGGCCTGGCGAGCTGTCCAGGTTGTACTCTGCCCTCGTCCAGAGTTGGCTGAGATGGGCGCCAGCCTCCCCGTGACCCTAATTAGGATTAAGTGGTTCAGAAAATGAATGAATGAATGAATATAAACAATATAAACTACAAACTGCTGAGTTTGCATGTTCTCTCTGCGGTTGCGTGGGTCTCCTCCGGGTACTCTGGTTTCCTCCCACATGCACATCAGACTAACTGGCTGCCCCTAGGTGTGAGTGTGAATGGTTGAATGCGTGTTTACCTACGATGGTCTGGCAAGCTGTGCAGGGTTTACCCCCGCCTTCACCCAGAGTTGGCTGAGATAGGCACCAGCCTCCTTGTGACCCTGGTAGGATTAAGCGGTTCGGCAAATGAGTGAGTGAATCAGTCGTTGACCGTTAAAAAAAAAATGCATCCAATCAAATGCTTTATCCCGCCCCCTCATCCCTCATAAATAAACTGAGTTTAGTGCTTTACAGGAGATCAACACTACACATGCCAGCAATCAGTAAACATGTCTCGTTCATGCGGTTCATACAGCTTCACTTCCAAAACCATCACTTGTGTATTTTTGCTCTTTCCTATTCTGAAGTTGGCTCTATTGGAGTCGTACGGAAATTGTCCTTTTTGCTATTTTCAGTGGTCTTGTTTTCCTTCTCCCACATGTGAAGCCTAATGTCCATTCCCCAACTCTCCACAATGCTTTTCAAGTTACACCCGCCACATCAAGTACACCAGGAACACAGAATTCATTTCCCTTCTTTCCTGCACTACATAATAATATATTAGTCAGTAACAATGCGCTGTACTGACAACTTTGATTATTATAAACATCCATTATTGCTGTACAACTTACACTGAAAAAGTTTGTCCATTTAACAAGATCCTACACTGTGAGTCAGTAAGAAGTGCCATGAAGCTGCTGTTATATAGATACAGGCTTAACTACGCCTCATGTAGTGTTCAGATTTTGCTTGTACTCTGCCTAATACAGCAGGAGGACTGTATTTCATTTTGTTTCTAACTACACACCACACACTGGCCACATGTAGCACAAATAAAACTTGAGCGTAAAATCCTTTATGGCATTCGAATCAACAATATCACCATGTTTGGTGTAAAACGCCACATCGATTAAGAAGGGTGCGATGCAAATCAAACTGGTTTGGTGGAAAAGCATGTCGAGTAGAATGGAAAGGGGCAGTGGGGAATAAGCCCTCTGGTTTTACTGCGCGCCAGCCTGTCTTGGAAGTCTGCACCAATAAAAGACAAGTGTATAGAACTGGGGTCATGTTCTTCTGGAAGATTCAACATGGATGAAGCAAAAACGCTGACAGCAAACTAACTACCTTGGAAGGGCTAGCTGTTCACAGAATCTCATAGAAGGTTTTCTGTCTCAAAACACGAGGATAATCACCAGGTTTTGCTCCATCGAGTTAAAATCAAGAGTCACCATTACTTTAGCAACTTTCCTGATGCATCAGGCATATCACAATGGACAAGAAGAACTGCTGCACCTCTGTGTTGACGTTAGCTGTATTTTGTTCATGTTATTATTACTAGACATTTGAGAGCTTACGGAAATTGTACTAAAGTAATATTACGATAGTCATTACATTTACATAGACAGGAACTTTCCAACAGGTCTAACACCGGGATCTAATTACATAATTACAAGTTCAGCTTCATCTTCAAATCAGACACAGCATGTGTGTGTCCGAAGACTCGGGAGAGGTAAGCTTTTAAATTCGAATTTCTCCATTAATGACACAGTAACTAATGTGATGACAGTAGTAATGTTATTATTAGTATTAGCATAAACACGTCATTCAGATTACATAACGGAACCTAATGTTAGGCCCAGTATAATGGCAGTATATACGACCGTTGGTGCCACGTGAAAGGTCAGTGAACGCGTGTGTTCGCTCCACCAGTCTCTCAGTTTGCAAAGCCACTGTTAAATTCTGCAAATGTTTTGGTACATCTCAAACGCTTTTAGGTGAGGTAGAACTCAACAAAATCCTTTGGTGTGCTCCCTCGCTGATGTTCAAACCAAAACTGTTTCCTGGTGTCTTGATTTTCTTTGTTATACTAGTGGCAGTGATTGCTTAGTGGTAAAGACTCTGGATTACTGATCAGGCAATCAGGAGCACAAGTCTTAGTACCACCACTAATGAACCCTTGAACAAGGCCCTGATCCCTCAAATGTGCTAAAATGTATTAGGATAAGGGCATCTGCCGAAAGTTAAAAATGTAAGTATCAGTTATCTTCTTCTCTTCTTTGTGTTGTGCCAATCTGTATCCACCATTTGGGATGGCATACGCTCACTTCCCTGTCGCTCACAGCGCATCACCAGCCAATCGTGGGCGTCTGTGAGCTCATTCCTATGAGGGGGCGGATAGCGCTTTCCCTTTGAGTGTGTTAGGCCGCCCCCAAATTTGCATGCACAGGAGTTTGAAGAAAGGCGGGTGGCAGCATTGCATGTCACAGAGGGGGCATGTGCTTGCTTAAGCCCCTCCCTGGTTGGTGGTGGTTGTGTGACAGGGAAGGCAATACTTGATGGGTGGGAACTGGATACGACTAAATTAGGGAGAAAAATCCATAAATAAATAGATAGATAGATAGATAAATAAATAAAATAATTATATA
>JAQMYF010000021.1:23597931-23611478 GCA_030014195.1 Neosilurus mollespiculum
CATACACACACACACATACACACACACACACACACACTCACTCACACACACACACACACATACACTCACTCACACACACACATACACTCACTCACACACACACACATACACACACTCACTCACACACACACACACTCACTCACACACACACACATACACTCACACACATACACACACACTCACTCACTCACACACACACACACACACACATACACACACTCACACACACTCACACATACACACACACACACACACACACACACATACACTCACACATACACACACATACCCGCACACTCTCACACACACACATACACACACATACCCACACACACTCATACACACACCCTCACATACACACATGCACACACGTACACACACACTCTCACACACACTCATATATAGATGCACTAACTCACACACATTCACACACACACACATACACACACACTCTCACAAACACTCACAAACACTCACATACACTCACACACACTCACACACACACACACACACATACATACACACTCTCACACACACTCATATATAGACACACATACACACAAACACTCACAAACACACACACACACACACACACACACACACACACACACACTAAAGTCGTGGCCTTTTCCTGGTCTGGCAGCCTGGCTGGGGTGAAAGTAGAAGTGAAAACAGAGAGTACTCTGTTCATTCCCAAATCCCTCCACAGGGCAGCCATCCCTGCTCCCATCCCATTAAGCCGCCCTTCAGGGACCTCCATTCACATAAAATTCACAACATCCTGCACCAGTGTCTCAGGCTTGGCTGCCTGGCCTTCAAATGGCATGTCATAACTACATCTGTTTGATTATCTGCTTTCCGCTTGTGAACAAAGTCCACACAGCAAAAGCAAACCGTTTTTTATTTGTGTATTTTGCACTTGATGAAACCAGTGAGCATGGAGATCGTAGGAACAGGAAGGTTGTGAGTTTGAATCCCAGTCATTAATCCCAACAACCCTCTCTTTGTTCTGCAACATCACGGGATTGGATTCTTTCTCTTTCATACATTCCTACTCCACAAACACATCTATCAGACGAACTGAAATTCTAAAGACGTGTCATTAACAGTCAAGAATGGAGAGCAGGGATCGCATGATGCCAGAAGTCAAGTCATAAGTCAAGTGCGGAAGCTAATAAATTCTTGATGATTGAATTTATTGTTTAAGCTATTTATTTCATCTTCCTAAAATATGAACTGAACAAGAGCTGGAGTGTTATGGTTTCGCACTTATTCACGATGTATGATCGCAGAGTAGTCCGGCTGCTGACTTTTTCAGAACACTGCTTATAACCCTTTGCTTTATTTTCTTTCCTCAGAGCCACTCTCTAGTTCATCTAATAATAAAAACATGATGAATATTGACAGTTGGTCCTCATTTATCAACATTTTTAAGTCAAAGTTATGTACACCGCTCTTTTAATAACACCCACAAAACTACATAAAGGGTCAAGCACACAGAGGGCTGGGAACATGAAATGAACTATCAGGCTAAAGGCTGAACAGCAGAAGTGAAAGTTATTTTGTCTCATTTTTAAACCAATAAATATTTAATAACGTTAATTATTTACAAGCTTAAGCATCTGTGTACACATTATGACTCTGCTCATCAGCCCATCCTGCCAACATTTTAAAAATCATTTCTTAACTAATCCCATTAGTATACAATGACTGGGTTCTAAAGTTGCAAAGGGGCAAAAAATTTTCTGTACACTTATAGAACTAGGGAACATTGGAAGTATGAAAGTCGGAAATGGAAATTTCAATGGGAGTTAACAGCAATTAACGAGAATAAACTGAAAATTGAGGGTAATTTATACAAACTACATATATAAATATCATATACAAACATAAATATAAACATTTGTATTGTATTGTCATTAGCAAACAATCTCATACAAATTTAAAAAATAGACAAAAGTTTCAAACACATTTATTTTTCTTTTAATTGTGCACCGTGAATTTGCATTAAGTCTGGCTGCTTTAACCAAGATTATATTTTTAAGTTTTAAGTTCCCTGTTATAGGCTAACTTAAAATTCTGCAAGTTTCCAGTTTATTCCCATTAATTCCAGTATAATCCTGTTGATTCCCATGGAAAGTTTTCAGCTTTGAAAATTCACAGAAGTTTACAGCCATATTGGTTTTATAAAAATATTCTCGATAGTCTTGATGAACCCCTGAACTAGTGGACTAGCATGAGGATACGTTTTTAACAGAGACTCACGGTATTAGAAAAGGAACTCAGGATAAGGTTGTTCGCTCACAGCTGTAATGAAAATCAGCCATTTAAACATGGCAGTATATTTCAGATATTAAAGTGCAAATTATATGATTTAAAGTTAAATCCCTTCACACACTCATACTCAAGAACTCAGGACCTCAAGCCCAATCTCTCATGTAAATGCTCTTTTGAATGGTGAGGATGTCCATCTTGACAAATGAGGTTGAATATGAAAGGTTTCATAGCGATGTTAGTCTTAAAAGTAGCTTTCTAAAATTCTAATCACACTGGCGAGGTAGAGTAGTTTAACTATTACTGGAGTATTTCTGGAATTTCTGACTCATCTCAAGCACTGATGTCAGTAATGAATCATTTTGATGGTTAATTTTACTTTATATGAAAATGAAATATAAATTCTCGCCTCACATCAAAAAGGTCTGGGTTCGATTCCCAGGCTCGGGGCGTTTCTGTGTAGAGTTTGCATGTTCTCTCCGTGCTTGCGTGGGTTTCCTCCGGGTACTGTGGTTTCCTCCCACAGTCCAAAAAAATGCAGAGTAGGCTAACTGGCTGTTTCAAATTGCCCCAGGTGTGACAGTGAATGTGAATGGCTGTGAGTGTTTTGGCAATGCGATGGCCTGGCGAGCTGTTCAGGGTGTACTCCGCCTTCACCCAGAGTCGGTTGAGATGGGCGCCAGCCTCCCTGCGACCCTAATTAGGATTAAGCGGCTTAGAAAATTAATGAATGAAATATAAATTCTACAGAAATCCTATCCTGCAGAATGAAGAGCTATCAGAGTCTGACTTTTTTATTTCCTTGGCCTGTTGGTCATGTTTTCAAGGATGTGCAGATGTGCAGAATCAGACTTTGGCATAAATATTTTTGTCATTATTTCATGTCATAATGCTGAAATTTCAATCCAGAACACTGCTAAGCTAACCAACACATCCTAAATCATTACCCTATGCTGCTTTACAAATATGTAGAAACCTGAACATGCTATTATGCTGTTATTACCACATTCATCCAATATTAATTATATTACACTATATGCACTAATTGCTGCATGCATTCCCAGTAATATCCAGTAATATCCGATGCAGTCAGTCTTAAAAACAATATTTATGCAGAAATACTGCTGGCATTGATGCTTAGCCTGGTGTTTGTGTTTAACAAAAAGCAAATTTGTGATTCATTGGAGTCCATTTGTTTTCTGGGCCTTTTCCACCGAGACCTGAAGCATTTTCATACCCCTCGGGAAGCCCGCTGGGAGGCGGCTCGTTTAATGAAGAAACCTCTCTGCCAAACATATTTCCTTCAGGCATAAATCGCAGCACAGTGCACAGCTCTCAAAATCATCTCGGCGCTCTGCTTAAAAAAAAAAAAATTGTAAATTTGCATGAGAATATTGGTGAGCGTGCTGTATTCTGTCTATCAGCCATGCTCCTTTCACACTTTTCTTCCAACCAGCTCTAACAATCTGCTCATTTGAATACGTCAATAGTGGGATGGGGGGGGGGGGTGTTGGTGTTTAGAGACTGATGTATCCCTGTGTCGACATAACAAGGAAAAAGCTGTCTGGTGGGCAAATCACGCTGCGCCTTGGCAGAACCTCAAACATCTGCAGAAGGTCAAGTTTCCACTGTATGGAACCAATCAATGGCACCCATAGAACAGCAAACAAAGAATGGCGCTTCACACCAGAGCAGGAACCTTGCCCTTGTGTTACAGACCCACTCCCCCTTAGGCTAGATAAGCCCTGAGGACTTCGACAGAGTGAAGTCATGTGTTCGAATGGGCTCGTTTCACAGACGTGACCAGCCAGAGCATGGGAAGCAATGTAGCACCCATGAATGTGCATGCATAGAAACTGCATAGTAATATTTCTTTAATAAGAAAAATACAGATTTGAGTCTTAACATTAGCACTGAAGAGATCACGAGCGTTCCACTGACAGATCAGTGATGTGATAAATAGACGTGGATGGTTCCTGGACAATTCCCAGTTTTGAATAATTACAATCAAATTTCCATGGAGGTGTCCTCTCAGTCCAAAGTGCAGCAGCTACATCACATGGCTCTCAAGCTGGAACAGAATACAGACATACTCGTGTGTGTGTGCGTGTGTGTGAGTATGTGTAGGCTGCTGCTTCAGCTCCCAGTCGTGTACATGCCTCCCACTGGGCCTCTCTTTCAAGGTGTGTCGCACAGCCATGGCTCAGTCACACACTCACTGGTGCTGCTTTCTTAGCCTCGGGCACAGCAAAAGGAATTAAACAGAGGCGCTCGACAGCCCTTCTGAGATCCTGCTAAACAGCCGCGCAGCCATGACAATGTGACAAAGAGTCAAAACAAGCTCTCTCTCTCTCTCTCTCTCTCTCTCTCTCTCTCTTTCACTCTCTCTCCCTCTCTCTCTCCCTCTCTCTTCCTCTCCCATTTGTTTCCCAGATGTGCTTCTCACGCATTCCCGCCTAAACTTGGCAGATGCTTGTGCGAGAAATGAAGACAGCTCATAGTGATCCGTGTAGATGACGCCAATAAAATGTATGACATGGGGCTCGGACGAGATTACTACAGCTTCTTGTTCTATTTCCTGCCACTATTTAAGCGGCATTACCACCCATGTAATTGGGCAACGTTAGCATGACGCTTCAAACAGGATGCTAAAAGTGGTCTGCTTTGCTCTGGCTGTTGCCCTGCTACCTTCACAAGGTAACAAGAGTTAACGTGTTTTGGGAGCGAATTTAATTAAGGGCGCATTCCGACAGGCTCACCGAATTGCCACCTCGAAGAGGAAAGGGCGCAGGAGTCATTTTGAACCTCGGCCAAACTGCTTTTGAGCAAAGCCCTCGGGGTAACAGTCCATTTATTTGATTTGTGAAAGTATGCGCTGAAAACGAATATACAGTACAGTCCAAACGAAAGCCATCTGGTTTCACTTAGAGCCGTGTTCAACAAAAGCAGAGCTGGATCAGTACAAAGAGATGGGGTTGGAGGTCTGTACAGGCTCAGATGTCCAGTCCACCTCCAGAGAGCAATGACTAACAGTGTTTGTGTTTCATGGGTCATCATTTGCTGTCTACGAAAGAGCGGTAAAAAAAAAAAAAAAGAGGACCTGTACGAAGTGATATGAGGATGGAAACAGCTTTTAAAAAAAAGAACACACACAAAAAGGAAATGACATAAAGAGAGAGTACGTGCATCTTAATAATAAATTCAATTCATGATTCGCGAAACTCAGCAGGCTGGCAACCTTTAAGTCACTCAGAGCACACTGTGTGGATCTTCACTCTGTTGCTAAGTATAACAGATGTTCCTGCTATCATGTTGCATCACGTTACATTAACATGGCAGTTCACACAGAGGGCTCGACCAGCATGGCTCTGAAAGATCTCCTCATTCTTTACTGCTTTTGAAAACGAGTGTTTGCTTTAAACGGTTTAATAGCAACCTAAGCGAAGACACCTTTAACTGTGATTATTTGCTGATTTTCCATCCATCCAACCATTATTTCTAACGTTTATCCATCAGAGTCACAGGGAAGCTTGAGCCAATCCCAGCTAACTTCACCAAAGGTGTGGTACACCCTAAACAGGTCGTCAGCTTATTAAAAACAACCATTCACACTGACATTCAAACCTACGGCAAATTTAGAGTCGCCAGTCGACCTAAGGGGCTGCAAAAAGGTTCCGGGTTCGATTCCCGGGCTCGGGCTTTTCTGTGTGGAGCTTGCATGTTCTCCCCGTGCTTGCGTGGGTTTCCTCCAAGTACTCTGGTTTCCTCCCACAGTCCAAAAACATGCACAGTAGGTTAATTGGCTGTTCCAAACTGCCCCTAGGTGTGAGTGTGAATGGCTGTATGTGTGTTGGCAATGGCCTGGCGAGCTGTCCAGGGTGTTCCCTGCCTTCGCCCAGAGTCAGCTGAGAAGGGCAAGAGCCTCCCCGCAACCCCAATTAGAATGAAGGGGCTTAGAAAATGAATGGATGAATGAGTCGTCCTAATGTGCATACCTGGAGAAAACAAATGCAGGCAAAGGAAGATCATGAAAATTTCACACAAAGAGGCTGACCCTCAAACCCCGGTAAAGCGACAGTGCTAACCACTGATCATGCGTCACCCTATTTGCTAATATTTTTTATTTCAAATCTATTCCCTATTAGACAGATTCAGAGGTGTGTTACACACACATAGAGACAAGTTCTGCTGCAACACATTGTATTCTGAAATAGAAAAAAAACCAGAACTTCAGCAAGCACAATGGGACAGTCATTCAACTGTGAGAACCATAAACACACCTGACATAAAGAACTGGTGACGACAGAGTCTACAGTCACGGTAAACTGGTTTCTTTTTGATATTTAGACGCCAGACGTCAGCAGGACTGGGTTCACTGCTTGGACAGTTGTTTGGGAATTGCTTGCATCGAGTAGGGTACACAATTTGTTTCATATTTAGTTGTCGTGCATGTTATTTAATAATAAAATAATAAAATAAAATAAAAAACTAAAATTGGCTGTAAATACATTCAACAAACCTAAGGAATAGCATGTTCTTACTCTCAGCCCTGTAAATCAGAGCGACACTAACCAATCATGGGTGTCTTTGAGAAATACATGCAGAAGACGGCGGATAGCAGTCCTGATGTATTATTGAATGAGAATGCTGTTCTTCTCTAAACCTACTCAGCTGGAGAAACACTGTGTCTGTTACAAGTCCTGTAACGAAAATACCCGAGTGAAAGAAGCATCTTAAACTATTGCTAGTTATAGCAAAGCACTGTGAAGGCAGATGGTGTCAGCGTAGCAGAAGACAAGTCTGGCGTCTCCATCACAGCAATCCGAGGGTTAAGCGTGAGTCTGTTTGACACGCAGGCTTTATCATTCATCCGGCTCGGCTGCTGTTGCTATGGGACGCGGCAGTTGGCAAAAGACCTGCACTTAATGAAAGCGTTCTCTGCAATCTCGTGCTGCACCTAACAGGAGATCTTCCTTCATGACTACAAAACGAGTTCTCTCTCACAGACCATAATTCGTGTCTTCCGATGTGTATGATCTGGAGAGTTTTGGAGGCAGAATAAGCCACTGATTATCTTAATGAAAGAAAAGTGGGTGAAAGGCTACGCTGATCCTCTGCTGCATTTTAACTTGAGCTTAACTGGAAAAGCTGCTGCATACAGTCTGCCAGTGCAGCAAGCTGCTGGAAAATAACTTGGCTAGAACAAACATGACAGCGCTATTGTTCTCAGACCCGACTGCAGAATTCCTCCCTCCAGGTCCGTGTTCGCGGCGAGAAGCCAATCCGAAGCGGGGTGGTTCCAGGAGAGGGGCCTGTTGCAGGAAGCGGGTCACTCTAGGTCAGCTGGGTCAAATTCTGGGAAAAAGTGACCTGTCAGAGTCGTAGTGTTGACACATACAGCTTGCAGAGGGCTGAGAATGACAGCCACACCATAAAAACAAGACCTCGGTACAGGGGAACACGATGTCCTGATGTTCAGCACTGAACGCTAACGGCAGAAATGTGGCTCGAACGGCTGAGTGTCTCACGCTCTTCACAATTCAGGAATGCTTCTTAAGGGCGTGCTTATATTCGTGCTGCCTCTCAATAATATAAAAGTACACACAAATATAATTAGTCAGAGATTCTCGGTATCATATTATTATCTATTGTAAGGGTTTTACATTGTGATGCTCTCATCTGCTTGATTTAAAGCACCCTTGAACAACTTTAATCTAATAAATCATTTACAGTTTACACAGTATAATGTGACTTAATGTCACAAAAGCTACAAACAAAAACTTCGACACTTATTATAATAAACTCTGAATAGCATGTCACTCCTAACAGCTAGAAAGTGATATGACACAAAATTATATCACTGTATATTTAGGATTATTATACATTTTATACAGACAGTATAATGCCCATTAAGCCCCATAATTACTGTCTGATATTTTGATTTAATGCTAGGGCGGCACGGTGGCACGGTTTCCTCCCACACTCCAAAAACATAGACAGTAGGCTAACCGTCTGTTCCATATCGCTCCTAGATGTGATAGTGAGTGTGAATGGTGGTATGTGTGTTGGCCCTGCAATGGTCTGGTGAGCTGTACAGGGTGTAGCCCGCCTTCACCCAGAGTCAGCTGAGATAGGCGTCAGCCTCCCCACGGCCATAATTAAGATTAAGCGGCTTAGAAAATGAATTAGTTGCTGAATATATGCGCCACATTCAGAAAAATGTACACAGTAACAGTAAGGACATTTTCTAAAGCAAAACAGCCTTTTATGCATTAAGTTGAAAACAATGACTTTACATGGAATGCATATAGTATATCATTTTGGGCATTTTGCCACTGGTAACGGTCAGGACATTTTGCACTTTAGTAGATAACATTTCCTATGGAAAGGACGAGACGAGCTCACAAGTAATGAAATTCAAACGCTATCTTGAGTCGTTGTTTTCAGCTTAATTCATAAAAGGCTTTTTTTCTTTAGAAAATCTCCTTACCATTACTGTATATATTTTTCTGAACATGGCCCACATACTACATAGAAAGAGTGCTTCATGCTAAGCTAACCGCTTACACTGGGTTATGAATGAAAAGCAACAAAATTTGGTATGTGGTATGTAATGACAGAATTATTTTTTCAAGAATTAGACTTTTTTTCCCCTCACAAAACGTGACTTTATCGACCTGCTGCATGCAACAGAATTAGAATAAACCATAAAAAATATTAAGTTTCCTTTTCTTTTGTTCATGTGTAATATATACTATAAAATAATCTGCTTCAGGCACTCGACTTTCCACCTCGAGGACTATTCAGCAATATCCACCTGACCTTTGGCACATCATTGCTACATATCTAAAGACAAACCAATCATTTAAATCAACTGTCTTAGTAAAATAACTATGAAGTACGAAATAACATTATTTTTATAAGTCACGCTCCTCCTGCGCTGGGTCAATACTGTGATTCATTTCATTTAGTGTTGTTGTTGTTTTTTTTTTTTAATAACTCCACTTTTTATTTTACTAAGTAAAAGTAATTATGATGTTTTGTGTTGTTTGTGCTGGGCGCCAACACTTCCTCCACACATGCTGTTCGGGAGGGAAACACTTCTGTTATTTAATCAGGAGAGACCGAAGCGAAGAAGCTCCAACATTGCGCATTTCTGAATGAAGCTGAGCATCTGTCTGAACTACTGTTTGTAATAATGTCGTTAAAATAATACAGATGCACGCATGGAGGTTATGACAGAGATATCTGTGTGGTCTAATAACTGATGTTGAAAGTGATTACCTAAACTCAACTGCAGTCTTTTTTTTTTAAAGAGTTGCTATAGAGCTCAGACTACACATGAGCCTTTCTCATGACTATAAAAAGACTTTGACAACATTCTGGCTTCCATGATGCTCCATCACATGAATTTGATTCCTGACGAGTGACAAGTCGCTGAAAGAGAGACGACCCAAATGAAGTTAACATTAAATGTTAGATGCGACGAGAGTGGACACAGTGTAAGAAGACATGTTGCTCTTTCTTTTCCTCCTTTACATCAAATGCTGTGCGGATTATATTTATTATGTAGTATTTTTCTTATTATTTTATAATTATCACCACAGCAACGGATCAACCATCATAGTGCCAAATACCAACAATAAATCTTTAAACCTAGTCATACACCTGGAGATTGATTTCATTATATATGCACACACAAGTCTTTATTTGCTGTATTATATATTATCATATTCACGAATATTAGCTATAATTCCTCGCTAACTTGGAACATCTTGGTTCATAAAAAAAAAAGCTACTCAACCCAGTAATAACACCATCCTCCTCCTCCTCCGCCTCCTCCTCCTCCTCCTCTGGTCATTTCTTAACGTCTGAATGCCAGCATTGTGTCATTGAGGAATTATTACCTTTTATTACGTTCACCCTGGTAAACGAATCCATTCTGAACGGGGCTTTGGAAATGGACTGCCATAATGCTCAGAATGCCTCTAAGTGTTAAATATTATTTAAACATCATGACTCGCAAAATCTTTTTAATTCCTCGTAGCCTTTTTGGGCTGCCACACTTGTGATAGGCTAAACAAAAGAAATTATCCCAAATAAAAAAGACAATAATAACAATAATGATGATGATGATGATGATATTTATATGAAAAGTCTATCAATTTTTTTTCCAACACCAATAGCAATAATCATACATAAACGATAAGATTAGACTTGAAATACTGGCGCTAATCCATGCGCTAATTTGTTACAACATCCGGGTGTATATGTTTAAAGACAGAGACTGACTGCATGTATCTTTTCGGTTTTCCTGATCACTCGTTGCTCATCTGTCCTTTGATTGCACAAGCGACAGCTTGATTAGAATTTGCATTAAGGTTGAGACTTGTGTGCGCTGCAGAGCGTTTGACCATTCAGGCGTGCCTGCTGTAAATCTCTCCCGCTGATAACGCTCGTATCTCCGGTTGCTACTTTATGATAGGAAAGGTTTCCATGAGCTCGGTGTAATTCAGGCGTAATTAAGACTGGAGATGTTCTGAGCACACCGGCGTTTACAGGACACTCTCCTCAGAAGCCTTGTAAGCAAGCATGTGTCAAAGTGAAGCTCTGTGTCGAAGGGATAGCATGTGTACACTCCCCGAATGAACAAAGAGCGAACTCTCTGCAGGCTAACTTGCAGGCCAGCTTCAGATGGATGTTGGAGCGCTCCTGAACATAGCAGTCTTTATGTTGTGGTGCAGTGGGGGAGGGACTGGAATGACCGCCATGGGTTCGTGTTACAGCCTGTTTTCTTAAGCCACAAATCACATGCCCACTTCCAGCACTTATCCGGCAGTTGCTGCATCTGTAACTGAGGATCAAGCCCAGAGAGCTGGATATTTACAATCTGAGCCATTGTGCTCTTCATTTACCTTATGATTTTAATTAGTGTAGAGAATTAGGTCCTGCAAGATACCAATGGTCTGATCTCACATATGGAAAATACACACACAAAAAAAAGGCAGTCGGCCAACGAAGCCAAATAAACCGCAGAGAAATGTGCAAGTACAGTTTCCTCTCTCTCGTCGGAGCTTGAAAATTGTTTCAAAAAACGTCTTAGACAGTTGGAGATTATAAGCATCACATCTAGGCATCAGTGCATTCATACATACTGCAAGTTATAATGTGGTTATAGGCTCTATTTTTAAACTAGCGTAAGGAATTAGTGTACGTCGTGGCACTGAGTCATAACTGTTCACTGCTCGATGTTAAAAATAAGCTTCAGAATACAAGGGCATTGATGAATTCATCACAATCATCCAAACTCTTCCGTGACTTCAATTCAAATTGGTTTGAACTGGTACTGGTTCCTGAGAGACATCGACTCACACAGCACTTTCTCACGCAGGACAATTACCTCGATAAACAGTACAATGTAAAAACGGAAATCATTTTCTCATGGTACTGCAGCTGTCGTTTTGTTTTATGCAATGTATGCATAAAAGCTAGGCTGGCTGTGCCTTCCCAGAATGCACTGCACATTTACAGTCACCTAAACGTAATAATACCTCTTGCTTTCCCTTGATGCCCAACTCCTGTTCTAGTTGCACCACTGGTTCTAGAATACAGCAGGACGGAGTGTGCGCTTGCACCTCTCCGATTTGGCCAGCCGACATGGAAAATTCGTTCCCGTGCCCAGATTCTGCTGATTAGCGTGAACGCGGCTGACCTCAGGCCACATCCCTGAAAACAAACTGGCGGCGCAGCACACTGTACACACACATCAGCGCAACACAATGGCGTACCCAATCCTCTCCATTCATCTCCGTCCTCTGTCCTTCTTCCTGACTGTCCGTATTCCAAGTCTGTCAGCGAAAGGTTAAGAAAACCGTCTACCTGTACACCTCATGATCTATCTGAATCACATCTACAGTGCCAAAACGCTTTGTGTTGTATGTGGGGCTTGAAGGAGCAAGAAAATAATTTACTCCAGTCTGAAGTGACAAGGGATAAAACATGGACTAGAACAAAAGATGCAATCATTGCAGTTGGGGGGTGGGGGGCAATGTTTTTATAATTAAACCCAGCTGTCTTGGTTTATTTAGGAAATGAAATCCTTTTTAATGCGAATAAATAATATAAAGATGATAATAAATCTACTCCAACACTTTTAATGATCAGATCAGCTGCAGGAACTGAAGGGAAATAAGATTTATTCACTATAGGAGGACAGAAACCCCCTCTCCAGGGTCCGTCCTGATTTAGTTAGCACTATAAACCCCAGGGTTGTATTTTGGCAGCTTGTTTATAAATACAAACTCACACAATGTAAACATGCCTTTCTGGACTTGTTGAAGCCAGTCCGCATTTCAACACACATTCAAGGCTTTCACGAGACATTTCTACAATGAAAATATCCAATCACCAAACAAATATTCACCTTTATTTACAATAAATCTTAAAAAAAGGTTGTTTTTTTCCTCTCCTGGCTACTTTCTGTGCTTTGCCTCGTTACAGTTACAGTCAGAGTTAATAGAATTAGAGATACAGTCAGAGTTATTAGCATAACAGTTACAGTCAGAGTTATTAGAGTTACAGTCACAGTCAGTTATTAGAGTTACAGTTAGTCAGTTATTAGAGTTACAGTTACAGTCAGTTATTAGAATTACAGTTACAGTCAGAGTTATTAGAGTTACAGTTACAGTCAGAGTTATTAGTTACAGCTACAGTCAGGGTTATTAGAGTTACATATACAGTCAGTTATTAGAGTTACAGTTACAGTCAGTTATTAGAGTTACAGATACAGTCAGTTATTAGAATTACAGTTACAGTTACAGTCAGAGTTATTAGAGTTACAGATACAGTCAGAGTTATTAGAGCTACAGTTACAGTCAGAGTTATTAGAGCTACATATACAGTCAGTTATAAGAGTTACAGTTACAGTCAGTTATTAGAGTTACAGATAGTCAGTTATTAGAATTACAGTTACAGTCAGTTATTAGAGGAACAGGTACAGTCAGTTATTAGAGTTACAGTTACAGTCAGAGTTATTAGAGTAACAGATACAGTCAGAGTTATTAGAGTTACAGTTACAGTCAGTTATTAGAGTTACAGTTACAGTCAGAATTATTAGAGTAACAGTTACAGTCAGAGTTATTAGAGTTACAGCTACAGTCAGTTATTAGAGTTACAGCTACAGTCAGTTATTAGAGTTACAGTCAGTTATTAGAGTAACAGATACAGTCAGAGTTATTAGAGTTACAGTTACAGTCAGTTATTAGGGTAACAGA
>JAQMYF010000021.1:23613304-23630463 GCA_030014195.1 Neosilurus mollespiculum
TATATGGGTAGTGGTTAACACATTTTCCTCAGTGAGAGTGTTTCTCCCTGAGAGTGTTCCTGTGTGGAGTTTGCATGTTCTTCCCGTGCTTGTGTGGTTTCCTCTGGGTACTCCAGTTTCCTTCCACAGTCCAACGACATGCACTTTAGGCTAATTGGCTGCTCCAGTTTCCCCCTTGAGAGTGAGTGTGAATGATTTGTGTGTGCTGGCCCTGCGATAGAGTGGCAAGCTGTTCAGGGTGTAGCCTGCCTTCAGCCAGAGTCGGCTGAGATAGGCTTCAGCCTCCCTGCAACCCTAGTAGGATTAAGCATTTTAGCAAATGGATGGATGAATGGACCCTACCATGAAATACTTAACGGAAAAGACAGCACAGAGCTAGCATTAGTAGCAGTAATTTTGAAACTACTTCCATCTACCAGTTTTGGACAGCTGCCAGCTGCTCAGAACAAGCTGTTTTTTTCCACTAGCAACTTAGAAAATTAAAATCTAAATCTAAATGTGACTTATAATCTATAACTTCCATCCATTCATTCATTTTCTAAGACGCTTAATCCTAATTAGGGTCGCGGGGAGGCTGGTGCCCATCTCAGCCGACTCTGGGCGAGGGCAAGGTTCACCCTGGACAGCACAGCAGGTTATCAGAGGGCCAGCACTCACACAACCAGTCACACTCACACCTAGGGGCGGTTTGGAACAGCCAATTAGCCTACTGTGCATGTTTTTGGACTGTGGAAGGAAACCGGAGTACCCGGAGGAAACCCACGCAATCATGGAGAACATGCAAATTTCACACAGAAACGCCCAAGCTGGGAATCGATCCCAGGCCTTCTTGCTGTGAGGCGGATGTGCTAAGCACTGCACCACCGTGCAGCCATAATCTATAACTTTTGAACTAAAAATAGACTCTCGCCCAGTGATGTATATATGTACATTATATAACAGCAGGGCTGTAATGCAGCCGAGTGCCTTAGATAATCACAACCATGCTGATATTAAGTATAACCTCACAATGACAAGTGCAATATTGCTTTTAAATAATAAATTCTATGAACAAGAAATTAAAATAGAGTAATTGACATTTCTGGTAATTGACATTTCTGGTTCAGACTGATTTATACATTTCTACTAAAGGTGCAGTTGGTACCCTCTCTTCATTTGACAAGCATTCATATTGAAGTCAAAAGTTACATAGCAGAAATAATATAGCTATTGCAGCATACACAAAAATGATGTCACCTACACAGCTGTAGTAATGGTTTCCAACAAGGAAGAGCAATTTTTTATGGCAAATTAAAATGATACAAACAGTGAAAGGTCCCCGTGTGATTATAATAAATATAAGCACATTTAGAACGCTGCTCAATCAACCAAATTGGTGGACCAATTATATATATATATATTAATTATATATATATATATTATTAATACTAATTAGGGTCATGGGAGGCTGGTGGCGCCCATCTCAGCCGAATCTGGACGAGGGCGGGTTACACCCTGGACAGCTAGCCAGGCCATCTCAGGGCCAACACTCACAAAACCATTAACACTCACAGGGGAAATTTGGAACAGCCAATCAGCTTACTGTGCATGTTTTTGGACTGTGGGAGGAAACCGGAGTACCTGGAGGAAAGCACGGGAGAACATACAAACTCCACACAGAAACGCCCGAGCTGGGAATCGAACCCAGGCCTTTTTGCTGTGAGGCAGATGTGCTCCACAATATGTACAAAACACACTTATTAAACGCTTTAATATATATATATATATATGCAGGCATGTAATAAGTGTATTTTGTACATATTGTGGAGTTAAAAATCAGGGGTATAATGTGCCACTGGGGGCGCTGTGTGTTTTGGACCCATGAACTGAGGGAGGCCTGTGGCCTCCCAGTCTGAAATGTCATAATGTAATATATTCGGTCCTCCAGAGATCTTATGCAAATTGCTGGACTTCCTGATCATGTACTCGAATTAATTATTGATCATTAACAGTATCAACATGAATATGAATACAGAACTTGTAATATCTTTGGAATGAGTAATCATATTTCCTTTATTTGAAGACATTTGTAATCCTGAAATGGAGAACTGTTCAGCGAAGTCACCCCCTAATGAAAAGTCTCATATTTAAATTTTTAATGATTATACCTACAGAAGAGCAATTGTATGATTTACTGCATTATTTGATTACTAGATGTTTTATGTGACTATTGTATGAGGAGTTTATTCACTGAAGTGAGTGAAAGATTATTTGATTTTCTTCCATTCCACTCTTTACAAGAACTGCTCGATGACAACACAATGTTCTCAGCTCTGGGAGCTCGACCAGGTGGCGTTGAGCTGAGACCTTCAAGGTCACTTAAAGACAGGCGGTAACTACCGGGTTAAGAAACAGTGAAGCAATTGTTGTAGGGTTTTTTTTGTTTGTTTTGCTAAGCTAGCCTCAACATAGTGATAAGCCTAAAGTAAACAATCTCAGCAAGTGTAATGCCAGAAATTAATGGTGGCGAACCAAAAAGATGGTGAACTTGAAGGTATAAAAGGAGGTTTCTTGATGGACTACTCAGCGTCTAGGA
The DNA here is from genome assembly GCA_030014195.1 of Neosilurus mollespiculum. NCBI lineage: Eukaryota > Metazoa > Chordata > Actinopteri > Siluriformes > Plotosidae > Neosilurus > Neosilurus mollespiculum. Next base: position 23,615,880 of record JAQMYF010000021.1, read on the forward strand.
AAGAGTCAAGTGCATGAGGAGGAACTTTGGGGATCCAATCAGAGCTAGAGGATGGTAGACGGGATCCGAGTGTTTTCTCCTCAAACAACTAATTTTGCGTAATTGATCGTATGCTTTTCTTTTCCTGGAGGCTAAATAAACACCTGAAAAATGAATATGGATCTCTTGCGTCATGAACTGAACACCTTTTGCCACAACAATACTTATGACAGGGCTTCTGACAAAAATTTAGAGTTAAATGTTTTACAATTTTCAGACTTTATTTCGCAGTTCATGGAATTGTCAGATATAATGTTATAGTAATTCCAAGTACATTGTAGTATCTATTTGAGAGCAGTTGTTGAATGAGTATGATTAGTACATTTTTGATTGATTCAAGCATTCTCCCAAATTTGCGGGGTGAAAGCGAGGTGCTGAAGGCGGGGTGAATGTTCCGAATAGTCCCAAAAATGGAACATCAAGCTAAAACAAGAATTAATTTTTATATATTTTAACCATGACAGAGGCAGGTCAGGTAAGCTCTGTTCTTCAAGCTGAACTAGCGCTGTGCAGCTAAAGCTGTTTTGTAGTCTGTTCTGCCTAGTCATTCAGAAAGGAAACAAGAGTGAAACCACGCTACCTATTGGTGTTTTATTATATACTATATGAATACACAAGAAAAACAAATTAAAGTGAGATTTTAATGGTTTATTCCCATTTTAAAGAGTGACCATGATGATGTCCCTCCACCAGTTGACCTTGACATATTTTAATTGTGTTTCATTTTGATTTAGGCATTATCCTCTCAGAATAATATTTTTTTAACCTGAGATAGCAGACCAACCAGATTGCGCCAGTCCTGTGTAGTATATATTGACGAAAAGTATATATTGACGTCTGTTATCCCAAGATACCGAACAGTCAGATGTGGTTTCCAAGTAGCATACATTACTATATAAATTCAGATTATTCAGCACGAAATAAATAACACTCACTATTTTAATTTTCAGATCTAAGTAAAACCATTAGTTTTAAACACATTTTTAAAAATTGTGCAAAAAATCATGCAGTCAAAACTTGAATGTAAAAGATTTTAAAAAAAGTTTTCATGAATAATCACCTTAATCTCATATATGAGAAATGTATACACAAATGAATTCATTTAAATATATATTTATTCATATCAATATAAATAAAATATCATGTTAATATTTGTTGCACATTTTATCAAATATAATATTATAATATGAATAATATATTATTTAATATTATGATCTTTTTAAAAATATACTGAATAGTTTTTAGTTTTTTTAAAAGTACACAAAGTCTGCCACAAAGTTATTGTTATCTCTAGAAATTCCAAGGAACAAAAAGGACTGAATGGTGTTCTTATTAAGATTTTATTTTTCATCCTTGTGCTATAAGATCAAAGTAATAACAAAAGACTAAAGTGTGTCAACCTTCATAAATCATGCAAAGGCTATAAAACGTAGCTTCATGCTTATATGAAGGCCTGTTAGGGCAGGAAATAAAAACCATTAAAACAGCTGGAGCAGTATAATGTTCATGTCTGGATGCCTGTAATTTGCCTCCATGCACATAAAAAAAGGCAATTGCTTTTACAAGAAGCATGGCTGAAGGTTTGGAAGTATTTTGAAGTGACCAAGTTTCAAAAGCTACAATTAAAGGAGAAGACAGCACTTGCTGAAAGTAAATCTTTATCAAATCTCTATATTAAAAGTTCTCTGTTTGCAAAATTATGCAATGCAATGATTGTAATCTCAGCTTTTTAACACCTCCAACACAAATCTATGAATAAATGGCATAAATCTATCAAAATCCTATATCTGCACAGGTTAACTGGGGCCTTGATGACATTCTAAAACTAACCCTGTGTCCAAAATCCGTCACTACTCACTATATAGTGCATTATATAGTAATTTCACAATTTTGCAGTGGTATTCGAACGAATAGTGAGAATTATTATACATTATATAGTGCACTCAGTGTATCCTGATGAATTCCTAATGGATAAACGAAAGAAGATGTGCAAGAAGAAAGGTTATTATAATTATTTCTTCTTATTTTACCACAGATGTAAGCATATGGAGTCACTTAACAGTACCGGAGCTTTGAATGGATGTTGGTTCTGTGTTTAAATGAGATAAAAATAGAGATTTTTGGCCACAAGCACTCTGAGTGGGTTTGGCTTATTAAGAGAGATGATTATACAGAAAAGCACCTAATCCTTATTGTTAAGTATGCTGGAGGATTTGTGATATTTAGGGACTGTTTTTCCTCCAAAGGCCCTGGGAACCCTGTTTGGATAATTGACATCCTGGACTCCATGAAATACAAGCAGATTTTAAAGTGAAAATCGGCCTAGCTCTGCCAAGAAGCTACAACTGGGTCTTTGGATATTCCTACATGAATGATCCAAAACATATGTCCAAATTTACACTAAAATGGATCAGTGACATCAGAATAACACTTTTGACTTGGCCATCCCAATTTGCGGACTTAAACCATATTGAAGACCTGTAAAGTGAGTTGAAGGGGAAAGGACCCTGGAGGATGTAGAGAGATTCTGTAATGAGACACAGTCTCAGATCCATAGATGTGTTTTCTCAGACACAATGCACCTAGATTTACATTAGTCGGGGAAGATAGAGCACTGTTTTGCTGACAAAAGGAGGTAGCACAAAGAGTTTTTTGTTTTTGATTTTTTTGCACAAGAGCTTAAAGAGTCTATTTATCAGTTTGGGATGGTCACCTTCAGAGACGCCCTCACTGCCACAGTCTTCCCTGCTCTGGGAAATCCTTGTAAGTCAAATTTTCATCAAAATTAAGTTAGAACCTAGACTTGGTAGGTTTTATTTTTTCATAAACTCCATTACCATTGCTAAAATATCCACAAAATTCCAAGCTACTGATCAGGAAAAACCTAGCATGTTTAACATTTATGTTCTTATGGTCAAGAAAAATGTGATTTGTAGTACACCATTGTACTTTGAAAAGTGGGGCATGAAAGACGTCAAATAAACAGTTAGCGTCGATATGTTGAGCATTAAATGTACCGTTATCTTTACCATGCCTTGATGTAAATAAACAGACGCCTGTTTGATGTATGCAAATGTAAGGTAGTGTTATGTGTAGATGTGTCTAGCCTTATTTTATTTAGTAGCTCATCAGTTTACTTCTGGTTTGTTAGATTATTATCTGTACACTCTTATTTTTGTTGGCATCTTGCCTTATTAGAACTGAGGTGTCTACGTCGTATTTTCACAATTTCGCCCTCTCACAAGTGTGAAACAAACTACAAATGGCGGCCCTTTCAACAAATGCTAATGCAAACTATCAAATGCATTTTAGCAGATTGCAACTTTGTAGATATAAGTAAAAAACACCTGATGATGAAAATCTACATATCTTCAGTGTAACAGGAAAATTTCATTAAATGCTGATATCTGAGTATGATTATTAACTGTACATACTTTATTTATCAGTTGAATGAACTTGTTAAGTTTATCTTGGTACCAATTCTAATATAGCTCCATCAATTTGATCAGATATAACCTAACACATCCCAGTGTAAACAAATAAACTGGAAATCATATAACAAGAAACGAGAAGGTTGGAGTCCTGGGCTTGACAAGAGCGTTTTTGTGTAGAGTGTATATTATCCCTGTGCTTGTGTGGGTACACCGGTTTCCTTCCACAATCCAAAGACGTGCACATTAGGCTAATTGGTTAGTGTTTCGAAATGGAGGGAGGCATACGATTCCAACGCATTTAACTCTCTCTCTCTCTCTCTCTCTCTTTCTCTCTCTCTCTCTCTCTCTCACACACACACACACACACACAATGATTACATTCGACAAGTCACTTTAAACTTACTGATTTTTCCAGTACAGGGGTCACTGACACATGCGTACAGGAGTAAGCAAGTGGTTTCAGAAAGACATCATGACTGATTCCATTTTATTTTCAAGAGATAACACTGAACATGTTTATTTAATATTATTGGTAAGTGAACGGGCCCCTTTAAGTATAGAAAGTACACTTCAGGGACATGACATACAACGTGCATTCTAATAAATTTTTGGAAAGGGAGGAATAACTTGCTTAGTTGCAATAAACCCAACATAGCGTTATATTTTCTTTAAATAATGTTTTAAACATCAAATAAATGACAATTGACAACAATATTCATAACAGTAAATTAACTAAATGCATTGTATTTCATTTTAATTGAGTGTTTGATAAAACCAAATCCATCACTTGTCATGTGCACATGTGAATTCACTCTTTGTGGGTTTATTGCTTCTAAGGATTGTATAGCAATTGGAATAAAGTGGGGGGTGAGGGTACTGTTGTATGTAAAACATGTCCAATGGCAATCAGTGCTGTGTCTCCTTCAGGTCAGAGCAATTGATGGAGAAAGATAGGCTGCTGCTGATAGAATCACAAATCATAGTGCTCCTGAGACGGCTGTTAAACCGCACCTGTCTGGTCATGAAGACGCTCCGCTGCAAGCAGAATAGCAAATCAACACAAGAACAAAGTGGCTGGTGCAATTTAACACATCACTTTCTATTCCAACCTTTTTTTTTTTTTTTTTTTTTTTACAACACTCACCAGAGTAATGAGATATGCAGTAGAATAACAGTGTTCAATTTTCACAATGTGAATTACAATGCATCTCGTTCTTTGGAGGTGGGGCCACTGTAACATCCTTGTCAGTAGCACCTCTGTTTAATGAGGTATTATTTAAATATTAAACACTCTGTGTATGAAAAGAAGTAATTGCATTTTACCTTGAACAAAAAAGGCATGGAATTCCCACGTTGTGTAATTACCCTTTTCAAATGAAATTAAATAGTTGACACCCAATAACAGGTCTTTTACAACATGGATGGCGTGCTAGGTAATTCACAATGCTCCACTGCAGAGGTGTCTGCAGGCATTCAGTACATGCGTATGTGTAGTGTTAAAATGAAAAGTAGAAGCAGGGAAGGAAATACCCACAAATGGTAACAAAATTAGCCGGCAAAGCCACACCTGTCAAATATCTGATTGTTAAGAGCATCAGTGTGAAAGTGCCTTAAATGCATGTATTTTAATTAATAAAAAAACAAAAACACATAGCTTGTGTGTCTACATAACAAATGGTGGTTAGTAGTGGTTAGCACATCCATCTCACATCAAGAAGGTCATGCATTCGAGTCCCAGCAAGGACACATATGTTTTTCTTGTGCTTGCATGGGTTTCCTCCGGGAACTTGGGTTTCCTCCCACAGTCCACAGACATGCACATAAGGCTAATTGGCTGCTCTGAATTACCCCTAAGTGTAAACGTGAACGGTTGTGTGTGTTGTACAATGGAATGGTGTGCTGTTCAAGGTGTACCTCGCCTTCATCAAGTGTCGGCTGAGATCTGCAACCCTAACCTCCCTGCAACCCTAACAGGGTTAAACGGTTCGGAAAAACTTACGCATAAATTGTATACAGTATTTGCAAATCAACTCATATTATTGTGACCACTAATATATATTGTGAACATTAACAGTTTACATTATCATTCATATATCCATCATTTATAACATTTATCAGTCAGAGTCAATCCCAGCTGACTGTGGGTGAGAGTTGGGGTACACCCTGAACAGGACACCAGTTAATTTCAGGGCATCTCAGACCTGGACATCTATTCACACTCACACTTACACTTATGGGCAATTTAGAGTAGTCAGCTGACCTAATGTTTTTGTCTTCTTGGAGGAAACCAGAGTACCTTGGGGAAAACCCAAGCGAGACCATGCAAACTTCACACAGAAAAGCTTTCAGCTGAGATGTGAACCCAGAATGTGACAGTAAGGCTAAAGTACAAACCATGAGTCACCATGTTTTCAGATGCTACAGTATGTCAGATATCAGTCACCTCAAGTGCAGGTAAACAAGGTTTTATTTATAAAGCTGGCACACAAATCTAAATTCTAACTCGGTAACAAAAATCAGGCAATGCTCAGGGAATCAGTATCCATCTCCAATATGAAAAGCTTGGAGTCATCAGGGTTTTTAACATGAAGGCTTCCATAAATGCTTGCTTGATGCATCTTGGGTCCATTTTAAAGCAGGAAGGACAAGGATGAGGCGATGGTGCTGAAACCCCAGAGGTACCTCCTAGAGAAGTTAGCAACCTCTAAAAAATTTTTGTAGCTCCTTAATAGTTGTTTTTCTGGTCTGTAAATACCCCCTCCAGACTGACGATATATCCTAAGGATGAAATCTCAGAAAGATGAAATTCACATCTCTCTCATTAAAGGCAGTCCTGGTTCCAGAAAGTTTGATTCAGTTCATCTGGACACAAAGTTTCAGAGACTGACGAAGTCCCTTGGATGGATGATGAAATGTTCTTCTCACTGAAACTTTTGTGCCCGGATGAAGCGAATCAAACTTTCTGGGACTTTCTTACCTGGATTACTGAGCACGCATTGTCCCGGTTCTCTAAGAACAGAGCAAGGGCTTTTATGACATGGTGGATGCGCTTCTTTTTAACTGGGGAGCAGATCAAGATGTTGTAAATATATGCTGTGATTAATCCCTGATAAGACATCAGAATACCACTGGTGCCAAAAAGAGACCACATGGAATCATGCAATACTCAGAGTGGCCAGAGGTGGTGATAAATGCTATGTGCCATTCCATCACCCCGTGGATACACACCAAATTGTAAGCTTGTGTCCAACTTGAAGGTTTTGGCCTTTTGTAGTCATTGCAGAGCAGGGGGTACCAAGTGGCTGAGGATTATAATAATTGATTGTGACTTGATTCCAACCTTGGTAATCTGTGCAGGGCTACCCACTGCTCATTTTGAATGTGCATGCTTGCGAGGTGGAGAGGTGATTGTAACTGTTTCCGGGCCTCCTTGATGTATTCCATAACCCAGGTCACTTTAACCTTTGCTTGCTAAATGTGGTAATGTAGAAGGAACCACGAACTCAATGGCACAGCTTTATCATCCACCCCTCAATTTGTTTATCCATAGGTCGCAGAGGAAGCTGGAGCCAATCACTGCTGTGTTTGGAAGAGAGGCAGGGCACTCCCTAAACAGGTCGCCGGTCTACTGAAAGGGAAAATGAATATTTCACAAATATTCCTTTCTCATGTCATGGATGCAAGCAGTTATCTAGGTGGTTTGTGTACAACACATTGAACTGACTGCAAACAGGCAGGCAAGTATAGGAGGTGGTGGGGCGGGCAGTGCTGGCACGGATGTTAAGGCTCTGGGTTACTGGTCAGAATGTTGTTGGTTCTCACCCCCAATACTACCAAGCTGCAATTGTTGTGTCCTTAAGCAAGGCGCTTATCCCTCACTGCTCTGTTCCGTGGAAATGTAAAAATGAAAATGGCCCAGGATAAGGATATCTGCCAAAATGCCACAAAATATAAATGTAGGCCGTGTGTCTCAAATTGCAGTAAAAACGCCAACTGAAATGCATATTCCAAACGCACTGCATGCATGTCCAATAAATGTTCTTAAAATCTAAATAATATCAGCATATCCTACATGCTTCAATCAGAAAATGCTTTATTCAAAATAAGGCCAAATTCTGAATCTCCAGATCATGCTGTTTCTCTAAACCATATCAATTTATGAAAATCGTTATGCTAGGAATAATAGTAAAATATTGTATTAGTGTGAGACAGCATGGTGCCATAGTCATTAGCACTTCTACCTCACAGCAAGAATGTCCAGGTTGAGCCCTGTGCCCAATGAGGGCATTTAAGTGTGGAGTAAAGCATATTCTTTCCTCCTCGTTTTTCGGTTTCCTTCCACAGTCCAAAGAAATGCACATTAGGTTAATTTGCTCTTTCAAATTGCCACGAGGTATGGATATGAGTGTGAATGGTTGTGTGTCTTTGTTGTCCGGCAAACTGTTCACGGTGCACCCTGCCTTCGCCTAGAGTCGGCTGGGATGGGCACGAGCCTCCCCGCGGCCTCCATCATCATCATTCATTTGCCGAACCACTTAATCCTACTGTTAGGGTCGAGGGGAGACAGGATATTTCAGCTGACACTGGGGCGAACCGGGGTACACCCTGAACAGCTTGCCAGATCATCACAGTGCAACACACACACACACACACACACACACACCACCATTCACACTCACACTTAGGGGCAATTTGGAACAGCCAATTATCCTAATGTGCATGTCTTTGGACTGTGGGAGGAAACTGGAGTACCCGGAGGAAACCCACACAAGCCCAGGGAGAACATGCAAACTCCACACAGAAATACCCGACCCTGGAACTCGAACCCAGGACCTTCTCGCAGTGAGGTGGACATGTTGACCACTATGCCATCGTGCCCTGCAACACTATTAAAGGATAAAGCAGTTCAGAAAATGAAACTAATTGAAAATATGTTAGTATGCATGTAAATATACTGATTGTGTGATGAATCCACCCCTTCTCCATCCCTGTCTCTCTGGGGCCTTCGCACAGGCTTGGGTGTTCCTGAGGTATTGCGGGGGCTGGTAGGCAGTTTGAGCTTCTTGGTGAGGACATAGAGTTTCCAGTTGCTATGTAATCGATCAGACCAGAAAGAGTATACAGACTAAATGCTTTATCTGTGCATGAACAACAATTCTGTGGAGAAAATTATGAATGGACTCACAGTGGGGGATGCTGACTTCTGCTGTGAAGCCTTAGCACGGGGCTCTTGGCAGGGCTCATTTTCACTTGAACCTCTTGGTTACTTAGTAGGAGGGACAGATGCGTGGAAGCTCAAAGAGAATGTTAGCATTCAACCACTGATAATGGGTTTAGTGTGCTGATTCATGCCAGCCATGCACTACCAGTGACTAAAGTATGAAAGTTGAGAGCAAACTTAGATTAACCTACTTGAGGGAGAGAGGTTTCCTTGCTTTTTGATTGGACACCTGCTCAAATATCTGGAGGAAACAGTCATAAATAGTAGTAAACTCACCTCACTGAGACCAATCAGCATTGGCCAGGTTAGCAGGTTTGTGAAATTTATCTTAGGGACTTCTATAGTGAATTTTGCAACATGAAGCCCTCACAGCTGGCAGGATTACCTGCATGTTTGTCTGGACACAGATGGAGAAGCTGATAGAGGAGAAACTTATAGTTCATCACATCATGCTGTAAAGCTCCAAGAGCTGTGCACTGAGTAGGGCTCTCTGCTGCTGCGGCTGTCCAACGATGCGGCTCTGACGAAAAATTATAGGGCAAAAGAGAAAATCAAACCATGGTTTCCTCCATTACCAAGGCTTTGTAATGACCAGAAACAGAGTTTACTTCACAGTGATATTGTGAATTAGGAGTCTTTAAATACTCTCACAGTGACTGTGTTCAGGGGTGTGTGTGATTTTGACAAAGTTTATGAGTGTTGCGGATTGTAGTTCGTGGTGGTTATGATTGTAGTCCACACTGAGTTCTGGGAGTTGTAGTGTGACGCTAATTTGGATGATGATGTGACAGTGATTTTTATGTATGTTTTTTATTGGTACCTCTGCCAAGGAGGTTCTGTTTTCACCGGCGTTGGTTTGTTTGTTTGTTTGTTTGTTTGTTTGTCTGTTTGACTGTTAGCATCATTACTTAAAAACTTATAAACGGATTTTGATGAAATTTTCAGGATGAGTCAGAAATGATACAAGGAACAATTGATTAAATTTTGGCAGTGATCCAGATTATTGTCTGAATGCAGGGAATTTTTAATGAGTTTTTAGCGCAGATGACATACTCATCCGAGTTACTGTGTCCGGACTATACCAAAGTATAACTTCCAGGTTTGCGTTCGATGGTGGAATATCATTCCTTTACCTTTCTGTACAACTTTTAGGCCAATTATCACAAAATACTCCAATTATTAATACTTCAAGGCAGGCCCTATACACAATACAGGCACGTAAATGGCTGTGTGTTTGCATTGTAGGGCTCAAATAATAAACAAATTTTGCATTTATAAAAATGCTGCATTTTGTACAATACCATATGGGGGTACTGAATGGCCTTGGCGAAGGTCTGCACTCTCCAAGTGATTTTTCTCTCCAAGAGCCCCACTGGCATTTGTGAATCAGTTTCTGAGTTTGTCTGTGAATAAAAATCCTGACCAAAGTTGGTGGATTTTAACCAAAGCTGATGGGGACACTACCTTATCTGATTCCCAGAGATGGTTTGTTTTTGGAGTGTCTGGGTCACAGGTGAAGGTCAGCGCAAGGTCACAAAGTTTCGGAGACAGATAAGTGATGATAGACATGTAGTTACTATGGAACACAAATAGGAAGCCATATATGGACTTTGAAGTGCAACAATGCAATCTCTTAAAACCTTCAACAGTGGTGTTTTCTCGCTACTTTGGTCATGTACACACACACGCACACACACACACACACACACACACACACACACACACAGTAGACCATTTCATAAGAAGAGCACATGGATAATTAAAGCCAGTACCCAAATAGGGCCTATTAGGTACACTATCCATGCTGCTGCTGAAAGGTACCTTGCACCCTGTGAATAGTAAGTCTGATGGTATTTTACACCCGAGCCTAGTGGTTCATCAGGCCGGTGCTTTCTGTAGCGTGAAGCGACTAGGAGTTCGATGGGACGCTAGTCCATCGGAGGTTACCCTCCCAGTATTTTTTTTACTGGTACCCATTTATACTGCTGGGTGGCCAGAGGTACACTTGTGGTTAAGACTTGTGGTTAAGACCTTTACCCAGGGGTCTTAGCACGGTGGGGGTCCAACAGGGATTCGAACCCAGAGCCGGGCACCGGTCCCACCCTGTGAATGCCCCTCTAATATTATTGTGTATGTTTTTATTTTGATTTTATATTTTTTTCTATGTTGGTATATCTTATTTAGTGTTTGTAGTACATGCATTTATATATATAAAATATTTGTTGCACATGCATGCAGTATTAAACGAGGTGTTTACAGTTGAACTCATTGAACTCAAATGCACGATGACGACGTTATTTGATAAACATACCTTCTAACCAATCGCAATGTGATATTTATGTAAACACTATATATGTACCAATCATGTAGTTGCAGGGGCGGAGTCTCGTAAATCAAATTGTTCCAGAAGTGAACGTGCGCGTGAGGCTTGGTGCGCGAGTAGTTCCACCCAGAGGAGTGGCGGTTAGGACTAGCCTTCCGAGAACGAGCTCGAGGACGTGTAAACAAACCGGTTTATATAGTGTGTATTGTATTATTGTTATCTATTCATGGTGAGGTATCAGCTGTCGGCTTTAAGACGATGAATAACAGGAGCTGAGTCTTAGTTTTCGAACTTGTAACAGAAGTTTAAACTGTGATAAGTGCTAGCATAGAGCTAAGTGCTAACAGCTAGCCTAGCTGGCTGTGGTGTGTCCGGGCCGGATCTGCTTTCTCATGCCCTGCTGCTGTGACCTGACGGAACATGGTGTCGTGGATCATATCAAGGACTGTGGGGTAAGATGTTTTTTTTTGCGATTTACCCAATAAAACTCAACTGAACTGTAATTGTGTCTTCAGCGCACAGCTAATCTTAGCTGCTAACTAGCTAGCTTCGTTAAACCGTTTCTAAACTCCTCTGTGATCAATTATAAACATAACGGTCAAGGTCTTAATTCACTTCTCAGATCAGAATGCCAGCTATTCTTTAATCCAAACTCAAACTGTTAATATTTCTTATAACCCGCTGCATTTGGGTGCAGGAGCTATTCAAGAAAAGAGAAGCTAGCCTTTGTGCGTAGGTTGTTAGCTTAGTTGGCTAGCTGACTGCGCCTGATGTCTGTCTTGTCCCAGTACGCATCAAGTAAATCCTCAGCTCTGGGTGTGGTGTTCAGCGTTGCATAAGCTCTGTGTTTTACTTAACAAATCATGCGAAATCGATTTACAGACCTGAGATAGGATACCGTGTTCAGATTTAACCCCAAACACCCCTGTGCATGTTTTGGGGTTCTCTAGTAAGGTTGATCACACAGAGACATGTACAGACACAACACTCGAGCTTTTTGTTGATGTGTGTCAGGTGTGTTGAAGGCCACATCGAGTCATCACAAGACTGACGACAGGTTTTTTCCTGTTTGTCATGACAACCCTTGTTATAACTGATGTTGTTTGTTCAGTGGTAACAATCAATAATATCCTGTGTACTTTTCACCTTCATGCCATGTTTGCTACTTGGCAATACATCAGGGCTGTTAGATTCAGATTGTACCTTAATACATCATTGTTCGTGATTTCTCCACCCCCCTTATTTTTTAAAAAGTTATTAAACATCATCGACAAGAGTTGATAATAATCACAGGCTTGGAAATGTAAACAAGAGGGTTAGAAAACTGAGAAAAGGTTAACAGATGATTAAACCGCGTGCACTGGTTGGTTATAAAATGTATTATGTAGTTATTGTCGTTATAACGTGTATTAATATATACTACATCAGTATAAACACATTATATTGGATACCAAGGACATAAGAAACAGGACTAGCGAATCATGTCTACATGTGTAATTTGCATCAAGTGCATCGATCAGATCAATCAGCACATTTAACACTGTGGTCTTGCCACAGTATATATGGAGGTTTTACTGTAACCACCCTTCTGTTGAGGAAAAATGGCTTCTGCCCATCAGTTTTGTCTTGTACATGCTGTACAATGGTAATCACTGCAACAGATCTGAAGTGAATTCTGGGTGGTGTGAAAATCATGAGCTAAGGCAGGAGACTTTCATTAAAGGGCTTTTTACTACTCATCTAATGATTTGGCACATCTAGGATTTATAATACAGGGGTGGAATTTAGTAAAACTACGCTACTGGCCAACAGAACTAGTGAAAACTACTAGTGAAATTATGAAACTACTAGTCCTCCTTCATATTTACTGGTCAGGGACACTATCTGCTTTGTCTAGTGGATTTTTCTTTGCCAGCAGGATGACTTGCTTGGTAATTTCACTCGCCCTGCAGATATTTGACTCGTCACGGGCCAGCGGACTAGTGTTGATTTCCACCCATGATAATATATAAAAGTAAAATTGTAAGCAGGTGAAGTCAAAATTTAAATGAGACAGTAAGTCAGCTAGGCTGTTATTTTGATCCTCTTCTTCTTCTTTTTATTATTATTGTTGTTTGGAACACATGGCGTGTGGAACACTCATGTTTGCGTTTGGATTTGTTTATGAGGCACGTGGTTCCTTGCTGCTGCTATTCTTCCACTACTTTGGTGTTCCTCTTCTTTTTTTTATTTCTTCATCTCCTCCAAATTCTGTTTTTCTTCCTTTTTCTTCTATCAGAGGATCAAGATTATAGTCTTTGGAGCCTTCCGTTTTTTTTGGGTCTAAGCATTATGGGTAAACCAGTAAGTATTCAAGGATGCTAATAATTGATTTGGAGGTCAGTATTTATTTACCATAATTTTGACATTTGTAGTTTTCTATACTTTGTCCTAACTTACATTAAATGATGCCATGTTTAATATTGGAGCGGTATATAAAATGATTAAGTGTCAAGGCAGTCGTCATCTCAGGGTGTGTGCGAGATGAATGAGCGAAATCATATGACGTGGTGCATTTTGACGCAGCATTGTTTACCCTTGACGTGTTCTTGCTGCTCCTCTCAGTTCGGAAGCTATTGCAGGCGCGGCTTCATTCCTGAGTTTCTCACAAACGCCGCAAAAATGTTTAATTGGATTAATTGGACACTTGGTCCACATTTCCACCCGTCTACAGTACTAGCACTGAGAGTTGGACATTGAGACAGAGTACAGAAGTGTTGGGTGGGTGTATTCAATGTGTCACACATTTCAAACAATCCAATAACGCTCGTTTTTAAATTGTGGTTGCATCAGATATATCACAAAACAAGTAAAAGCACTTCTATCAGAAAGTAAACAAGTTCAAGTGATTCTGATAACCCGAAAAAATACAGAATATTCACTGTGATGACTGGATTTTTACCAAGTGCTAAGTGCTCATGGTTCTTTATACTAACAGTAGTACTGTTCTGGTTTTCGTCATTCTACCAGAGGTTTTGGTATTGGTTTCCGATAAAGTTCTAATAAAACATATCTCAAAGTCTCAAACTTGTTACTGTGCTTTGTTCATGCCTGCGATAAATGAACTGTAGTCTGCTCAGGCTTGTTCTGAAAATGTGTGTGCACCACAAGCACGGCACAGAAGTGGTAAAGCTATGACACCCTCCTTCCAATGAATATAGGATTTGCAATCATAATTTGTAGAGTATACATAAAAGTGTGCTAATGTTCAGTTTCATAAAGTGACTTTCTTTTGAAACAGAATTTTTGAAACAATTATCACCAGTAGTGTGTGCGTTTGGTCTCCTAATAAATCTCTGTATTGCACTGTCTCTAGCTTAGTAAGATAACTGCATGTTTCGCCTAGTTGTACATGTGGATGGGTTTAATGTAACGGTCAGAAACATGATTGACGGGTGCAGTCAGGAATGATGAAAAATCATTTTGTTATTCAGTATATTGAGTTTATTCAATATACAGTTGTGTTCAAAATTATTCAACCCCCAATGCTGTAAAGGGCTTTAGGGACTATAGTGTACATTTGGAATT
>JAQMYF010000021.1:23652385-23667502 GCA_030014195.1 Neosilurus mollespiculum
TATATATATATATATATATATATATATATATATATTATACATGAATAAAAAAAAAAACCAAAGAAACCATTTACTTAGATGACCTTATCCAGAGCGACTTCCATTTATACAACTGAGCAATTGAGGGTTAAGGGCCTTGCTCAAGGGCCCAACAGTGGCAACTTGGTGGTATTGGGACTTGAACCCCTGACTGTTGAATCAGTGACCCATTGCCATAACCACCTGAGCCACCAAGCTATATGTCTTTGTAAGAGGAAAATAGTGAATTAAAAAAATGGCATATTTGGAATGTACTAAACAGGAATGATGCACACATCCACACACACACACACACACACACACACACACACACACACACACAGGGTAGGATTGTGTCCAAAACCTGTGCAGTTGCCATAAATAAAAACATTCCCTTCTTTTAGTATTTATACTTAGCTTCAAAGGAAAGGTTTGAAAATGAGACAAAACTTGAGGTGATGAGTAAAACAGTGGTGAGCCATGATTGCTTGTGGGTGGGACTGTGGTTATCTTTGATTGGTTGTGGACGGCGTAGTGGATATCAGTGATTGGGTGTGGGCAGCGTTGTTATCAGTGATTGGTTGTGGGTGGGACTGTGGTTGGCAGTGATTGGTTGTGGGTGGGACTGTGGTTGTTAATGATTGGCCATGGGCTGGAGTATGGTTGTCAGGGATTGGCTGTGAGTGGGTCTGCGGGTATCTGTTATTGGTCGTAAGGGAAATTTTATATAACAGATGTGTGAGGTAAGCTGTAGAGCCATATTGAGTTCAAGAAATTCACAAACACATGCTAAACAGCACTATGGTTGTTTAGACGTTTTTATTTCGTTGTAATTAAAATACGTGTCTAAACATTTCCAAAATCTAGCAACATATTTGGACCCAAAAATACCTATTAACAATCAGACTAAGCGGCTCCCGAGTGGCGCATCGATAAGGTGCGCGACTATCAACCCAGAGATCGCAGGTTCGAATCCTTGTTAATGCCACAGTCATCCGTGACCGGGAGTCCATGGGAGCTAATTGGCCGAGCTCTCATGGGAGGGAGGGATGGCATACAATCATGGGCGTCTGTGAGCTCGCGAGGGGGCGGATAGCGCTTTCCCTCCGAGTGTGTTAGGCCGCCCCCAAATACGCATGCGAAGCAGTTCGAAAAGAGGCCTGCGGTAGCATCACATGTCACGGAGGGACAGAGAGTTTGCTTACGCCCCTCCCTGGTTGGTGGTGGTCGTGTGATAGAGAAGGCAAAAAGTTGATGGGTGGGAATTGGAAACAACTAAATTAGGGAGAAAATGGGGGAAAAAATCCAAAAAAACAAACAAAAAAAACAGTCAGACTAGGCAGGTATCTATACATCAGACGCTACATCATTTGTGTTACAGTCTGAACTGTTGTGGAAGAGAATTTGTCCAAACTGTGGTATTGAATTCTAAAAGTATCTCCTTTTAATTGAGAGTTGATTTAGAGCCACCACAGACCACAAGCTACGGCCATGGGCTTTTCCCATCAATCCGAATCATTTTTACAGTACTGAGTTTGATTACAGTTGTTGTGGTGATGTATAGGGACAAACTTTTAAAATTGTGACTTTGTCCAAAAACATATGGACCTGAGTGTATGTTCTGGTCATAGCTTTTTGTAAATCACGTTCTCACCCAGATTCCTGGTAGTCTCAGTTAGTGTATAAAAATAGCTTCTAGCTATGTGGCGGCTAATGTAAATTTCCAGGTTTGATTTGTGTATCTTTTATGCTTTATTGCCATATAGAAGTTGTTGCAATTACTATAGAATTATCCTATTTTCACTCGTTGACATCTCTGTTGCTCACAGTGTTCCTGTATTCCTGGGATGCGTTGTCTCAGGAATCTGGATAATATTCTCCAGGAAATTAGACCAGTGTTTCTGAAACGTTTTTCCGTTTTTCAGACCAACTCTAGCGGACTGTGCGGGAAAGAACATGAAGCATAAAGGAAAATTCCATTCAATTATTAGCCATATATTTTGAGACATTTAGATTCATGCAAACTCTATTCCTATGTGTTCAACCTGAAATGGATTATAGTTTGGATTGTGAGAAATTGTCTTTTGTGTCAAGCCCTCTGGTCCTTATACTTTCTTTCCAACATGTCTCATTATTCTTGTGCAATATTGATTTTTTTCCTGCTTGTAATTTACTTTAACGGTTTAATGATGCACTCCGGGGCAGTTCCACAGTAACTCACGTAACATTCAGAGAGAAATTAACAAACTCATTCAGTGTTTGTCATTCAATTTTTAGGAATCACTCTTGTCTGACCCAATCACTGAAATATATTGACCGTGCTTAAGGAACACCGGAAAACCTTGCTTTTGTTCGAAGTCAACAAGTACCAGTTCCTAAAAATAGATCATGTAACTGATGTAACGATAAAAATCAGGTCATTCATTCATTTTCTGAACTGCGTATTCCTAATTAGGGTCGCGGGGAGGCTGGCGCCTATCTCAGCCGACTTTGGGCGAGGGCAGAGTACACCCTGCACAGCTCGCCAGGCCATCACAGGCTATGCAGCCTACTCTTGACGAAAATCAGCAATGGCTTTTACAATGGCCTTTTACATGCCTCTCACCACAGACAGTGAGAGACATGGCCGGCATTTGATAACCCAGTTAGCTGCACTGGGAAAAATCAGGTCATATCTCTCTAAATATTTGAATGGAATACTTGTAATGGTATTTTGTAGTCTACTAATTTACCTTTTCAAAGTAAAAATAATATCTTTATTGTGTAATAATTTGAAACATGTACTGTAACTGACGCAACATAATTCGTAACTAACGTGACACATGAAAATTAATGTTGACATTTTTTCTAACTAGATCATTTTTTCAACAAATAAGGCAACAAGGATTAATTCATGTCCACTGGGTATTATTTTCAGAGAATCAGCAACAAAAACTTAAAACTAACTTAACAACTTAACTTTACAAGATAAATAAATGAATAAAAACCTGATGTTTTCGCAACATTTTGATGGCTTTTTCCAAAAGGTACATGGTCTGACATTCAAAATGGCTGCCGGTCACATGACATAAGATCTGCATTAAATATTTTATTAGAAGTTAATCGGTTAATTATCAGTAATTTATAATAATCATACAAAATGATTGTTAGAGTGCAACAGTTTTTAGCCCCTCGGTAACATTTTTCGTGGAATTGCCCTCCAGTCATGATTTACTTGGGTTCTCAGGATATTTTGAAAAAAATACAGTGAAACCAAGACAAGATTTCTTTCACAGTGCAAAACTTTGTTATATCAAAAAATTAGTTGAATTCAGCGACATTCACTGAATCGGAGGTGAATAATTGTTTGAGTGTATGTATACATAGGAACAAATAGCACAGAAAAAAACACACTGAAATAAGATTGATTTATTTATTTAAAAACAGCTTAACCATGACAGACTCACATGAGTTCTGTGTAAACAGAAAACAGTGCTAGCCATCAAAAATTCCAAGATGGCCACCAGCTTACCAAAAACGGCCATAAACCATAAATAAAAACTTCTCTGATCTCTATCCAGTTCCTCTGGGCAGATGAAGCTCAGTATCTGGGTAAAGGCAGTTCATCTAGTAGAAGGAAAACTCTGAAATTGTCAAGCATCTTCAGGAAACTAGAACACTCAGTGTGAACCCGTTTACCCACCAAAGCATAGTAGCTTCATGCCATGTAATACAGCGGTGCTTGAAAGTTTGTGAACCCTTAAGAATTTTCTACATTTCTGCATAAATTCGACCGAAAACATCAGATTTTCACACAGTCCTAAAAGTAAATAAAGAGAACCCAGTTAATTAAATGAGACAAAAATATTTTACTTGGTCATTTATTTATTGAGGAAATTATCCAATATTTCATATCTGTGAGCGCTAAAGTATGTGAACATCAGGTGCTGCTCCAGATTGCCCCTAGGTGCAAGTGTGATTGGTTGTGTTGCTCTGCGATGGTCTGGCATGCTGTTAAGGATTTCAGTATCTGGTGTGACCCCCTTTTGCAGCAGTAACTGCAGCTAAATGTTTCGGTAACTATTGATCAGTCCTGCACATCGGCGTGAAGGAATTTGAGCCCATTCCTCCGTACAGAACAGCTTCAACTCTTAGATGCTGGTGGGTTTCCTCACATAAACTGCTCGCTTCAGGTCTTTCTGCGACATCTCAATTAGATTAGCCCATCTGCCGCAGGGCGTAGCTTATCTACCTCGTGAAATCTGTCTTCCTCCTCTCTACCTTGTCCCAGAGAAACCAAGTGAGAAAGTGGCTAAAAATAATAGGTTCTGACCATCAAATACTTTGGCCATATTTTGTTGCTTTTCCTGTCTAGGGTGTATCGGAAATGGCAATAACATTTTGCATGCTAACCTCATAGCAGCAACATCGTAACGTGGCTGTGTACTGTGAAAATATTTTGCATGGACAAAACATATAAACTAGGTGTGCTCCCAGTGCAGGCAGGTGCAGAACAGAACCCAAGAGCTGTGAAACGTTGCATCTTTAAAGCTTTTACAGAGTTTTGGTGGTATTGTGCAGGGGGAAAAAAGCATAATGAAAAGCAAATTAAAATGAAACTTTTATATTTTGATATTTTAAATATGATACTTTGACTTGGCTAATAGCGCTGAGACTCTGTGTAGCTAATGGCGTCTGATCTGGTCTGTTCATTGTGCTTATTTCAACAATAAAATTAGCGCTCTATGAAGATGTTTACAGTGAACACTAAACCCATTTTAAACTGTTTTTTTTTTTTTATTAGTTTTTTTTTTTTTTTTTTTTTTTTTTTTTTTTTTTTTTTTTTTTTTAGTTTTTTTTTTTTTTTTTTTTTTTTTTTTTTTTTTAATATTTTAATCATGACACTGAGGCAGGTCAGGCGAACTCTGTAAAAGACCACCTAAAAGCCCCATGTCATGCCATGATCCCAGCTTTTCCTCGTACAGTGTTGCAGGGAAGTTGAATCCAATCCCAACCAACTTTTGACGAAGATGGGGTACATCCTGTACAGCTTGGCCAACAGCTGTTTTGCTGATGGTGTCTCTTTTGAAACATAAGTAGGGTAATGAAATGAATGTTAAACTACTCTTCGTAAAGGTGTTCTACTATACACAAGAAAGCAAATGAAAATGTGATTGTTAGAGTTTACATTTACAAATTTTAACCATGACACTGAGACAGGTCAGCTTAGCTCAGCTTTCAGCTTCTTAACAGCTGTGTCTGATGGCGTCTATTCTGTTTGTCTGTTTTGTATGTTTTTTTTAATGTTTCTGTGTAGACAGAACAGTGGTGTAGTGGTTAGTATGTCCAACTCAGCAAGAAGGCCCTGGATTCGATTCCTGGCCTCAGAATCCTGTGCTTGCATGGGTTTCCTCCAGGTACTCCGGTTTCCTCCCAGAGTCCAAAGACATGCACATTAGGTGTAATTGGCTGCTCCAAATTGCCCCTAGGTGCGAGTGTGATTGGTTGTGTTGCTCTGCGATGGTTTGGCATGCTGTTAAGGGTGTGCTCCTTTTTTTACCAATGTCAGCTGAGTTAGGTACCAGCCTTCCCACGACCCCAAGAGGATTATGCAGTTCAGCAGATGAGATGTTTCTGTGTAGTGTATACTAAAATGATTAATCGCAGAAAGATAGGTGGATATAGTCCCCTTGATATTCCAGTATCCAGCTTGTCTTCTGTGAATAATTGTTATATATAAAATATAATACTGTTTATAATAATTAGATCAGCTGTGCAGTCAGTAATTGCTTGCCAGCGGTGACTATTGTGAATGGGCTTTCTTAGATAATGCCACAGTAGTGGACAATATAAAGAATTATCGATTTTCATTATCACTCTTTACAAACATAGTTTGTTGCATGAAATGGATGCTGACCTCAACAAGAGAGGAAAAAAACTCTGCATATTTAATTACTTTCTGATCATTTTAAGAAACACTCTGTTGGTTCATATTATCCTCCTGTACCAGCATGTGTGCTCTCAAGGGCTCTTTGGGGAAGGTTGAAATTATGAGCGTTGTTGTAATTTCTATCATCCAGAGGCTATAAGGCATGAACGTGAGAGGAGACTGCCCCTACTTTAGTGCTGAGCTAAGCTGGATTTCTGACTTAAACTGCTTCGCTCTGATCCTGCTGCATGTGAGCTTAATTACAACCAAATTGAAAGTCCTTGTTTAAAAAACATTCCTTCCACCCACAAAGGTTTTTCTGGGACACTATAAAACATTGTGTAAGATTGTTGTCAGCGTGGGGCATTGCCCAGTCTTGCTGAACGAGCGTTAAAGTTGGATATGAATGTTCATAGTGATGCTCTGATTCACTCTGCAGTTTGTGTACTTCTGTTTTGGTTACCATTTTAAACAATATACAGGTGGTTCAGGCTCATTACTTAACACTGAAGGAAACTGAAGCTAAAAGGAAACGCTTGAGCTGTGTTCAGACAGCAGGACAAATCTGATTTCTTTTCCAAATCAGAACCCCCACCCCCCACCCCCGAGTGGTTGCTCACTGATCAAGGTTAATAATCAGAAGGTCAAGGGTTCAAACCCCGGCACTGCCACTATCGGACCCCGGAGCAAGGCTCTTAATCCTGTCTGCTTCAGGCGTGCTGCATCATAGCTGACCCTGTACCGTAACCTTGGCTTCCTAACTAGCTGGGATACGCAAAGAAAAGTAGTTCATTGTGTCATAAAGGCTTTTCCCCCTAAAACTAGAAAGTAGGCGCTTTCAGACCAAACAATTTTATGGACTGATTGAGAAGAATTGTAACCTATGGAGCTCTCACTAGAGTTACGTACCTTACTGACTACTTTCTGTTAGCACTCACACTGCCCGTTAGTACACTGAAGTGAAAAAAGGCAGTTGAATGTTGATTCAAGCGTATCGACATTATTAATATCGACATTATTAGTCTGTTGTTTGTTTTTTCATATAAATGTGCATCTTGTTCACCAATTATTTTACCTCTGTGAGAATAGCAGTTCAGTGACATTAGGATGTAAACTTGTCCAGCTTAAGGTTACAGATGTTTATGCCATTCCCTGAACTGTTAAGTGTTTGAATGGAAAGTACATTTCAGTAAAAGTAGGCTGAATTTAACTGGCACTGGAAAATAAACGAGAATAAAGAGCATCCTACCACAAAAGCAGTTTTTTTAACTCCCCAAACACGTCCTGACTGCGGTCGCACTCGTCTTTGAGAGCAGACCGAATGGCAGACCAGTAATTCGGGGACTCTCTTCAAATCCTATCCAAAATAGCCCAGACAAATTATGCTTTGTGCTCTTGGTTTTTTTAACGGTATAGCTGCCAGATTACTGGTTTTTGCTGGAGTTTAACAGAAGCTCAGGTCTTTGTTGTTTAACTGAGGGTTTTCCTCATGAAGTATTTTCATTTTTGTGTGTCCATAGTAAAGCATGTTTCGTAATTCATCCCCAGGTTAAACAGAGTGAAGTGTAGGCTAGCTGCAGAGCCGGCAAGATTTTAGAGGAGCCGTCAGCACGAGTCCTCAGGCTGGGTTGGACAGGAAAGGAATGCTTGTGTTGGATGGTAGCCCACAGCGCAAGCTTTCAGGCACTGTTTTCTCATGTTCCCCCTCCTGTAAGGTAGATTGCTCTGCTTCTCCTTACCGCTCACATACCACTGTAAGGACAGCCAGGTAATTGCTGACTAGTGAATATCCGGAGGATTATGACGACAGGGAAAAAGTCCACTCCATCTAATTAAGGTCATAGTTTTATTGTTGCTGTTGGCAGTAAAAAGGAGAGCAGACATTTATGTGCTTGCATGATGGCGAGCTGATTTCAATTGATAGTTCATCACCACCACACAACAGAGATTTTCCCCCCAGGCTGATGCAATACATCGATCATTCTCAAACCCCAAGCAGGTTCATGGGGAGGTCAGCAATTAAATGTGATGCCGCCTGTCAGGCTCATGACGAGGCCTAAACGTAGATTCATTTTATTTTGTTCAGCCAAGCTGAAAATATTGCCTAATACTTCGGAGAGGCTTAGTTTAAGGCTGGAAGATCACATGATCTTCAATGGTACCCTTTGAAATTGAAATGCTAAGGAGCACGGTGAAAAAAGCCTGCCGCTGCTCTCAGCCGAGACAAGGTACACAAGGCAGAGCATACAAAACAGGCCCCGTCACACCGAGGCACAGAGAGCAAAAGGGGGAATGACAAGGACAGAGAGAAAATGAATAAGAGAACGAGAACAGGGATGGAAATTAAAGTCACGGCCATAATGATTTTCTGTTACACTTGACTGTGTTCCATCTCGTGCCAGGAAGAGACGTGTGATTGGATTTGCGTTAGGAAGCCACTCTGTCTGATTAGGCGTTTGCCCACACTGAATGTAAAGGAGATTGTAAGCAGGCCAGGTTTTTCATATTCTTAAATTTGGGCTCTACAGCTATGATATCTAAGATTCTGAGAAGTGATGATTTGTGAATTCATTCTATCTTAAGCCAGAGTTCATATCATTACTGACTTCATGTACACAGTTGTACACTTTAACGTGCATCTTTAGAGTGAATGAGAAAATCCCATAAAGTTAACATGTAAGTGAACAGTAGATTTTCTTCCTTATTGGGTGGATCATTACAGAATGAATCCAATATCGCGAAAGTTCATTCTGCAATACATCAAAAAACAAGATCTCCTCAGAAATAACCAGCATTTATCCAATTTCACCCCAAATACATTCTTTAATCTACAGTGTGTCCGGGGGGGAAATGTCTGGATCATCCCATTCCATACCCATGATGCATTGGGCCATTTTCATAGTGTCCTTTGCTTCGTTTCTTTTTCATAGTTTACTTTTTACCGGAGAGGGTTGCAAGCCCCCCTGCAGAATCTGTACTCTTGGACAAACACTCAGTCGTACCTAGGAGCAAATTGGAATAGTCAGTCTAATTTTCATGTCTTTGTACTATAAGAGGAAACCTGGTGCAAATCCATGCAGGACTGGGGAGAACATGCAAACTCTACACAAAAATGCCTCCCAGGACCTTCTTGCCGTGTGACGAGACTGCTAACAGCTATGCCACCAATCTATACTAAATATGATTCTCCATTCGTTTCAGCTTATACATCACAATGTTTCTAGCTGATTTTCTCCAGACTTGGGTTTCCTTTTAGATGACGATGCTTTTGGTGTAGTGGTTAGCACTTCTGTCTAACAGCAATAAGGACTGGACTCCTTTTATGGTGACGCACATATGACATGACGTCAAAAACTTGTAATGGATTAAGTTGCATTAGTACCAGTTGTCACTGTAAATAATGGATTTGTCCTGGATGTTTGAATATGCGTACTGCCAGTCATTTTATAGACACATCCAGGCGACTGTAGATCATGGGGTGGGGCCTCTTGAACATGGCTGGGACTTGTCCAAATGTCAAACCCACCTAACTGCTAGATCCCTAATCTTAGTGGAAATCTTTAATCAATTTAAAACCATGTTTACAAATGGTCCTGTGTATATATTTTTGACCGAAGTTCTTTTTTCTGTGTTCTTTATCGACACAGGTCCGCTGGATGATGTACTGGATCGTGTTTGCACTTTACACAGTAGCAGAAACCATCGCCGACCTCAGCGTGGCCTGGTAAGACTGACAGCACACTAATCACACCTATTAACCTTGCTTGACTCGATTGCTTCATTTGCCTGATTGTGCATGATTAGTTGTCAAACCAAACAAACAAGACTTTTGATTGAACGACTTTCCGGCGTTGTCCCGACTCAAGGCAAGCAGCAAGACGATCTCGCTTTAATGTAATTAAGTTGCCTTTTTAATTTGGGATCACTGAAAGCAGTCTGTTGGACTACACACTATAATGTGTGTAATTGTTTTGTCTGATAATTACAATGCCATTTGTGTGTCTATATCTTTGTGTATGAAGGTTTCCCCTCTATTATGAAATCAAGATTGCCTGTGTGATCTGGCTCGTGTCTCCGTACACTAGAGGAGCCAGTGTTATCTACAGAAAGATCCTCCATCCTCTTCTCACTTCCAAAGAAAGGGTAATTGTGCATTGTAAATCATTTTAATTGCCCCTTTATATTGGTGTTAGAGCTTATCATTCAATATTAGCACTATTACTATGTAGTTTGGTATAATTGTGACTTCAGCATTGTTTTGATATTTCATCCTGCGTTGTTTGTACTGATGTAGCGTGATGTTTTTTATTCTCATAATTTGAGCATGTTTACTAATGTGGTTCAGCCTCAAACTTCCCTAAATCATATAATTTATTCATAAATCCATAAGTCTAAAGGCACATTTAGGATGTAGACGGAGCCGGTACTCTATATAAATGTGGACAAAGTGACAAAGCACCACAAGAAAATTTTGAATGTGTAGTAGAGCTGATAGTTCAAGCGAGGTGCAATAAAGATATGAGCCTTTTCACAGTCTTCTAGAGCACTGGGGATACATAAAATGAGGTTTATTGTTTCAACATCTGTACACATTATGTAAAATTTCATATATGAATACATATACTATAGTATGGAGTATCTTCAAATAAAAAATAATAAACAAAAAGTATTAGCTTGTCTTGAAAATTTACACGGAAGTTAAATTTTGGACATATTTGAGTTTCCCACTTGAAAAATTCTCAGGATTCCAATTAAAATAATTTTCAAAGGAGGATGTTTGTCATGAAAATTTTTCCATTCAAAATTAGATAAGCATATGTTGTTCAACTAAATCATGCGTTGGTTGCAATATCCCCGATTTGTTCTGCACAGGGCAGATCTGAATACATGCGAGGAAGTGTCCGTCCAAAATGTCCACTCCGACTCTTCTATCTCTTGTGATTATTAAGAAATGTATCTTTTATTAAAAATCAGATGCACTTTTTATAAAGTACATCTACATGTGTAACTTTAGAGCAAAGCATATCTGAACCAAATTCTGAAATGTTGATTAACACAAGCATGTGAATGTGTCTGTCCAAAAGTTTCCACACTGAAATCTTTTTTTTTTTTTTCTAGTTCTCAAATTCCAGTTGAAATTGACCTGCAATAGTTCAAACATTTCAATATTGTTATTATAATAGTGTGATTAAAATTTATTTAAGAAACTGAACTGGTTTTAACTCTGAAATTTTACTACTGTTGACAACGAGTTTTTAAAGAACTTTTATTGTTTTGGACATGTATCTTTCAAAGGCCATAACTTCCAAGAAAATAAAATGTTAATTTTCACATTGGAGGCCTGGTCCTCACAGCAGGTCAGTGGAGTTGATTTGAGGAAACTAAAGTCGAATTCTTAAAAATGAAAAATATTTTCTTAACAGGAAATATTTTCTTTTAAAGGTTTGTTGCTTTTTGTGGAGTGAGTCTACAATGAATAGAAGACCTGATCACTTAGCGTTAGCATGCTAGCTGCACTTCAGTTTGTGGTGGACTGGTCAGGTTGTTCTCTCCTTAGCACTTAGGACGAGTCACACCCACTTGCAAGGTTTCTTTTGTTTGTTTGTTTGTTTGTAGTGACATCTCTACTAATGGTGTATAAAGTGATATCCTGTAGACTAGCCAATCAGAATGCGCGATTGATGGTTTCCAGTGGGTACAGATACACTACAGTATTTGAATTAACGTAAACATCCTGTGAATTTAACCAGTCTGGTAATTCTCATCTGATCTTTTTGATTGACAAGGTGATCCCTCCACAGAACTTTTGCTTATTGGATTTTTTTTTTCTTTCATGGCATTTTGTGTAAACCTTCAGTTACTGGTTTGTGTTAAAAATCCTGGGACGCCAACAGTTTCTGATATTCTCCACCCAAGCTTTCTGATTATAACCAAACCATATTGCGTCCACTGAGAAAGTCACTGAGATGAGATTTTTCTGACGTTTAGTGTGAACATTAACTGAAACGTGAACATTAACTGCATGATATTTTAGGTGTGGTGTTGTTGCCATATAATTGGCTGATTGGATAATGAAGGAGTTAATGGGCCTGTATGTGCATGTAGGTTCTTTGTGCTTTATATGAAGTCTTGTTAGGATATTTGTATTCATTAAATGTTTTAATATATCATGTTAGAGGGTATGTTGAAGTTTATATGTTTGGGATATTACGATGCAGGTGTAAAAGTATGCTGAATTGCCAGCTAAACAAAACTGTATTTTCTGTCACTGTCACAGCTGCAAAGGTGTTTTGAGATCAGTCAAGCTTTTAAGTTTTCACTTTAGCCTGCTTAAGATTTATGTCCCAATTTTGTCTGCTATCATACTCTGAATCTGCTTGTATGAACCTCTAACCTTCACCTTGTTTCACTTCAAGGAAATCGATGACTACATTGTTCAAGCTAAAGAGCGCAGCTATGAAACAATGGTTCACTTCGGCAAGCAGGGCCTAAGTATAGCAGCTACCGCAGCTGTCTCTGCAGCTGTCAAGGCAAGTGACAAACTGC
Organism: Neosilurus mollespiculum; assembly: GCA_030014195.1. Lineage (NCBI taxonomy): Eukaryota > Metazoa > Chordata > Actinopteri > Siluriformes > Plotosidae > Neosilurus > Neosilurus mollespiculum. The sequence goes on from JAQMYF010000021.1 coordinate 23,664,858, forward strand.
ATGACTGTGTGTGTGTGTGTGTGTGTGTGTGTGTTTGGGGGGGTGTGGGGGTGGGCGCATGTGCACGCTCATGTGTACTACATCTCTTTTTACTGGGCGTGTTTGTGTAAATGTATCTGGTGTTTCTATGGGTGTACATATTTGGTCTGCCTTTTTGGTTTTGTTTAGATTAGTTATGTATGTATGGTTGCCCTGACCTTCCTAAATAAAGCACACAGAACAGGCTTTAATCAGCTGATCAATTTTAAAAATAATCTGGTTTACCTGTCTTCTAAACTGCCAGGAAGGAGCAAGGCACTTCCTGTATCATCTAAGTATGGTGGTGGTGTTGGTCTTTTATCCTCCTTCTCTTCTTCATCCTTATTTCTCACCATGTTTGTCTTCTCTTTTTTGGATCCTAACCCTCGTTTTGCTCTCTCTCTCTCTCTCTCTCTCTCTCTCTCTCTCTCTTTTTCTGCCTTTCTCTTTCTCTCTTCACCTTTTTACTGGCATACTGTCCTGTAGGAACTCTGCCTACCCGCTCTCACCAGTGGAGGTAACGGTACCCACTCTACTGCATGTGGAAAAAGATTCATCATTTAAACAAATCCTTTATTTCATTTCTAATTCTTGAAACATTCCTAACGAATCCATATCTACTGTCTTAACCACTAAAGATCTCTCTATCATAGCACCCTCTACATCTGGCCAGTAAAGTCCATCTTTGACGTGGTCTCATGTAATTACTCTAGCGACAGGCGTCCTGACGTTTGAAATGTTCATCCACATGCATGCATGCTTATTTGTAATTACAGTGTAATCATGTTGTCCTCTATAAAGGTCAGTGTGTGATGTTTAATGTTCTGTTTTCCATCCTCAGGGCCAGGGGGCCATCACAGAGAAGCTGAGAAGTTTCAGTATGGTCGACCTAACCCAGATCCCGCATGATGATGGTGGTGACGAACAGTTCCCAGCCTACTCCAGCTCCAATCCAGCCAGGAGAGCACTAGCGCAACACTCCACCCAGCACAGTGGAGCGGGTACTGCTATCTCAGCTTACTGTAAATGTTGGCTTAATGATTAACTCGGCTGCCCCCCTCCAAATGCAGCCCTGTTTTTATTTCTCTGGTTCAAAGTGCCGAGGATTGTTTGCCCCATGCTTGGTGGTCCACTTTGTCATTCCTTGAGGATTAATTAGTGCCACCTCACTAAGTGGTGTATATGAATTCTGTCCTGCTTGAACTAAGTCCTCGTTTTGTGTGACGAGGAACGCTCTTTGCAGAATGTAAAAAGCCCACAGTGCTCTCACAGAGGCTATTTTGACGACATCCAAAAAGCTTATTGCTATCCAAACCCAGGTCTTTGCAGCAAATAGAACATATATCATATTTTTGTTTGTGTCTTAGGCAGCAGAGGATAATAAAGCAAAGACTTGACATTCCTTGCAAGAAAGCTTTGTGTGAATTTGCGGTGATGGTGTAGTGTGTGGTTGGGAGGGGTGGGGGGGGGTGTGAGTGTGGCTATGTGCTCCAAGCCGTTTGAGCAGAATACCTAATGCACTCCATCTCAGTATGCTAATGCGCTAGTCGTGTTTGAAATTCCACCGGCATCCAGGTCATTTTCATCTCATCTGCGATGGAGCCACAATAAAGCGAGTTGCTTCAAAAGGCCACCGCCAGAAAGAGACAGCCAGGGTTGTATGCTGATGAAACGAGCTGCTAATTGTAGGATATTTATTTTCACCCCCCCTTCATTCAGAAAGATGACTGCGAAGACTAAAACAGTGGTGTCATTCAGTCAGCGCTCATTAAGATCCCTGTTTTCGGTGTAGGAATGGGGTCAGCTGAGGAAATGTCGTCAAAGTGGCAAGTGGCTCTCTTTGTTCTTCGCTTCAGGCGCTCATCCTCATCCCTCCTCCCTTTCCTGCACTCACTCACATTCCTCTGTCATATGAGGTCTGAGGTGTTGGGACCATTCCGGGGTGAATACTTCCACCTCTTATTGGATTGAAGCCCTGAAAATGGAGCACTACAGATCAGTTATAGATGTTAAGGAAGTATGTACTTTCATCCTGATGCATTAGGTCTTGGTGTGAGCAAACGATTTCTCATAATCAGTTGGCCACGTTGGAAGTATTCCTATAAACGCAGTAATTACAGATCTCAAGATTGGATAGTGTATTGCTTAAGCCCCAAAAGCAAAAAATAGCACTGCAAAGCGGACACTGTGTCTACCATAGTCAGAGGAAGTTGTTCTGGTTTAGTAATGGAAAACATTTGTTGGGGTCTGCAGTCAAACAAAGGAAGCTCAGATGCAATACCAAGACAGTTGCTGGATCTCTTCTGCCCCCAAGTGGTCAAATATGATGCACACAAACATCCCTATGTACACTGGCTGCTTACTGGTTTTGCTGTTGAATAGCAGGATAGTATGCAGTATAGTGAGAGATGAGTGGAGTGTCCCAGGCTGTGCTGATACCAATTCACTGGACTGACATGTGGCACACTGGCACAGGCTGGTGCTTTCAGAGGCTTGACTGCACTCAGGGAGAAAGCTGTGCCAGGAACAGCCTAAGATTAGGACAAAGGGCTCTCTCTCTCTCTCTCTTTCTCTCTCTCTCTCTCTCTCTCTCTCTCTCTCTCTCTCTCTCTCTCTCTCTCTCTCTC
>JAQMYF010000021.1:23668558-23678736 GCA_030014195.1 Neosilurus mollespiculum
TTCATTTAGTTGCATAATAATTCTGCACACTAATAGTTGCCTAATAATGGTGTACAGATAGATATTCTCTTAAGAAAACCAAAACTTCACTTTTACTAATTAAATGTTCAGGGTTGAGGGTTTGTTAACGTTTTGGATTGACCAAGAGCACTGTATAGTTGTACAATAACAATTAACCCTCAAAAATACATTGCTACAATAATACATACATACATGCCTAATAATTGTGCACACAGTGTATAAAGGAAGACGATTAGCTAGAGATAGTTTTCATGGTCATATTGATTATTTTATAGACACTATGTTAAATGAAATACACAGAGTTTTCTATAGCAGTTGCATTTTTAGAAAGCCACCATGTTAGTTTCAGTGGAAGCTTTAAATGCAACTATTTGTTCTTTTTTCCTCCACTTTTTGGAAATATCTATGCTTTTTAAACGAAGATATAACTTTTTATATAGTACAGTGCCTTGCAAAAGTATTCAGGTTTGTTGTGGTACCATGTTCTTTCCATTTGAAGATGATGGATTTGATGGTGTTTCGGGGATCAACAGAGATTTTATTTTATTTTTTTAATTTATAACCCAACCCTGACTTGTACTTCTCAACGATTTTGTCCCTGACTTGTTCGTAGAGCTCCTAGGTCTTCATGGCGTGATGCCTCTTGCTTAGTGGTGATGCAGTCTCTGGGGCCTTTCAGAAAAGGTGTGTTTATACTGACAGATCATGTGACACTTAGATTGCACACAGGTGGAATTTATTTCAGTAATCATGTGACTTCTGAAGGTAATTGGTTGCACCAGAACTTTTGAGGGGCTTCAGAGCAAAGAGGGTGAACACATATGCACATGCCAATTTTCAGATTTTTTTTTTTTTTAATTCTGTATTATATCTATTTTTCTCATTTCACTTCACATTTGTGCAGATCCATCACATAAAATTTTGATTTAAAAAAACATTTAAATTACAGGTTGTATCATAATAGGTAAAACGCCAAATAGGGTGAATACTTTTGCAAGGCACCGTAGGCACTGTACATAGTAGTACTATTGTTTCTTTATGGACTTATTTTATTCAATGTGCATGTTGAATGGTCCCTACAGCATGCCCTACCAGCCTATTAGAACTTTGTCATTTTTCAAAATCACAGAGGTCAATTCCTCAAAAATGTCCGTTAACACTCTAGAGGGTGTAGTTTTTGTTGTATCGGTTTTCAGTTAATACCTGTCCTGTTATACTTAGTGTCAAGGTCTTCAAACCTATTGGAACTGGGTCACATTGACCTTATTCTAAGGTCACAGGGGCCATATGAAATATGCATGTGGTCATGTAAAAAGTCAGATATGTCAAATTTAGCACATGATGATTATTTATACCAGATAGGTCTATGGAAATCATTTTTTACCTAATTTCCATGTCACAAGAATCAAATGAAATCATGTAAAAACATGATACTAAGTGTGCCACTAACCACATGGGGGATAAATTTAGTTTTTTGTGACAAAAATGCACTTCTAGTTATTATTATTATTGTTGTTGTTATTAATTTTGTTCTTATTCTTATAATAATAATTTTTATTATTATTATTAAGACGTGGCTCTTGTTGAAACCTTTCACAGGAAACTGTGTGGTATTTGTGTTATAAAATATGAAAGTCTGCCAGGTTTCAAAGTTTCTAACTTGGATTTATAAAAGCAGGAATTGTTTAATGAGGATTTTATAGAAATCTAATCTTCTGTCTCGTGAATTTTTCTTTGCAGTCTTTCCATGTCAAGAAACATATCGTTTAATGTAGAACACGTTTTGCTGTCTGAATAAGCAAGTTTTAGGTGGATTGCAAAGTCAGTTATGTCTGTGTGTGGAGATTTATAAGTACGGGTAAACCAGGATATTTGTGATTTCTGAAGTAAAATAATAAAGAAGCACTGTTTAACTGGTGGTCCTGTCTGTTCCACAGCCTCGTTATGGATCTCTGAAAATTAAAGGGAGACGGAGAACCCCACTGAACGCCATGACATATGCCAACACTGACCAGTGACTACTGACTTTGGAGGGATTTATATAAGGAAGCCTCATGAGTTTTAATGCTCTCCTCTCCTCTTAGTGGCTGTGGGCTCTTTCCTCATTCATGCCGAAAGTCCAGTAGGTTTTTAAACGCAGCACCAACACTATTTATTTCTGAACACCAGAGTCAACCTAACGACACAAGCGTGTACATTTGCAGAGATATCGTGAGAAAATGTAGTGTGAGGTTTTGTGCTCAATGTAGATGCTGTATGGTGTGGCCTATTCTGAATTTGATATTCAGGTTGGCTTTTAGTATTTTAATTTTTTTTATTTTTAAAGTTAAAGGTGTATTTCTATGGAGGTGGGTTTTTATGCTCCCATGTCATTTGTATGTTTCTTATGCTGCCTTATGATATTTTTTATTTCCTCATAGATTTTTTTCAATTGCTGAATAGCGAAATCATTTCGATACTGACACACTTGAATATGATCAGACCAAATGTGTCCTTTATCATTAACGTCAAAAGTGAAAAGATGTAAAAAATAATTAGGATGAATATATATATATATATATATATATATATATATATATTTAAACCAAGGTTGTACAGAAAACATCTTTGCACATTTACCATTTTTGTTATCTCAATGCAGAATGTATTCTAAACTGGGGAAAAAGGGCAACATGCTGTAACTTCTTACCAAAGTGATGTAATAATCCACCACATCTGGTGGAGGTTAAATCTAGTTTAGGTGTGTATGTGTTTAACTGAGTGGTCCATTCTGAATGAATGTTCTGGTGTGACTGAATAAACTTTGAGTTTGCCGTTGAAAACTGACTCCAAAACACTTCATTGTGCTGAATCTGTAAAAGCCAGGAGCGTGTAATCTCACCGCAGCAGTGGAGCAGATGTCATGCTGCTCTGTGTGCAGAGGAGAGACTCATGATGTGATTAGTATTAATGGAGGGATTTAACAGAATCCAGGCATCTGATCAACACTAGCTCTGAGCTTCAGAGGCAGACTGACAGGAAGATCTGTCTGCAGGGCCTTTGTCCTTCCCTCTGGTCTCCACACAGCTGCTGCTGCCTGATGAGGATTAATAACCACACATCTGAGATATCTGTATTCTCCTGACCATTGCAGCTCACTGAACCGTGCCCTGTTTGAGAGCAGGTAAATAATACACCATTACTATTACTCCCAGGTTTGGCAGCAGCTCAGAAATTACCATGAAAATCATTGATTATTTTTGAAGGTAATATTGTGTTAGCTTGAAGCAAAGTGGGTTGACAAAGTCTTCACCTAAATGTTGTCTGTTCAGTGCAATGAAATGCCATGATACAATAAGATTTTATGATCAAAATAGTCATTCAAGTGAAAAATTTTAATGATATCACATTTTTATAAGACATTTAATAGTTTGGTTTACAGTTTATCAAAATGTAGCTGCCGTTTTGCAGTCTCAGACTCTTGTTCTGTAAAAGTAGACAGTTCTTGGGCAGAATTATTGACAGTGTTCTAGATTTGAATCCTGAAATCTACTGGTTGGTTTGTATTACTAAAGGACAACTAACTATATTCTATAGTTGAACAAACAAAAAAAGCATGGAATTGAGAGTCAATGTTTGTGACAGGACATATTGGCCGTATGAAAAAAAATTAATTGCATATACAGAAGCCAAACGAAAGCCAGCACAAACACCCAAACAAAAGAAAACAAGGTTACAGTGGGAGCCATTTCAGAAGCTCACTACTCATGGAGTGTATAATTGGATGAAAGTGATATTGGCAAGAGATAAGGATGAAATTTTGTCTGGTACTGTTCTAATGGAACATCAAAAGCAAATTTTCCTGTTCGTTTATGATATGGGGGATGTATGTCCAGTAAAGGCAGAGGGGAGATGACAGTCATGACCTCAACAGTCAATGCACATGTGTATATTGAAATTTTGGACACATTTCTTTGATAGATTATGGGTTTGGTGATTTGTCAGTTCTTTTTCAGAACGATTTCTCGTGCCCACATGTTTTAGGCCATTTCTGAACAATGGCTGAATGAACTCACTAATGTGCCATCAATTAAACTGTAATTTTACTTGTTTTAGGTAGGCTTCATGAAGCTGGGTGAACATCCTCAAAGTGTGGTGATACTAAGATTTTTGCCAGGGGTTGTAGAGTTTTATTGCAGACCCTTTACAAATTTTTCCATGCCAAACCAAAATCAGCTGCTTTAAATTAGGATATTCAAAATAAGTAAAGAAAGGAAAGAGTGAATATTATAAGCTGCATTCTCTGTACACTATGATTTAAAAATAACTGGAAGTCTCACTCACTGTGCCTTTTTTTTCCCTTTCTTTTTGGTGACCCTGACCTTTATTCCATGTATGTACAAACAAGCTTAGTTTATTTTACAGAATAACCCAGCTTTATGTTTAGTTGCTCATTTATAAGTCAACCTCAATCTGGTTAAGGCCTTCTCATTTTATTCCCTTGACCACTAGAGGGCAGAATCTACCTGTATTAAAATCAATCATGTCTCCCTTTGGTTTGTTAACTCAAGGAAATAGTCCGTGTTCTGTTCCTAGCTTGTGTGGGAATATGCTGCTTTTAATGCACGGAGACAGTTTGTTAAAGTTCACATGTACAAGCCAGAAGGCCATTGAAAAAATGTCAATTGAGACCATAAATGTATTATTATTATTATCATTATTATTATCATTATTATTATTTAATTTTTTTTTGGGTTAAATGATAAATTTTAAGTTTGAAGAAGGATAACACTGCATTCCAGAAAAATCCTTATTCTATATATGAAACATGGTGGTGGTAGTATTGTTATTCGGGCCTGTTTTGCTGCATCTGAACCAGGACAGTTTGTCATCTTTGATGAAAGAATAAATTCTGAATTATACCGACGAATTCTAAAGGAAAATATTAGGACAGCCTGTGATCCGAATCTGAAGACGAAGTGGGTCATGCAGCAAGACACCAAAACAAAATAATAAAAATTTATTTGAAGTTTTGAACTGGATAATTTAAAGTCCTTACCTTAAATCAATAGAAATATGAGCAGTTATGAGAGGAAACCCAACTTCTCAAGATCTCAAGAACTTGTTGGATTGACTGGGCCATGTCACTGACCCTGTGCATCATAATGCATCATCGACCAGTGCTGGGCTGCACAAACAACGAATGCAGAAATCACAAACATTTCTTTTGTGTTCTTAAAACAACTGATGACAGGAAAGCTGAGCTGGCAAATCATTAACTGCGAAGCCATATTGGATTTACCGGCACGCTTATCTCTGGCCCTGTTCTCATCTTCAGAGTCACTAGAATGTGAAGTCTCACTGTCTCTACAAGACTCCACCCTTTCTGGTTCAAATAGGTAAACATTTATACCCATTTCCTCGAAATTGCTAGCAATAGCTTCTTCTTGAACACTTTTTTTTTTTTTTTTTTTTAATCACCTAAAATGTTGCTCGGTGAATAGATCTGCTTGATTACTTGCGGCTAACATACCACAGGATAAAAATAATCCAGTTTTGTTTGGGGATTATGTTAAAATAAGCTCTGTATCGCTTAAACATTTTACATATAGATGAATTATGCTGTAAGGATGACCAATACTAGTACTCTTTAAGTCATATTTATGTCAAAATATAGAAAATTTTACGGTTCACAAACCTTTAGGCACCACTGTAGTTTGTGTAGAAAAATAGTTGCCAAATTTGTGCCCACTAGGTGGGGATACAACAGCACTTATTATTCCCTTGTTAGAAAGCCACTAACCAGTCCTTTGTGCATTACCTTACATTTAACGATTCATCATTCCGTGTAGAACATATTTTTTCTTTTAATATTAGTAGTATTTATAGTAAACATATCAAACTTTAAGGATCTATAGATCCGACTTAAGAGTGATGTTTTTCTTCGGCAAAATCCTTCACAATAAAACATTAAGGGTAAACCTTAAGTATCCAGATTCCAACTTTACCTTTTCAAAAGAAGACCTGCATGCTTTCATAGCACATCCTTGAAATAGTTAATGAAGGCTCTGAACACACATGTGCATGAATATGCATGCTGTCTGTTTGGACACTGACCAAACTTTGACTCAGTTACTAGTGAGAGGTCACTTGGCCCCTATGAAATCATACAGGGCGATATATAATTTTTATTTTTTTATATTTTTTCTTCTAGAGCAGTGTCAGTTTGAGGGGAAAACACACCAAGGAGCTAGACCTCTCAGCCACTTTAACTCTGCTCCGAAAATTCTTAAACCAATGTGTATAACAAGGAGTTGTTTTAACATGGTTGCTCTATTTGCCTGATATCATTGATAGCATCTTGGTTAAAACCTAGATATCACACCCAGTGATATTTGGCAAAAGATTATGGCTGACATAAATTTGTATCCCATTGTCCAGTTCTGTTTGTGCTGTTTCCTTTATGTAGACTATTATATTTTCTTATGACAGCTGTTTATTTCCAATTTAGGTTAATGTATATTCATATTAACTGCCAAAGTGTATTCCCCATAAGACAATTCTACCTGGCTAAGAAACCCAACTGTGCATTCTGATTGGGCACATAGCAACTCAAGTGCCATGCATACAAACACCAGGAACCAAAACAACACTTCATAAATGGGTTCAAGAAAAGGTCAGTAACACACTTAACACGCACAGGACCATCAACTGCTGCTCACGTAATGTTTCCTTAATTGTCTGAATTATATGGTAGTTGTCCCCCTTTTTCTTTCCTACACCCCCTTGGTAGTCCCCCTGACCCCTCAAAGACCACTCAGGTGGGTGGGAGTGTGTGTGGATGTGTGTGCGCGTGTGTACTGTGTTGGGGGAAGGGGCCTAAATGGGGAGGAGCGATTTCTCTCCTGACCTATGGCTGAACTTTGCTGGGACTTCCTGTTGCTGCATTAGATTTTGTGTGTGTGTGTGTGTGTGTGTGTGTGTTGTGGAAAGGTGCAGATGGTGACATCCCTCCTTTCTTTCTCTCATTAGTCCGCAGCACACTATCTGTATCATCCAGTTTTCACACCACGTCAGCATAAGTAGAGGCCAATCTACAGCAATCTCAGTGTTTCCCTTAAACCTCTTTATTATGCCCTCCATCAGTGTAATTGAATTTGGCAGACGTGAACATACTGTAAAACGTATTTAAAAGGGGGAATTAAACAAAATGATCCAGAGTTCTAATATGTGGCTCAGGATGCCCTCCTGAAGAAGACTAAAGGCTGTAATTGAACATGTCCTGAGACAGGCCACACGAAGCGGTTAGCGAGGGCTAAGCAAACAGAGCTGGCCTTCAAAGCAAGAGGATGCGTCATAAATCGAGGCTGGCGACAGCAGACAGAGCACCTCCTCAGCTTCTGTAAAACAGTGCTCCTCCCAGCATTCTCCATGGACGAGCAACAAGCAAACAACTCAGCAGGCCCTGGCACAGGTGTATGAGACAAACATGGCCTCCCCTGTTTGGTCCCTTCTCTTACATGGGTCTTTTCCTGGACATCCAGATAGTGATGTTTCTTACCCAACTTCTGCTGTGTCTTGGTTTTGCCACCAAGTCTGAACAAGATGCTAGGATTGACAGCTCACAAGCACGTGTGAGGTGTACTAGGCAACGTGTGAGAATTTGGATGGGTTTCTCATCCTGACTGTGAAATGGCATACGCCTTGTGCTTTTGTTGCTCAACAGGAGCAATCCACATCTAGCCAAATGGAGGCATTTTACTCGGACACTCTCGCACACACGTGTACACGCAGCTGTTCTTCACAAGCCTTGGCCTGATGGCCACCAATAAACAAGAAAAGTTCACATTCCCAAAGGCAGTGAGGTCGGGACCTCAAAATAAGACAGACAAATCTGATTGTGGAATCAGCGCGTGCCGCTGGGCCAGGGCTGGAGGGGGGTAAGGGTAAGTGGAGGGCAGAAGAGCGAAAGAGAGGGAAAGAAAAGAGGGAGAGAGATTGCTTGTGTGTGTCTTTTGAGAGGTTTCCTGTGATTGTCCCTTTGCCGACCTTATCTACTCAGAAGGAGAGGTGTGTGCGAGTTTGTTATGGGTGTGGAGTGCACAGTTTGAACATCTCACGTGCTGTTTTCTCACATCCATACGCTGGAGTACAGTACATGCTAGCAGAAGAGGAGGATGATTCTGGAGAGGCTGCAAGGGGGTAAGTAAGTGTGTTTTTGTGTGTGAGCCTGCTTCAGGCATGTGGGCAGTGATTCACTGGCTGGGCAACAAAAACATGTCAGAGGTGTTTTGTTCACCCTGGCCTGCGCTCCTGTTGAACTCCTGCCCGCCAGCTTGACCTGATCTTATCAGTCGCTTTCACACTCGACGCAGCTTCTGGTTGTAATTACACCGTGTAATGGAGCATCCTGTCATTGGACCCCCACAATGCAAGCCCCTTATCTCATTGCTCAAATAGCACATCACCCCTACAAACACACACAGCCTTGCTGCGGCCACAGTGGCATTCACGTCAAAAGCTGCTGTGCGGAAAATGGCCTCTACTGGGCCTGTTGGTCACTTGCCCAATGCTGCAGGTGCAACTAGAAAGTTGTGTAAAACATCACAATAGTTTGATAATATTGCAATATTTTTAGATGTAAGGAGACAAAGAAAGATTAGTTGCTCAAAAAGTAGTGTTTCCAAAAGTGATATGCTAATAATAAGAGCATGGATGCTAGAAAACCTATTATGACAGTATACTGATTCCACTGATCAACAGGGGACACAATGTCATTTACATACATACTGAAAACATCCATGGTGATTGAAATGAAGGGTAGATTTGGGTATGCATGCCATTGGATGGCAAACTTAAGAAAACAGCTGCATTCTTGGAAGATAGGGTCTTTAAAATAAGCATAACACAGCTCCATCAACATGTACCAGAGCTCAGATTATACAGAACTGCACCTGACCACCTCAGTAAACATAATGTAAGGAATTTAAAGAACCCTTTGTTGTATTCTTGTGACTTTGTCATCAGGTCCCACTTATCTGTAGCTATTACTATAGCTGTAGCCTAGTGGGTGGTGTTTTCTACTACAAAAAGTCCTGTCACTAGTTTCCTCCATTTACAAGTATGGTCCATGATGAGGCTAGCTGTTTGACAAGATTTGTAGGAGGCACTTGGATGTCTATTAGGGACTCAACAGCATGATTCTCTCTGTGTTAGGGCTGTGCAAGTCAGGCCAGGTCATTGTAGGCTCGAACATAAAAGACTGTAGTTACCTAAATGCTGCATGACCTATTCGGTTTGTCGATTCTGGGCCTTCTGGTCTCCTGTCCTATGCTTTAACAGTAGACCCAGGAGAAGGGACTGTACAGAGAAAATGATGTAGGATTGATTTGCAAATGAGCAAAACTAACAGCTGCTGATGCCATGCATAAAGCAGGTTGGTTAAGAGCTGCCCCATATCTTGGCCCAAATGTCCAACCTCTAGGAGAGAGTATTTTCACACCTTGATCAGTGTGAATCCATAAACCACTCACTGACTCAATTATTTGACACACACTTACTACCGAACACTACTGAACACTTAATCCTACTAGGGTCACCGGGAGGCAGGAGCCTGTCTCAGTTGACACTGGGTGAAGGTGGGGTACACCCAGAACAGCTCACCAGAACATTGCAGGGTAAACACACAAACACCTAGGGCCAATTTGGAACAGGCAATTAGCCAAATGTACATGTCTTTGGACTGTGAGAGGACACTTGAGTACTAGGAGGAAACCCGCATAAGCACAGGAAGAACATGCAAACTCCACACAGAAACACCTGAGGCCAGGACTTGGACCCAGGACCTTTTTGCTAAGACGGACATGCTAACCACTATACTACATCCACACACCATCATGTGTTTATATGAAGTAGGGTATCATCCAAATTCATTGGAAGCAGGAAAAATAAGCAAGTGTACGGATATGAGTAACTGTGACTAGGGACACAGAGTGGATCTATTTGTCTCTAAAACGGCAGGTGTTTGAGGTGAGGTACAAGTCCTCACACACACACAAAAGTTTTAGGTGTTGTAGCTAATTACATATGAATGCCTTATTTAGGCAATGTCCGATGCAGTAATATGCTCTGGCCCCATCCCAATACGGCGTGGTGATGTAGCTTACAGCAGGCTATGG
>JAQMYF010000021.1:23684452-23696780 GCA_030014195.1 Neosilurus mollespiculum
TATGTAAAGCTGCTTTGTGACAATGTCAATTGTAAAAAGCGCTATACAAATAAAACTGACTTGACTTGACTTATTTACACCTTGCATTGATCAGGTATTCTCTTCTAGTGACCAAAACAACACTATCCCTGCACAACTTGAAACAGGATTCAAAAAAGGTGTCAAGTTGCACCAATCACTTTTCTTTATATGGGCAAGGTTCATCTGTCGGCGCAGTTCTGGCAGCACCCCACGATTTTGCTCTACTGTATTAATTCCGCAAGGGAAATTATTATTAAACTCTTTTAACCCATCCAACATGAGCACATACACTGGGAGCAGTGGGCTGCCACACACACTGGGGGCACCCGGAGAGTAGTTGAGGGTTAGGTGCCTTAATCAAGGGCACTTCAGCCATGAAGGTGGAGGAAGGGAAGGGGCAGCTCACTCCCCCACCGCCACACATTTTTCCTGCTGGTTTGGGAATCGAACCAGTGACCTTTTGGTCCCACAGCCGCTTTTCTAAGCATTAGGCTACGGCTGCCCCCAAATAAAATATGGTCATGTATGAAAATAAGAATGTGGAAAGTTGATATTTTTCCCCACATATTTGAAGATCATAAATTAGGTTTTTTATTTTATCAATTATTTGAATTTTTATAATTAATTAGTTAATTTCAATCATTTATTCAACAAAAATCAATAAATGCAATATTCAGGTAGAAACCTAGTATGTATGGCCCTTTAGCATAAATATGTTCTTAGACAATTTGTATAATTGTCTACCTGTCTCTAAATCGGCTTACTAAATATGATTGACAATGGCGGTGTAGTGTATAAGGCAATGGGTTACTGATCCAATGTTCAGGGTTCAATTCTTAGTACCGCCATTGAACAAAGGCCCAAACCCTCAATTGCTCAATTGTATGAAAATGAAAATTGTAAGTCTCTCTGGGTAAGTGCGTCTGCCAAATGCTGTAAATGTAAATTACAGATCAAATTATGTTATGGAAATTATAATATGAAGATCAAGATTTAAAATCTTATCTCCAGCCAAAAATCTTGTTTTGGGAATAATATAATATGTATGAACAAAATATGTAAAATTATTAATATTGTTTTAAGAATATTTTTCTTGATTATACAGAGACCGGACATAAGTAAATAGATACCCAAAATTTCAGAATGAATATTTGCTGGTCAAAGAAGAGGCTAATATTCTTACAAAGTGTAATCTTACTGCACTGGCAGTTAATTTAACTTGATTTAGGAGGATACAAACAATAATCAAGAAAAATATTCTTAAAACAATAATAATCTTACATATTTTGTTCTTACATAGTATATTGTTCCCAAAACAAGATCAAAAAGAATGTTTGGCTGGAGATAAGATTTTAAATCTTGAAATTTTTGCAGTGTATGTCACTTGTTATCTCACCTTTATCTATATGCACTGTATATCAAAGAAGATTAAATGTTTGCTTTTTCAAATATGTTGAAAAATATCAACAAGCTCTATGATGTACTTATTTTTTGACTGTGTGAATATAAGCCAAAATCCTGGTGCTTTGCTCACCTTTCTGAATATTGCACAATCATGGAGCATGGAGCTTACAGCTGCATTTAGCACCACAGAATTATTATTGTGTTTTGGTGGCCAAAATCAAATCTGCAGCATGCTCCAGTAGAAGCCGACTGGGCAAGAATCATGCTTGTCCAGGCTCTATGAACATTTTAGGTGGAGGAACAGCAGACAGGACAATAATGACCAGGTTGCCACAGAGTGATTTTTAGTTTTATGTCAAATTGGGCTAGTTTTTAAAAAAATACTCAGTGGCTGCCAAGAGCTTCTTTTACATCAAATAATAAGAATTGTATCTAATACATATACTTACTATATTGCAAGCATGGTGATGTAGTGGTAGGCATGTCCACATTCACATCAGGAAGGTCCTGGGTTTGAGTTCCAGGCATGACGAGGACATTTCTTTGTGGAATTTTAATTTCCCTGAGCTTTTGTGGATTTCCTCTGTGTACTCTGGTTTTCTCCCACAATACAAAGACATGTATATTAGGTTACATGGCTGTTCAAAAGTACCCCTGGGTGTGAGTGTGAGTAGTTGTGTGTGTGTTGTTTTTACAGTGGTCTGGTGTGCCATTCAGGGTGGACACTTTTTTTGCCTAGAGTCAGCAGACAAGGGCTCCGACCCTAATAGGATAAATCAGTTTTGTAAGTGAAGGAATGCATGTAAGTGCAGAAAGTAATTTTCTATGGATTTATTGCAAAGTATACTAAAGTAACAGGAGGATTATTGAGTGAATACTATCTCTACATCAGACATTCATGTGTAACATTTTTCATAGCATTGTTTTCTATGCTAAAGCCAAACCTATGCAAAATTCACACATGAAGTGACAATCGACAAGCAAAATTTCACCACTGTATTGCTTCACCACTCAGATCCTGTTGCCTAGGTAACCTTCTTGCATGTTTCCCCGCTTAAAAATCTTTGTGTGAAACTCTGAGCTGCATACGTAGAGCTTTTCCGTGAGAGATTTTAGTATCATTATCTGATATTGTTTGAATCTATTATTGAATTCTTGGTTGTTATTATCATAGTAAATAGTTTATTGTTTATTATTATCATTAGTATTGTTGCCATTGTGTGGCAAGTATAGAATGGAGACTCTTATGCCTCATGAACCCGGAAGAGTTAGCTCTCCTCGCCATCGCCACTGTCTGTTTAAGAAAAAAGTTATAAATATATACTCATAGGTAATGCAGACGGTTTCAGTGTGCATTATTATCCTTGTAAAACTTCTACAGGACTGTTTTGAATGCACTGACTGGGACATGTTCAAAGCGGTTGCCACTTACAACGACCACATTAACATTGATGAGCACGCTATGTCTGTGTCAGCCTACATCAATACATGCATGGAGGACTTCAGCGTCACAAAGATCATCTCCACCTGGGCCAAACAGAAACCATGGATGACTGAGGAAGTACATAAAAGTTAAAAGCATGGAACTTAGCCTTCAAGTCTGGTGATGAGGACGCACTGAGGACAGCGAGAGCCAACTTGAACCGTGCCATCAGATCAGCAAAACGTGCTCACAGTCAAAGAATCCAAGACTTTTTTCCATGACTCCACTAACACCAGGAACGTGTAGTAAAGTATATGGTCTTTTACTAACTACAGCGTAGCTCCTCCCACATGTGAGGATGACATGAACATGCATGCGGATACTGTTCCTGGACTTTTTATACCATCATTCCACAGCATCTGGTAGACAAACTGGCACCCCTGGGCTTCAACATCCCATTGTGTAATGGGTTGCTAGACTTCCTCACTGAAAGACCACAGGCAGTGCGGGTCGGTCAGAACACCTCCAGCGTCATCACCCTTAGCACAGGCTCCCTCAGGGGTGTGTCTTGAGCCCTCTGCTGTTCTCCCTGATGACACATGACTGCATACCCAGGGCTGCCACCAACCACATTGTGAAGTTTGCGGATGACACAACAGTGGTGGGTCTCATCAACGACGCCAACGACCTGGCATACACAGAGGAGGTAGAGCAGCTGGTGGGCTGGTGCAGAGTCAATAAGCTCATCCTGAACGTGAATAAAACCAGTCATCGACTTCAAGAAGAATCAGCCCAGCCATGCTCCACTTCTCATCAACAACACTGCTGTAGAGCAGCACTAAGCTCCTAGGGGGTGCACATTACAAATGACCTCACCTGGTCTGTGAACACTGCGTCACTGGTCAAGAGGCTACAGCAGCGTCTGCACTTCCTGTGCAGGGTGAGAAGAGCCCACCTGCCCCCGCCCATCCTCATCACATTCTACAGAAGCTCCAAAGAGAGCATCTTGAACAGCTGCATCTCTGTGTTGTGTGGTGGCTGTAGTTCTTCTGACTGGAAGACTGTGAGGAAAGTGGTGAGGACAGCAGAGATCATTATTTCATAGCATTTTTGCTGCTATCTATCTATATCTACGGTTTCTATATTTCAATCCTGTGCTGAGTCAATTGCAACGAAATTTCTTTCTTTGTACACTTGCTGGATACTGAATGACACAGTTGTCCAAGCCATGAAGCAAGCATATATTTATACAAGGCAATAAGGAGCTGCTCTTCCATGTTGATGTGGGCAAATTAATTAAACTTGTATTCATTGCTTCCCTAGGGAAAGGTACTGTCAATCAGCAGTATCTTTAAGCTCTGATTGATAGTCGCTCAAATCTGAACTCCCGCTCGTCCATTTCACATCGCTTGAGAAAATATTGCCTCTCTTTGCTCATTGCCTTCATGATCTTTGACTTTGCATGGTCGCTTGGCACTCGTTGCTTCCTGTGTGGATGCAGATTAAGAATTAGAAAATTAAAAATGTCCCGCCTTTTTGCAATGTCACAATTTTTAAATTTTTCTCATTTTCATGATTAGAGATTTTTATGTTTGTGGCTGCCACGTATCATGTAGACTTCCAAAACTAGTGCAAAAACAAAGACAACACAGAACCCTTCATCTCTAATTTAAAACAATTCTAACTGCGTGATAAAGATCAGTCACTCCTTGAGAATCTCATTTGGCCAATTTAAAACTAAACCCACACCAGTCTTTTATTTTCAAGATCAGCAGGTAAGGTGGTTATTGTAAAGCTCCTTGCATGGTACTGTTCATAAAAAGATGATTGGGTTCCTAACACACTACAGGCTGGAGAAACACACCTCTTTAAACCAGGATAGGTGATAGATATATGGGTCATTCTGGGATAAACAGCAACAATTCTGGGACATACGATCTCAAAAAGTTTCTTTCTGTTTAGTTTTTGTTAGTAATGCAATTTTTGACAGTCTATCCTTTGAGAAATGATGAAAGATAGCTGCAGAAGCTTTTATGAGAGGATTTCGAACCATCGTCAGGGTTGTCAGAATGTTATGGATGTTACTGTGGCAATACTTGACCTACAGCTTTCAAAGAACAGCGGCAACTCCAAAGAATTCCTTCACATAAAATATTTGATACACTTGTGCTGATTGTCTACAAAAACATTTTATTCTGCAGATATCATTAGATAAATTCATTGCATTAGCTAAGCGTGATGGACGTTACCCAGTGGGGTCCCTGAATTTATTTTTTCATTACATGATACAGTGGATTTTATAATGTCTAATATACTAGAAATTGGTAAACATTTGACGTAATTTTAAAGCTTGTTTACTTCCATCTAGGCAAGAACTAAATAAATCCAGACGAATTTGAGATTCTTTGTCACGGAAATGTTGCTGTTTATCCCAGAATGAGCCACATAGGTGTGGCTGTATACTTTCATAGAACCTGTGGAGGAAAAAAACAGGGGTATCAGGTGCCATTGTGGACGCTGTGTGTTTTGGACCTGAAATGTCATAATCATAGGCATCTAAATACAACAGATGGGTCGTGCATCGCTCTTGCGGTGTCAACATTTTGCCATCTTGGAGAGTGCTCCTTGTGGGTTTTTGCTATAGAAACAGTGGGGAAGTAAGCATAAAGAAAATGTTTTAATGCCATTAGAACGCAGTCTGTGGGTTTATTTGGCACATAACATGTCATAATATCAGTATGTTTATTTTTACTGTTATGGAATGCATAGTACAGAAAAAATACATGTTATTTATTAAAAACAATGTAATTATCTCACATCAAGTCATGCTATTTGCATCATGCAAACATTTCTATTCCAGTAGTGCTGTATATTTTAATGTTGTTTTTTGTAGAAAACTTATTGCAACATATTTTTATAAAGTTATTCTTTAAATAGAACAGTTAAATATATAGAAAACCAATAAATCTGCCAGTAACTCAGATCTATTAGATCTTATCAAACTGTTTTAATATTATATATATTTTTTATATTAATATATTACCCTCGCCCAGTGTCGGCTGAGATGGGCGCCAGCCTCCCCGCGACCCTCAAGGGTTCTGCGTCTGCCCTCTTGCACACAAAGACCAATTTGGAATGTCTCTGGAGACTTCTCATGATTGGGAAACCTAAAAATTCATGTATAGTACACACTAGCATTCAGGATGTTGTACACACAGGTACATCTATATAATATATGGATACATAATGTATATTTGGGACATAATGTCATATAACATAGATCTATACACACAAATAACAAATGTATTTACATGTATATACATGTTCACGTTATATACTCATAAGATCATGTTCCCAATAATAAACCCATATATTTGAGTAATGAGTTTACATTTATTTTACATGTACATGTAAGTACTGACTCCTACTATAATCGGGCTCATG
The DNA here is from genome assembly GCA_030014195.1 of Neosilurus mollespiculum. Taxonomy (NCBI): domain Eukaryota; kingdom Metazoa; phylum Chordata; class Actinopteri; order Siluriformes; family Plotosidae; genus Neosilurus; species Neosilurus mollespiculum. Next base: position 23,690,745 of record JAQMYF010000021.1, read on the forward strand.
CACGTGATGCATAGAGTGAAAAACACCAGTACCGTACACATACTCAAGTGAATACGCACTCTTCTAATGTGGATTTATATGGTTTCTATGTACTCATGTTATTCAGATCTGGTATCTGCTGGTTGGTTCCTGTAATTGTTACAGTTTGCCACAAAGCATTCTGACCCTAAACTCTTCTTTTTCTTATTTCTTCTATCTCCTTCCAAGTCATTGATGCCGAAGGAACATTGTCCAAGATGGCGTCAAATTGACACCGCACAGCACATTGAAAATCAACATAGCGTCCAGTCTACGTATTTAGATGTCTGTCATATTGACATATATTTGGTCCTCCATAAATCTTGTGCAAATTGCTGGACCTACGAATCACATGCTCGCATTAATTATTGATCATTAACAACATGAATATGAATACAGAACTTGTAATATCTTTGGAATGAGTGATCATATTTCCTTTATTTGAAGACATTTGTAATCATAAAATGGAGAACTGTCCAAGAAGTTGTCTCTAATGAAAAAATACTTAAATTGTTAATAATTATACCTACAGAAGAGCAATCGTATGATTTACTGCATTATTTGATTACTAGATGTTTTATGTGACTATTGTATGAGGAGTTTATTCACTGAAGTGAGTGAAAGATTATTTTATTTTCTTCCATTCCACTCTGTACAAGAACTGCCCGATGACAACACAATGTTCTCAGCTCTGGGAGCTCGACCAGGTGGCGTTGAGCTGAGACCTTCAAGGTTACTTCAAGACAGGCGGTAACTACAGGGTTAAGAAACAGTGAAGCAATTGTTTTTTTTTTTTTTTTTTGCTAAGCTAGCCTCGACATAGTGAAAAAGCCTAAAGTAAACAATCTCAGCAAGTGTAATGCCAGAAATTAATGGTGGCGAACCAAAAAGATGGTGAACTTGAAGGTATAAAAGAAGGGGTCTTGATGGACTACTTAGCATCTAGGAGTTAGTCAGGAGTCCGTGAGGAGGAGCTTTGGGGATCCAATCAGAGCTAGAGGATGGAAGACGGTGTCCATGCTCTTTTCTCGGAACAATTTCTTTTGTGTGATTGATCGTATGCTTTTCTTTTCCTGAAGGCTAAATAAACACCTGAAAAATGAATTTGGATCTCTTGTGTTGTGAACTGGACACTTTTTGCCACAACTACCCCTTTAAATTTCTTAACTCAGTACAAGATCTCAAAGGGCTTTTGGCTGAATAGCAGTCATGGTTTTAAATCCTTTCTTTGCCTCTGGGGGAAAATTGGTTAAGTCTCTTGGGAATGTTGGGATGTGTGAGGCATCAGTTGAATCACTGTGAAGATGCTGAACCTGTACGTAATGTCAGAGGCCGCCATGAGCCAAAGAAAAGACGATTCAAATAGGTCATATAGACAGAGTTCATGAGCACCTATACTGCGCTCCACTCAGGTTTAGAGATCATGAAGACGTTCTTGAACAGCGCTCATTAATTGATTTTCCACACAGTATTTGAATTGTCCTTCCAGGTTTGCCAGTGTCGTGCATCCAATATCACTTGATTCGCTGGGGCAGGAAAATATTTTTATTTGAAAAGTGTAATAGAAAGAAGCACCAGACAACCCCAGGTAAGCAAATATTCAGAATCCCGAGTACTTAAAATATAATTGTAATATGCCCGCAATGCGCGCCCCAGAATCTGAAACATTCATTTCACACTAAATGACAATTGTGCTTATTTTTATAAATTTCAATGGTCTGCAATCAGATAGATGGTCCTGCTGGGATCAAACATACAGTATGATTTAACTCATTGTTTATTATTGGGTTTAGGGAGTCGGAGCAGGGAAACCAAACCTGTTTACCTTTTAAATCATTTTGCTGAAATACTCAACAGTTGTTCCAGGTTGGAACTTGTCTCTTTATCAACATCGCTGGCCATCTCGGCTCCATTCGCTCCACTCAGCCTTCACCTGCTAATCCTGCTATCAGCTATTTGTCTACTTGACTCCACTTACTGTCTCTGAGTCTCCTGATAAGTCACGCCACCCTGCATTTGCCATTTCACCCTTTTTTGTTTTTTAAACAAAATATTAAATTGTACTGATGTATTTTATTGGACTGGTTCCCTAAAACTATTTCCTTATCAAATCATCCATCAAATATTCTATTCCAATTTTGGAGAACCTTGTCTCTCCTCCTTTGTGCTAAGGAGCTCTTGTTACTACCTGTTCTCTGAATTTTATATGCTCTCTCCGACCAAGCTTAAAAATAAAGAGTGAGAATAGAGGTCAACAGCCGTGCACGTGCACTATAAGTGCATTCCTTGTGAATTCTGACTGAACCCGGACCTGCAGTCATCCACTTGGGCAGCAGTAAAACAGAACGTCTCTGCCGGTGACAGATGGAGAAGGATGGCAATCTCAGCAGCTCACTAAGGTGAATCAGAGGGCAGGTCGGTGAGAAACCCTGAGCTCTTGAGACACGTCACACCGCCCATAGTATACCGGCTCCTCAAACAGTCAACCTATCTTCCAATTTTTTGCGAGGATGGGTCTCTACACTCTTCTCGTTTAACCCCTCTCTCTCATTCTCTCACCCCTGCAAAAGAGACAAGACAGTCCTTTGATGGTGACAATGAAAGATGGCCAATGCTAAAGCAAACACTTGGCTATGATTGATTATTTGATGCATGGCCTTAACAAAAGTGAAAATGGATGATGAATGTATAGCCAAGCACACAGAGGTTGGGAGGTCTCCAAGCTGAAAGAACAAGCTAATGGATGCCTCAAAAGCTCTGAAAAGCACACCACAAATTGGTCCTGCAACTCAGGAGGGAAAGTAGGTATGGAAATGTGAAATAATAATCCATCATACCTCCAACATGCACTTTGTGTTCACTTACAATGTACAGGTATCACTCATTTAACATATAGTTTCTGATAAACCATGACCCCACATAATAGTAACCGTCAAAATATTTATCTTAAACTATGCCTTATTCTGAGATCAAGGAGGGTTAAAAGTTTTGAAATATGCCTGTTCTGTAAAAACAGGAGGTTTGTTATTATTGGTCTTGATCAATAGCTCCGAGAACTAATCAGGAACGACAAGTATTATGGCTAAAGAGGGGCTGGATCATCCTGCAAATCATGGCTCATAAAGTGAGGGTATTAAAGCATGTTTATGGACTGTCTTTGATCGCACCACCTTTATGGTTCCCAGATAGGCTGAAGATCTGAGGCAGCCATCTCCTCACAGAGCCTCATTACAACCTGAGTGTGTGTCAAGCTGCCCTCACGCTGGTGTAAAATGCAAACTAGTCTGGTGACCGAGACGTAGGGGAGGGCAGCAGTTCAAAGGACCTGAGGTACCATCCTGCCTCTTTGTCTGTCCTTTTCACATGGAGGTGAGGTGTCGTCCTGTGTAATATAACCTTAATTGAAAGTGTGAACAGTGGGTTTGGCATCTCTGCATTTCACTACTGTAAACCTCACGCCAGTCATCAAAAAGACAAGAGATGCAGCCACAGTAGCTAGACTGACTAGATGACTAGACTTAATAACAGTGAAGGGCAGACTCGCAGCAGTGGTATGTCCCTGTCACCTCTCCATTGTCTCCTGTGTTCTCCTCTCCCGTTAATGCCACCCACTCCTATCGTTCCGAAGGGCCTTTGGACGATCCACAACTTCAGAGCTAGCAGGAAACAAGGCCAGTGGCACACAATGTAGCCATCTAGACTCTTTGACTCCGGCTTAATGACGGCACTTAACAGGTACCATTTCAGACGACTCTATGCCTCCTGGGTCGTTAAAAGACACCTTGTTCTTATCAGCACACAATTCGATTTACCTTGGTTTATAGTCCTCCTCTTAGAAAACATTTTCAGGCATTGCTCCAAAAAAAAAAAAAAAAAGATGTACCTCTTATTTTTGCTATTATATATGTTTAACAAGGGCAACCACTGTTTAGGCAAATCATCCCTGCTGAGTTGATTGTCTTGTTTTCAGTTCAGTCTTGGATAAAACTGTTTCCAAAAAGCTCTGTGGTGTGACATCCTGTCAGAATGGTGTGACACTGGCCATGAGGTGTGATGAATCTAGCATAAATCAAGGTGGTACTAGAGAGGATGAGGCATTACGCTATAATGGGCCATAAATAAGCATTAGCATCACAGAGGTTAGGTTTGGGTCAGGAGGGCTCCGAGTTGGGGAGGCAGAGAGTCAACATGTAGTCACTCTGCTCAGAAAACCCTGACTCTGACTGGTTTCCCAGCTGTGAGGCACTCTGTCCTCATCCTCATCTGTCCCTGTCTGTCTCAGCATGGCTTGAGCTCTGTACCTTTTACATCTTCTACATCTTAGTTGCTTCAATTCCTTAAAAAAATAATTGACACAGCTCACCAGGCCATTGCAGGGCCAACCTACATACTACCATTCACACTCACACCTAGGGGTGACTTGGAACCGCAATTAAGCCTACTGTGCATGTTTTTGGACTGTGGGAGGAAACCCACGCAAGCACGGGAGAACATGCAAACTCCACACAGAAATGCCTCGAGCCCGGGAATTGAACCTAGGACCTTCTAGCTGTGAGGCAAACGTGCTCACCACTGCACCAGTACTTTACTTTGCAAAAGTACAGTACTTTGTGGAACCACTATAATCACTTTGCTGTGATTACAGACATGACTCTGTCTGGATACTTCTTTACTTTTGAGACATTTGTCAGATGCCCTTTTCCAGATTGACTTACATTTATACAGTGCAGCTGAGGATTAAGAGTTCAGCTTTGTGGTACTGATGCTTGAAACTCCAACCTACTGATCAGTATCCCAGAGCCTTATCCACTGTGCCATCACTGTCCCTGCACTTCTTTACAGAACTGTTTAAGTTCAGTCCAACTGGATGGTGTTGGTTGACTTTAATCTTGAAGTCAATTCACAGATTTTCAAAAGGGTTTAAGTCTGGTCTCTGACTAGGCCATGCAAGGACATTCACCTTTTTCTCCTTCAGCCACTGTGTAATCAACTTTTCTGTGTGCTTGGGGTCATTGTCATATTGGAAGGTGAACCTTCTTCCCATTGACAACCTTCTGAGATCAGCAGGTCTTCCTCAAGAATTTGGTGGGGGTTTTTTTCCTTCTGTCTTTAGGTGCCTTCATCTCTGCTGCAGAGAACACCCCCACTACATGATGCTATCAGCTCCATGCTTTACTGTAAGTTTGGTGTTATTTGGATGGTAAGCTGTATTGGCTTCCTGCCAGATATTCCGCTTGGTGTTGTGGACAAATAGTTTGAGTTTGGTCCATTTGGCCTTTTGGCAAAGCTCAACTGAAACTTGATATGGTCTTTCTTGAGGAGTTTTTCTTACAACCCTACCATAAAAGACACATTTGTAGAACGTTATCGCTGTAACATGAACACAGTGAAAATTCTTTGGCAAAATTTTTGTTGCCATAGACCTTTTAGCAGCCTCTCTGAACAGTTTCCTCCTTGCTGTTCCGTTCATTTTGGAGGAACCTGACCTGGGAAACGTCCTAGTAGAACCAAACAGTTTGCATCCATCTCCTGTTTTGCCATCCATAGTTAATTATTTGCTTTTTGTTACAGTTCCAAGCTAGGAGGGTGCTACAGTTTCAAGCTATGTGAAGATTTTGAAGAGGGTGATTATTTTCTATATCCACTGTACGTACAGTTCCAGAGACCATATAAATTTTTTTCTTAATCACAATCACCAAACATGAGCCCCATTGAAGACCTCTGGAATGTGATTAAGATGAATAGGCACAAGCCATCAAAGAAAGCTGAATTTCTTTTCATTTTTATTATTGCATCAGGAGAGGTGTAAAGTTACCCGAGAGCAAAAGACTGGTGGAGAGGTAAGTCTGTTGGGCGCGTTATACCCGAGCCTACTGGCTCATCATCAGAATCAGAATCAGAATACTTTATAGATCCCAGAGGAAATTATGTGCACACAGTTGCTCCATACCAAATAAAGAAAAGGATAAGATAAGGATAAAGTCTCAATAAGAAAATTACAAATTACACATGTCCATA
>JAQMYF010000021.1:23702401-23724576 GCA_030014195.1 Neosilurus mollespiculum
AACGCCCGAGCTGGGAATCGAACCCAGGACCTTCTTGCTGTGAGGCGGACGTGCTAACCACTACGCCACCATGCCGCAGTTTAATGGCCACAGGTAGGAATAATTTCCTGTGTCGTTCAGTGGTACATTTAGGTGGTATATGTCTCTCACTGAACGTGCTCCTGTGACTGATCAGCATGTTGTGAAGCGGGTGGGAGGTATTGTTCAATATTGTCTTTATTTTGGACAACATTCGCCTCTCTGACACTACCGTCAGAGTCCAGCTCAATCCCCACAACATTACTGGCCTTGCAGATCAGTTTGTTCAGTTTGTTTGTGTCTGCAACTCTCAGCCTGCTGACCCAGCATGCAACGGCATAGAGGATAGCGCTGGCCACAACCGACTCATAAATCATCCTGAGCAGTGTGCATGCTGAAGCTTATCCCCGGTTTCCATAGTGTGAAGCGACTAAGAGCTCAACTCCTCCTGGATGGGACGCTAGTCAATCGTTGGTTACCATCCCAGAATTTTTACTGGTACCCATTTAAACTGCTGGGTGGACAGAGGCACACCATGACCTTTTGATCATGAGCAGAGCACAGTAACCACTACACCCCCAATTACTAATTACAGCTGCTGATTTCTGAACTCACTTTTTACCAGTCGTTTTTTGCAATTAAGTACTTTTAGTTTACTGTATTTGTATATGGAATTTTGGGGACATGATGCAGTAGTTCATGAAATAAAACAAAAGCATTCATACCCTTCAAAACACACACCTATAAAAAGTGAACACCACAAAAAAAAAACCCATAAAAAAACTAACAAAACCCCCAATTATACCCTGCAGTAGTAGTAATTTTTCCACAGCTGTATATTTACATAAAAAATTATCATATACTTTGCTAAAGGTTGATAAATTTTTTAATGTAAATTTTAACTCCATACTACGTATATTCTATCTATGATATATACTGCTTATTTGTCAGGGTCATGTGTCTGTGGAAAGAGGCAGGGTGCGTCCTTAACAGGTTCCCAATCTACTGCTGAGTTAAAACACAGACACAAGCACATCTGGAGAACTTGGACCTAAAGTGCATGATTTTGCAGCACAGGGAGAAGATGCAAACTTCACACAGAAAGGCCCTTGGCTGAGATTCAAGCCATGAACTCCTTTTCTGTGAGGCGACAGTGCAAACCACTGTGGGGTCACGGGGAGGACGGAGCCTATCTCACCCGACACTGGATGGAGACAGGGCACGACCTGAACAACTTGCCAGTCCATTACAGGGCCAACACACCCAGAGGCAACCAAGAATATCCAATTAGCCTAATGTTCATGCATGTCTTTGAACTGTGGGAGGAAAACAGAGTACCCAGAGGAACACAGGACTTTCTTGTTGTGCTGCGGTTGTGCAACAACCATGTTATCTTGCTGACCCCAAATAACATAAATTTGCTTAGTAATTCTTTAAATTATGTACTTAAATAAATAATAATGAATAAATAATCTCTATCTATCTTTCTATCCTGGCTAGAGCCAGTTTGTGCTGTTCTCTGAAGGGAGTAGTACTTCAGACTACTGTTGTGTGAAATCTTCACTTTCTTGCCAATTTCTTTTAGAAAAGAGCCTTCGTTTCTCAAATATATACACTGATGAAATCCAGAAGAAGCCTACTCTTTACGAAAGTCAGCAATGGTTCTATACATTATTAATAATATATATATGTATATGTATATGTATGCTACACGAATCCAGGACAACCAATGCTGACTTTCATAAAGAGTGTTTGTGCTCTGCGATGGCCTGGCGAGCTGTCCAGGGTGTACTCTGCCCTCGCTCCGAGTCGGCTAAGATGGGCGCCAGCCTCCCCGCGACCATAATTAGGATTAAGCGCTTCAGAAAAGAAGAAATCTTCGAGGACTGAACAGTGACCAAGAGAGAAGCTGCTGCTCCTGCTGAGAGATGTACCAAATGAAGTATGACCTAAATCTATTGTGCCTCATTGTTGTACACAACTGATAAGTAAAAGAGTTTTAAAAAAATGTTAAATTGTCCTCATGACATCCATTCATACCAGGAGTGTGTGCTCTGAGTTCAGTGCTTGATGATGTCTCTCTGGCCTACAAATCATAACTCACTGCTTTATTCAATACAGTGCAAGCAGGAAGAAGAATAAGTGTGGCGTAAGTCTTTCCAGAGGGTCCGTGTTTTCTATTAGCGATGATGGATGCAAGAAATGAACGAAACAGCTCGCTCGTTCTTTCCGCAGTGGAGTTGAACCCTGTGGGAATCAGAGTGGACGATAATGACTGCTCTTTCCTCATTGAGGTAAGGGGAGATTTGTTACGAGGACAGACAGAGGTAAGTCTTTGAGCATGTGTGTGTGTGTGTGTGTGTGTGTCCCAGGCGTGCTACTTGCTTTTGCCCTTTCAGTGAACTGTAGAAGTCTTCTCCATTCACTGCTCCTTTAAATCCCATCATCACAGCTGACGTGAACTGATGAACAGGGGAAAAAATCTCATATCGAAAACCATTTCATTGCCTCACCTATTAACCTGGACTTTTGATTGATTGCAGTTTTTAAAAAAATCACATCTGTCAGTGAAGCATATCTTCTTGTTAAACAGCCCATGAGAATGGAATACACGCTCTACGAATAATCTACTTTACAGTCAGTTCTCTTTTTAATTCACTGTATGGGTGAAGGTCAAGATTAGTTTAAAAAATATACTTCCCAGACACTTTGACCACTGAATACATCCAAAAAGTAAATCTGAAGGTGTGTTTTCTATCTTTTTCTATAAAAAAAATTTATTATATATATAATATATATTTCTATCATTTTAATACAGCAAGATGACCATTCTTAAGACATAGGGTACTATTTGAAGCAAATATTCATAAGGTCCTATATTGTATATAATCAAATGTGTCCTACATATGTAAGCTTCCTTTCTGTACCTAAGGGGGCAGAAAAGTAGGACTGAGGTCAGCAGAGACAGCTGTTCTTCCTCTTAGCTAGTAGGGAGCAGAGAGGAGAAAGTAACAGCGGGTTCATGTGCAGGCCAAACGAGTAGCGGGGAGGTCGGGGGGTGAGGAGTGCGCAATACCGGCCATCATCGAGGGACATCAGCATCAGGTGGTCACAGATACACACAACACTGACCTGCTTACTTCAAGCACTTCTACAAGTTAAACAGTTTGATGTAATACTGTTTGTGAGTATGATTTACTAGGCCTCTAGTACACTTGTGCTTGAAAGTTTGTTGACCCTTTAGATTTTTCTATAGTTTTGCCTATATATGATTTAAAACATTATCTGATTTGTGGACGAGTCCAAAAAGTAGATAAAGAGAACACAATTAATCAAATTAAACAAAAACATTATACTTGGATATTTATTTATTAAGATCAGTGGTACTGATCAGAACATTGGCAGTTCAAACCCCAGTATCACCAAGCTGCCACTGTTGGGCCCTTGAGCAAGGCCCTTAACCCCCAACTGCTCAGTTGTATAAATAAGACACTTTGGATAAGGATGTCTGCCAAATGCCATAAATGAAAATGAAATTAAAATGATCCAATATTACATATCTGTGAGTGGCAAAAGTATATGAACCTTTGCTTTCAGACTCCCTTGTGCAGTAATAACTGTAAATAAATGACTGTACTTGGTGCTGATCCTGCACATTGACCTGAAGGGATTTTAGTCTATTCCTTTGTACAGAATTACAATAAATATAATATAATATAATATATTATCCACATCTGTCAAAATATAACCTTATCTCATTTTTCAGTTTTTTGGGGATTAGACCACTGTGGCTCTCAGCCCTTCTACTGCTCACACAACATTTAAATTGGCTTTAGGTCAGGACTTTTTGCCTGCTGGTTCAGTCTTAAAATTCTTTCTCAGATTGCTGGTGTTGAATTGGGCAACACTGGTGCCACCCCTAAAAACTGTTATCTTACATAACATACACATTGTTGTTTTACTGGTGGAACTCTACAAAGTAAATTATTTCCAATTTGCATACATTATGCTAACTGTGGTTAGGCTTTCACAACCGGAAACCGGATCTTCTTAGTTGCTCTTCTTCGTTGCTTCTTAGTTGTTCAGAACTCATTGGTCTATCAATCATGAAAAACTGTCCTGGCCCAGATGCAGCAAAACAAGCTCAAACCATGATACCACCATCACCACCCTGTTCCACAGATAGAAAAAGGTTCTTGTGGTGGAATGCAGTGTTTTCCTTCTTCAAACATAAAGCTTCTTATTTAAACAAACAAAAAAGGTTCTATTTTGGACTCACCCATTTACAAACATTTTCCGTTACACTTCTGACTTGTCAGTGTGATTTTTAACAAATTGTACAAGCAATGTTTTTTTTGTTTGTTTGTGTTTTTTTTTTTTTTTTTTTGGAGAGCAGTGGTTTTCCACTTGCAACTACGCCATGCATACTACACTTGTTTAGTATCCTCCTAATGGTGGACTCAAGAACATTAACATTAACCAATGAGAAGAGACCTCAACCTGCTTAAAAAGTTACCCAGGGTTCCATTTAATCCTTCTGGACTAATATACCCCTTGCTTTTGGGCTGATATTTGTTGGTTACCATTCCTGGAGAGGGTACAATAATCTTGAATGACCTCTATCTGTCTGATGGTGAATTGATGAAATCCAGACTCTTTAGAGGTCTTTTTATTTTAACCTTTTCCAGACTGAAGGGCATCAACAAATCTTTTTCTGAGGCTCTCACAAATCTCTGTGGTATTCTTTTTGTTGTAATGTTTTTTCAGCCTGATGACCATTTATATATCTCTCGAACGTCCTCACAAATCTTTTTTTTGCTATATACTATCACAAACATGTGTTCTGAAAATCAGACTTTGACAGATCCCTGTCCTTTTATTAAAATAGGTTGCTCATTCGCACCTGATTGTCATTCATTTATTTATTCATTAATTTTCTAAGCCGCTTAATCCTATTTAGGATTGCGGGGAGGCTGGAACTTATCTCAGCCAACTCTGGGCAAGAGCAGAGTACACCCTGGATAGCCATTGCAGTGCAAACACACACAACCATTCACACTCACACCTAGGGGCAAGTTGGAACAGCCAATTAGTCTGCTGTGCATGTTATTGGACTGTGGAAGGAAACTGGAGTACCCGGAGGAAATCCACACAAGCGTTGGGAGAGCATGAAAACTCCACACAGAAACGCCCCGAGCCCAGAAACCGAACCCAGGCCTTCTTGCTGTGAGGTGGACGTACTAACCACTGCGCCACCATGCCGCCCTGATTGTCACTCAACTGACTTAAAACACCTGACTCTAATTTCACCTTCAAATTTAACTGCAAATCCTAGAGTTTCACATACTTTTGCCACCTATAGATATGTCATATTGAATAATTTTTCTTAATAATTAAATAACCAAGCAAATTTTTTTTCTTGTTTGTAAAATAAGTTTCTTTTAGTTTATTTTCAGGATTTGTGTGGAAATTTTTATACAGAATTTCAAGAATTATAATGGATTCTCAAACTTTCAAGCACCATATATGCACTCCCCGTCCACTTTAATAGGAACACCTGTTCACCTGGGCAGTTTGTGAATCACCCATCATGTGGCAGCGGCATAATGCGCAACAACGTCCATATACAGGACAAGTGGTTTCGTTAATACTCCCACAAAATTTAAAAAAAAATGTGTTTGTGGCTTTAGTCATGGTGTGGTTATTTGTGCCTGTTGGCTAGTACACACACACACACACACACACACACACACACACACACACTCACACTAACACACACACAGTAGCAAACATTCCATGACATTAAAGTTTAAGCCCACTGTCCCCTCAAATTCCAGTTGTTGGTTGACAGACGTGGAACCCAGTGTGGTTTACTCCTTCCTTTAAGTTTTGAGGAAAGTTTCTTTTCTACTCATCATGATTGTGAGAGTAGTTATTTGAGTTTCTGCAGCCTTCTCGTCAGCTTGAATCAGTTTGATCATTCTCCTCTGATCTCTCACATCAACAAGGCATTTCTGATTGCAGACTGCCAGCTGTTGCTCACTGAATAATTGTGTGAAATCTCAGGGGATTTTAAATTCAGGAGGTCTTTAATTCTTAAACTATCACCAACAATCATTCTACAAACTCATTAAGAATTACATTTTCATACTTCTGATGAATGATGTGGGCATCACGGTGGCGCAGTGATTAGTACGTTCACCTCACAGCAAGAAGATCCTGGGTCCGATTCCCGTGCGCAGGAGTTTCTGTGTGGAGTTCATATGTTCTCCCCAAAGCTTGCGTGGGTTTCCTCTGGGTCATCCAGTTTCCTTTCACAATCCAAAGACTAATATGCTGTTCCAATTCAATAGGATTAAGCGGTTCAGTAAATGAATGAATAAATGATGGTTTTGGATTTCCCATGATTCTAACGTGTGATTAAAATGAAAGCATGATGTCTAAAGGGGTTTTCCAGCAATAGTGATTGGACAGATTGGAAGGAAGACAGTGCTGTGTCTCTTTTCTTCATCTCTGAAGACTCTAGAATCTGGCTGTGCAGATTCCTCAAAGGCTGGCCCAGTATTTCAGGCCTCATTAGCAGAAACTGACCTGAACACCAACTCTCACTGATGAAGTAACAGCACAAATAATAACAGTACAGAGTGAGCAAGCCAGAAAGATGCACACAGGACAAACACTGCAATGGGTATCTCTAAACATATCACCTTTTCTTAAGCTTTGGGTGACTAATGTCTCTGACACTCTTCCAAGTATATATTCATGAACTTTGTTTATGTGAGATACAAGTGCCATAATAACTCCCAAGGCACCTTTGTCGTTTATGATCAGGTTCATTTGCAGTTCATTGCACGTCATGTTCCATGCTTTTCAACATGTTTTCATCTTTAAACCTACTTCTTACTTCAAGATTACAAATACAGTACACTAAACAGGATGCCATGGTGTCAAATTCATTCATTCATTAATTTTCTGAACCGCTTAATCCTAATTAGGGTCGCGGGGAGGCTGGCGCCCATCTCATCCAACTCTGGGCGAGGGCAGAGTACACCCTGGACAGCTCTCAAGGCCTGTTGTCAAATTAATATTTAACATGAAGTTTGTTTATATTATGCAATATGCACTCACTCATATGCCAAATAGTTTAATCCTACTAGGAGCTGACTGGGCAAAGGCGGGGTACACCCTGAACAGCTCGCCAGACCATCACAGGGTCAACATGCTCACACAAGCATTCACACTCACATCCACATCTAGGGGCAATTTGGAATAGCCAATTAACCTGTGCATGCCTTTGGACTGTGGGAGGAAACCAGAGTACCTGGAGGAAACCGACCCAAGCACGGGGAGCACATGCATTTACATTTATGGCATTTGGCAGACACGCTTATCCAGAGTGACTTACATTTGTCATTTTTTTTATACAACTATCAAGGGTTAAGGGCCTGACAGTTTACCGCCAACAGTTGCAGCATGGTGGTACTGGGGCTTTGAACCCCCAACCATTGGATCAGTAACCCAGAGCCTTAACCACTAAGCAAGCACATGCAGACTGCGCACAGAAACGGCTGAACCCAGGGCCATCTTGCTGTAAGGTGGACGTGCTGACCATTATGTCACCGTGTGCCCATGTAATATACAGTACACCTGTATTTATTGATTATTTGTACATTGATTGATTGTTTATTATCACAATTAATCATACAGTATTCAGGTTTATTTTGAGTCATTGTTGAGTTAGAGTTTAATCAAAAAATCCCTCCAAAAGTGTTTACACGTTTTTATATTTTACATTATATTCAGTGGAGGTTATTATTTCTGCTCTTATGTGATCAGGGTAGAAAAAAAACAGTGTTCTCCGTAAATGTTCAAACTTCAGTACCACTAAAAAAACACCTAGTACCACAGTAAAAAGTACAATAAACTAGTATACCACTTGGTTGAGCTGATATACTTTTACGTAAACTATTATGAGGAGCTCTACATGTTAAATCTACTTAATTGCATTTTGTAGATTATAAACTAATGCAAGGTCAATAAAAGGTTTTGCTGTTTTGCTTCCTGCTTTTCTAAAGGAAATGCAGCAACTTTGTTGAGTTAAAAAAACAAATGAGTCCTGATAAAGTTCATGGCTACACTGAACTTTTGAACTTTTGCTGGTATGTGACATTGCGCTACAGTCGGAATCTAGTGTTTAGAGCTGAACAGTTTCGAATATTTTGCCTACTTGCCACTGATGGTGCAGATGATAGAGAAGCTTTGCCGCTCTAGCCATTGAGATTTTTTCAGCTAAGGCCAAGCACGCTTGCTTTCTGAGTAAACACAAACACCCAGCTACTTTAAAGGTTCATGAAAGTTCACAGGCTTGAACTCTCTTTGACCTTATTTCTCCAGTGGCACAGATGAACCATTCCTGTTGGGAAATGCATGGCACTCATAAGCCCTGAGATAATCACAGATGAGTCAGTGCATGAGTTCTTTCTTTAATCACCTGTTCCCTTTTAAATATTATATAGTGCATTAGACTCGTGCAATATCTATACGATTTTTCACGTGTGTGAGAAAGATATAATTGGATTTCAGATGAATTATTCTATTATGTAAAGCTGCTTTGCAACAATGTCAACTGTAGAACGCGCTATACAAATTCACTTAAATTTAATTGAATTGTATTAGTTATAAGAAAAAGAAAGGCTTCTAAGTATTTGCAGGTATAAGACGAGACCTATTACCAAATACGGCTTACAATTCTTTTATTATATTAAAGGTACAGCCGGTACTTGTTTATCCTTGAATTGATCTTGCGGTTTCATTATAATCTTTACCAGTAATGGGTTTTTGGCACAAGTACTAAGCAATCATTAAGATAGACATTGCAGTTGATGTGGACCTTGTTGAGAACATTGATGTTGGGTATTGAGGATCAGACAGTCATGTACTGCTTTTCCCATTTGTGCCAGGTTGGAGTTTGGTGCATATGAAAGCGGCTAACTTCAAGAGGAGCAGCTCGAGGCCACTATCGGTCGTGAACCGTGAGAAACGTTTAAACTTGTCTTCAGAAGCGTGGCAGACATTACAGTTGGAATGCTGCAATAGCAGATGGTGTCTAAGGAAGCCAGTCATTAAGCCTCGCCTTGGCAGCTCTGTGTGGAACTGGTTGCTGTAATTCTTGCCTGGATATCTCGGGGTGTTTTAGAATTGCTTTTTGAAAAGAAAAGTTTTCTGAGAGGAAATCTGTCAGAGATAATTGTTATTTTTGACCATGTTAAACTTTGATATATAACCTGAATACTGACGTTTTCAATAGCTTTGTATGAACGAGTTACTGCAGTCTTCATAACAGACGTCATAACAGTGTGCACAAAGACAAGCTCCAAAGACATGGAGTTGTCGTCGCTGACATTAATGGGACTTCTTCATTTCAGTCAGAGGGAAAGTGCTTAACACATCTTATCAAAGACAGATCTCTGTGGACAAAAAATTTGTAGACACCTGTCCATCCTATTCATATATGCTTGCTGAACATCCCACTCCAGGTGTAGTTATAATAACCTCCCTCCCTTTGTTGTTATAATAACCTCACTTTTCACTAAATTATAGAGTGGGGATTTGTGTTCATTTAGCCACAAGAGCCATAGTAAGTTCAGGTACCAATATATGAAAGGAGCACAGGGGTTCAGTCTGTGTGCCAGTTCATCCCAAAGATGGTCAGTGGTACTTTGGTACCCCATGTCTTTATGGCCCTCACTTTGCATTCAGGCACTTTGTCATGCTGGATAAGGATTGGGTCTCTTAGTTCCAGTGAAGGGAGATCATTATGCTTCAGCATACAAACAACTGTGTAATTCCAACTTTGTGACAGTTTGGGGAAGACTCACGTATGACTGTGATAGTCAGGTGAACACATACTTATGGCCATATAGTGTATACGAGATGATTATTGGACTCATAAATGACTGTCCATAATCCAATGTAAGCGAGTCTAATTCAGGACAAACTAGGATTGTAAAAGATGTCTATGGCCAAGGGGGTTTTCACTAAGAGTAATTTAATCTTTCTAAATGATGGACAAAGGAAAATGTTATATAAATCTTTATTGGCCCTGCGATGGCCTGCTAAGCTGTTCAGGGTGTACCTCACCTTCTCCCAGAGTCGGCTGGGATGGGCTCCATCCTCCCTGTGACCCTAATTAAGGATAAAGAATTTCAGAAAATGAAAGAAAGTTTGTCTTTTTTTTTAATCAGTAAGCTCATTAAAGCCTACAGGAAAGCATCCCATCATTAGGAGATGGGAAGAAACCCAGAGAGCATAATGAGAAAATGTTATAGCCACCTGAGCTCAGGGCATACACCAAGCTCAGGGACCCTGGGACTTTGATGTGGCACCAGTATTTCTGTTGCCCATATTTTTTATTATTATTATTATTATTATTATTATTATTATTATTATTATTATTATTATTATTAATAACAATAATGATAATAGTAATAATAATAATAATAATAATAATAATAATGATGATGATGATGATGATAATAATGATAATAGTAATAATAATAATAGTAATAATAATAATAATAATAATAATGATTATAAAAAGATATTTTATTTATAAAGGTCCTCCAGTGATTGTTTTTTGCAGATGTGAGTATTAGATAATTCCAACCATGATGACATCTGTGTGCCTAAACAATTTCAAGTTTTATTTTCTGACATTATTCCCCCTGTTTGTTGTTCCTCGGTCACTACTGTTGTTCTAGCTTCGTGTGTTCCCACATTTTGCTTGGTCACGTGGTCAGACGAGAAGCCAACTCAAAAAGAGCAAAGGTAAGAGTCATAGCACTTAACCTGACAAGCTACAGGTACAAGCTATTCATCTTTGTCTTTCAAAATAGACTTGTGGTGCTGAGTTACTCAAGCAGAAATAGCATTTTCATTCCAAAGGGCTTGGGGAATTGCTTTTCACTTGCTTGCTTTTATCACTGATGGATTTCTCTGTTATTCTAAGAGCTTAAACATGACACGGTGGTTATTCTGGCTACAGTTTCACTGAAAACTGAGAACACTCACTGCCATATATCCTTACCGGGAGACTGGCACGATGACACGTGAACTGTGTCACTTTTGATATTCGCAGACCTTGATAGCCGTAAAAGAGTAAAACTATCATGTATCTAAAGCCTATAATTCATGCAGTGTCAAATCATTTAATAACAGGCCACCAGCCACGTGAATCTGATGTTTTTATTTACATACCTATTTTTGTTTAGTTTCTTCTACAAAGGATGAGCTGAGTAGTTTTCAGTTACAGCATGATGCGTTTCTCCTGTTTCACTGCCTTCCATCGTCTCACACGTTCGTTCTTTTCTTCTTAAGTCCCCCAGGCATTACGAGTCATTTCACATTCGTTTTCAACCTCATTCGTTTCTGAACAGACAGACCCAGGACTCGGAGAAGCTCAAACTCTTGAGAAATGGACAATTTAATGTGCTCATGAGGTCATGCCTCTTTTTGTAAATGACTGAACTTTTCCTGACCCTTGGAACCTGTGAAAAGCCCCCTCTTGATTATAAATAATAGCAGTGGGTTGCTAATAGGTAATCCAAATGAGAGCTGAAAAGGTCTGATATGATTCGGCAGGAGGGCAAGAGTGCAGCAGACATGTAAATGCTGTTAGGAACGTTCTCATTGACTTTTGTGGTAATGAAAAAGCCATTTTCACGTTGGTGCTGGAGAGTCGTATCTTTGTCAGTGGGACCGCTCTCTGTCCTGACTATTGTAATGAGGAGTTAAGTTCAGTGAGAGGTACTTATGTTTCAAGGATATTTGAGTGGCAGAGGTACTATGGCGTTATCTTTTAGGTGCTGGTCGACCAAAAGTCAAACAGAGTTCAAATCACAGAATTGCCTTGTGCACTTTAAAAGGGAGATTTTCTGGGATCTCACAGTTGTCTGAGCCATATGTAAAAGCCATCACCATATATTTCAGAATTCACCTTTAGTAATGTAAGGCCTTACCAGGCAGGGTTTTTTGTGCTTCAGAGTCAGGAAAACTCGGGTTTTCGAAACTGCAATGTAGCCTTTTTGTGCAAATAGCACAGGAATTGCTACAATACAGGTCTAGCTGCAATTACATTGATTTACTTGACCCCAAGCTTGGAGAACTCTATAAAAACAAGCGAGTCTGAAATGTCTTTCATTTAGCTGCTATAAATTCTGTATATACTCACAAATTTAGAGAAAAAATGGCTCTGAGAATAAAACGTTCCGTTGTCAACCCTCAATGTTAAACAATAGGCCAGGCGGAGGTTCTTTACAAGGTGATAGGAGGAAAAGTTCAGCTGCATCTATCACAGGGCCTGGACCTGTGCGGATAGGAGGGCTGGACATAAAGGTGTCAGCCATGCAGCGGGGCGACTGTAAATCAGGAGCCCGTAGAACAGGGCAGAGAAATTGCTAACACAAGCATCTGCCAGGTCTCTCTCTCTCTTGCTCACTTTCTCCTTCTCATTCCCAGTGTCACACAAGGACAAGTCTCTTCCACATGACCCGTGTGCTGGGAGACAAGCCCGCCCAGGCAGCCTCGATTCAAACGTGTTTTTCTTTTCGTATGCTTTCATTTTCCCCTTTTAATGTTGTAATTTGTGAATTTTTGCAAGAGAGAGACAGAAAGAGAAAGAGAGAGAGGGAGGAAAGGGCGAGGCAGCTGTTAAGCTTGTTATTCTATAGCGATGGGTCTTCATCATTCCATTCAAGTCACCTCCTGTCCTAGCATTCACATGAAATTGTTCTTTTGTGGAAAATACGGCTTTGACGAGCACTTGTGATATCGTGAATGCATCGTTCTGCCTTTCTCCTTCGACTTCCTTCTGTGGTGTAAACACTCCACTCATTACCTGCCGATGTAGCATCAGGATAATGATTATTGTTTTCTCAGTTATTTAGCTGAGATTGGACTGATGACTGTTACTTCGTTGCTCCATAGCCATGTAAAATATCTCCAAATACTTAACTTGTGCACTTCAATTTGAATTGGTATACTGGGCATGGATACATATATGGCCTTATTTCACTGAAGCCAAAAGCTTATGACATCCTCAGAAGAACGACCACAATTACACTTTCTATTGATTCTTCTCATAATGTGTCTGTGTATTTTAAAAAAAACATTTCACCAAAAGGTTTTTTCTTCAATAAAGTCAATGTTTTATTAAATAAACCTCATACATCAAATCATAAATTAGGTTGCATTCAGTAAAACATACTATATATAAAACTATATATATAAAAAAAACTACATTACAAATATACACCATATACCTCAAAGAAATACAGCGACGCAAAAAAAGAGTAGTGCCCTCAGTTAAAGAATGGAATTATATACAGATTTGATATAAATCATACATTACATTTCATCTACAGAATTAAAAATATATACACATGTATCTGTACAATTCCCGTCCCAACAGTTCAAGCCTGGTTTGATGCACTAATTACTGATGTAACGGCAGAACTTTGTGGGAAGATTGTCCACAGGATAGACTGTCGGGCCTGTTTTCATTGTCGGGGGTCCATTCAAAAGTGTCCAGTTGCAGTGTTGCGTTAGCTCGACTAAAAATATCTTGAGTAGCATTTTGGCGAACTCCTTTCCCACACACATCCTGGCTCCTCCTCCGAAGGGGATGTAGTTAAACCTGGAACTGTCTTCCAAGCCTTTAGCCATGAATCTCTCTGGCTGGAATTCCTCTTTGTGGGGGAAAATTTCAGCAACATCATGGGTATCACAAATACTGTAAATTACATTCCAGCCTTTGGGAATCTGGTAGCCCTGAAAATCCAAGATGAAGATATTATTATTGTTGTTGTTGTTTTTGTTGTCTCATGAAATGAGTGTACTGTATTTTTGATAAAGTTCTTTTAAGGAATCCAGCATCATAGATGGACTATTAAGATAGGAAACATTATCCAAAATATGTACTTACATTAAGTTCAAATGTTTTAAGTGCAACACGAAATCCCCCAGGCACAGGTGGGTTAATTCGAAGGGTTTCCTTAATGACACAGCTAGTGTACTTGAGACGTTCCAGCAGCTCCATATTAAGAGCTCTTTCAGGCAAATACACTTGGGAAACCTCCTGTTGTGGGGGAAAAAACCCTCATTAACATTCATCCATAAATTGTCCAGTAAATGTCACAATAAATTCAACTGCCGCCTGCAATCTTTACAACCTCACCTTCTCTTCGAGCTCCTCTCGGATTCGCTGGATCACCTCTGGATTCAGTCCCAAGAACATCACCAGAGACGTTGCTGTACTGGCGGTAGTCTCATGGCCGCCAAAGAGAAGTTCGGTCGCTGCCTCCTTCATTGCCTGAGATGAAAAAAGACCATTTATTGATTAAATGCATTTTAAACAAGTCTTGTGAAACTTTGGCATGAGCTGAAATGTTTTAGGGTACCTGCATACTGAGTGCCTCATCACTTCTCCTGCTATTCTCAATCAACTGCTGAAGAGCATCTTTGTACATGGGCTCATTCTCATTGTCCCCATCTTGAATTTTCTTCTTGATATTCTCCTCAATTTTAGCATGAATGAAATTGCGGGCTTTCAGACCCTGTTGAATGAATAAGATTTTTTTCTTTTAATCTGAAACCTTGTTTATAATAAGCATTATAATATCCAGGTACACTTTGCCACCTTTCATCTATTTACCCGGTATAAGCCGCTGAATGGGACATCAATTGGGAGGGAGAAAAGGTTCTTGATCATTTCCTCAAAAGCCTCAACAAGCTCTTGCTCGTCCCTCTTGATCTGTTCGGGCTCAAAGCCCAGAAGGATCCTCATGGCAATGCGGAACATGAGGCGCTTCATTTCCGGGTACACGAGCACAGGCGCGTCTCCCTCCATCCAGTCCCTGACTGCGCAGCGCACTTCCTCCTGGATCACCGGGATATAGTGCTCCAGAGCATCCCGAGAAAAAGCCTTCAGGATCGCCTGCAACACACGAACACATTTGTACACCGGTCAAGTTTGATTGCGCAAAACAGAAGTCGGAGTTGCCAGGCTGGAGAGATCCTATGCAGCAGAGGATGAGGTTAGGAGCGCACTGTTTACACTCCGTCCCAGATTTCACCCAAGTACACAAATTTTAATTGTAATTCAGATGCAATCACGATTATTTAATCCTAACAAAATTGACAAGACTTTAATTTCGGAACATGATCATGTACCAAGGCTAAAACAGCATATCATAGTGAAAGTGCGTCATATTTACGCAACACGCTGTTTGGTTTTTTTTTTATAGGTCGCAGCTCTTGGTGATGTGATGCGTGGATGTTATTTAGGATGCGCCAGGACGCGCATGAGGACGCACCGGATCCCTCCTCGCTTACCTTTTTCTTATTTCGGTGCAGAGATCCATGCACGTTGGAGAGCGTGTCTGATCCAAGGATGGTTCTGACAGATGCGGGCCACTGCACTGCGACCAACTTGTGTTCCCCGAGCAGGATGTGGCGCACGTTCTCAGCGCCCATGACGCGCACCGTGGGGTTTCCGAAGAGGTGCGTTTTGTAGATGAAGCCGTACTTCTGACGCTTCATACGCAGAAACTTTCTTCTCTGTGAAGGAAACAAACACGTGTTAGATCATTACATACATGAAGAGTATTTAAAAACCACTAGTACCCATAAAGGACGTGCTGGTGTCGCGGAGTCTACCTGGAGGATGAGCTGGAGCGTCTCTCCAATGAAAGGCAGACCCATGGTGCCCGGGGGAAGCGGGCTCGTGCAGATCGGGTCGAGTCCTCGGATCACCAAAACCTGCCAGAGCTTCACCGCCGCTAAAAGCAGCAGAACAGGAAGCACAACCGTGCATAGCAAGGTTACCAAGAAAGTGTACAGACCCATGACGCGCAAGTTTTTTTGTTAAAAAAGAGATGGATGCAACTCTGATCTGTCTCTTTCTCTCCCTCTCTGGGTTACATGCACCCTTTTTATACCCATTCCCTCCTGTCCCGGCCTCCTCGTTACCTTGGGTCAGATAAATTAGTTCACACAAAGTTCATCTTTAATTGTGGTGTCATCTCGCCCCGCCCACCAACCCAGAAAAAGCCGCGCCGACAAACTCACAGCCATTTGTTATGAAGGCGCATTTTAATAGCTACCACCTCCCGGAGAAGCGGGACAATCCGAGGATTTAACTTTGAAAAGGTGTTAATTCCTCAGCACAAAGGAAAGCGTCCACGGGTTGCTTTTGTTCCCGATATTCCGTAGTTTACACTCATTACTGCGGCTCGGGTGCCATGCTGAAAATGCCAGGGAGAGACTGCACTCAGCAGCTTAACGCGTTTCTCGTTCCAACGTGTTCAGGTCCGGCTCAAAGTTTCACTTTCATGAGTGCTGGATAGACACACGGACACGTTCAGGGTGTTCCAGAGAAAAACACTGGCGCACGTAAAGCATGGAGCGCGTACATGATAAATAGTGAGAATAAAGGCACAGCATTGTGCGCAATTGCGCACACACACACTGCAAACAGTGTAACAAGGAAAAACAGCCAGGGTAAACAAAAAACACATGATGCAGGTAACAGTGAGAATGTAATGGCATGTGTGCATGATTATTAAATAAATGACACTCTATACAGTACGTTTCCTGATGGTGTGTGTTCCATGCGCATTGCCTATCCAGGAGAAATTTATAAAGAGATTTATATAAATACAAAAAAAAAATAAAAATCAGTGAGTGCAATAATGCAAACTAAACATATTTAAAAGGGTAACAGACGAATTAGTGAAAAACAAAGGTATAATGGTGTAGCAGGTTGCAGAGCAGCCATTCCTGCCATGGCGTCTTATTTTGACATGCCATTGAGTGTGCGGTTTGGGACGCGGCCAATATGATCGCTCGCGGCGGGTTCAATCTTGGGTCAGTTTAAAAAGTGACGGAGCTGAAGCAAGGTTACCGGTAGTCCTGTATGAAAAGTAAACACGTGGATCCACCCACAGCATGCGGAATCGAGCTACTTTTTTACGACAGTCATAACGCGGGGTGGGGGGAGAAAGAAACAGGCCGCATGGAGACAGAATGGCTCCAGATTTTACAGCGACGCATTACGGATTTGCCCCTTTCCTTATTCTTTGATGTATGGTGGCACTTTGCTGCCCTGTAGTTCACCTTTTCCTCATTGTGCCAGAGTTCACCGAGTACATGTCACACTCCCCCAGTCTCGAATTATCTCCTTTCTAATGCCCCAACTGGACCTGATACCTAATTGGACCCTGAGCTTTGTTTTTGGAAACAAACTCCACGTTATGTTGTGCTGTATTTCAGGCATGAATTCATTTCAACAACACAGCTACTGTATATAAGCTATTAAACTACTGATCCTGGTCCTGCAGCAGCCCTGCCTTGCACCTCTGCTCTAAAACACCGAGGCTATTTCAACTTTTTAATCAGCTGATGAGTTGATTCAGGTGTATTAGGAGCAGGGAACACAATCATTAGATGTCTATTAGCACTGTTGATTAAAAAAAAAAAACTTTGCTAAATGTTCCAGGGTTATCTTCAGACTTGTGTAGGATATTGTGTAATGATTTGGTCTTCATCAGAATCATAACAATGTGTAAAGGGCTTAAAATGGTGTCCTTTGCCCTCTGTGTGTGCCACAGGCACACTACCCGAAGTTCAAGTATAGTTCATTTACACAATAAAGGAGATAAGGTTGTAACTGCTCATGTGGAACACCCTCCATTGAAAACAGGGAGGTGTTGCGTGATTAGCAGATGCTCAGATCTCTAGAAATTGGCATATATCCTGCACTTTAATCTTAAGATGCACATTAGGTTTGAGCACGTCCTTGCTGTTTTATAAAGGATACAAAGAAGCAGGTCTACATTATAAAAGGCAAAGTAAGCCTTGATTTCTGCGTTCCATTATAGTGCATGATGGGATAATGAGCTCAACTGGGATTTTATCTGTTTCCTTACAGAGCAACCTCTCTGCACCAAATATTCTAGGGTTTTTATTTATTTATTTATTAAAGAATTTGTATTATTCTGCACACAGAGATCTGTTAAACTTTACAACAGATTCCACAGACCCTTCCTGACCCTAACACAACTATTCAAATACCAGACTATTTGAATAATAACAAATCATGTCTTAGCTATCTGTTGGAATTAGACAGCTGTTCATCTTTGAATTTTCTCTTATCCAGGCTAATTTTATTTATTGACTCTGGCGTGCATAATGTTGCAAATTGAACACATCTTTCATAGCTGTTTAATCAGCAGTTTGGCCACCAGAGTGAGGCTGGAGTGCAGTTGGACACCAGCAGTGTGAGAGTTAATCAAACACTTAGTGTTCAGATTCTGTCTGTGCGCGTTGTTTATTACCGAGAGGGACTTGTGCGCTTTAACGTCATGGAGTGTTTGCTACTCTGTGCGCGTGCGCGGTTAGAGCAGGAGACCCCCCCACTGACCCGTTGCTGACCCGCACTCACAGACCCTGACATGCGGGTGAACTCCGGCACCAAACCCTCGCCAAGTTCACAGTCCATCAAAGGAGAAGATAACGGAGTACGAGCGCCACTAACAGCGCGCGCGCACACACACACACACACACACACACACACACACACAGCACTTACAGTCGAGTTAAAACAGACTTCTCTTGCATGGGAACTTTGTTTAGAAATATTTGCTCTCTGGGTTCCTCTCCGAGTCTGAAAGTGACTTCTCTTCATTATTCATCCTGTAGAGAAACAAACCGATTTCATTTCCAACACGATTTCCATTTCTCCCCTAAAATAACTCTCCTGTCTCATTTAGAGTTTTTCCTATGAAAATGTAAATTCTCCACACTGCTTTCCCCACATGTCTGTCTAAATGAATGAATGAATAAATAAATAAATAAATGTAATTGCATGTAAGCATAAAGTGATTTTTTTTTTTTTTTGCTTTAATTAACCGCAAAATATTTTTTGGAATCATCACATCATCACCATCAGCACATCATCATGATCACATCATCATCATGATCACATCATCATCATCATGATCACATCATCATCAAATCATCATCATCGTCATTACGATCACATCATCACATCATCATGATCACACCATCATCATCATCACATTAAATCATCGTCGTCATTACAGTCACATCATCACATCACACCATCGTCATTATCATCACATCACATCATCATGATATTGATGGCAAAGAGGAGTTAGAACAGAACACTCTTTCTTACACAGACACTAATATTATATGATATAAAATAAACATACCCCTCCTTGGATAGCCACCTTATCATGGTGAAGGGGTTTGCATGTCCTAATGATCATAGGAGCTATGTTGTCTGGGGCATTATGCCCCTGGTAGGGTCACCCAAGGCAAACAGGTCCTAGGTGAAGGTCCAGACTAAGTGCAGTTCAGAATAAAGAAAAACTGTTGACTGTTGTTTGTGCTTATGCACCTAATGACAGTTCAGAGTACCCACCCTATTTGGAGTTTTTAGGGGGAGTGTTAGAAATCGCTCCCCCTGGGGACTCCCTCATTGTCCTGGAAGACTTGATCGCCCATGTAGGCAACGACAGGGTGACTTGAAAGGGTGTGATTGGTGGTACAGTTTCTCCGATCTGAACACGAATGGTTTTTCATTGCTGGACTTCTGTGCTCATCACCATGTTCAAACATAAGGGTGTCCATAAGTGCACTTGGCACTAGGACACCCTAGGCTGCAGTTCGATGATTGACTTTGTAGTCGTGTCATCGGAATTGTAGCCGCATATTCTGGACACTCGGGTGAATAGAAGAGCTGAGCTGTCAACCGAGCACCACCTGGTGGTGAGCTAACTCAGATGGCGGATGGATGAGATCCGCCCTAAATATCTCAGGGTTCTGGATGTTGTAAAACTGTCTTGGTTGACACGTCTCTGCAACATTGCATGGTCATCGGGGGCCGTACAAAACCGGGGTGGTAGTTCCCTTTTTAAAAAGGGGGATTGGAGGGTGTGTTCCAACTATTGTGTAATTATGCTCCTCAGCCTACCTGGGAAAGTGTAAAAGAGTACTGGAGAGGAGGATCCTTCTGATGGTTGAACCTCGGATTCAGGAA
Source organism: Neosilurus mollespiculum (assembly GCA_030014195.1). Lineage (NCBI taxonomy): Eukaryota > Metazoa > Chordata > Actinopteri > Siluriformes > Plotosidae > Neosilurus > Neosilurus mollespiculum. The sequence continues at coordinate 23,722,542 of JAQMYF010000021.1, forward strand.
GAACAATGTAGTTTTCGTCCTGGCCGCAGCACTCTCAACCAGCTCTATACACTCTACAGGATCCTGGAGGGGGCATGGAAGTTTGCCCAATCTGCACACATGTGCTTTGTGGATTTAGAGAAAGCTTCCAACCATGTCCCTCGGGGGGTCTTGTGGGGTGTGCTCTGGGAATACGGTGTACTGGACCCGTTGCTACGGGCCATTGGGTCTCTGTACCACTGGAGCCAGAGCTTTGTCTGCATTGGTAACAACAGGCTGAATTCGTTTCCGGTGAGGGTTGGAGTCCCCCAAGGCTGTCTTTTGTCACCAGTTCTGTTCATAATTTTTATGGACCGAATTTCTAGGTGCAGTCGTGGCATTCTGGTTGAGGGGTTTTAGTTTGGTGGCCATAGGATCTCGTCTCTGCTTTTTGCAGATGATGTTGTCCTTTTGGCTTCATCAAGCTGAGACCTTCAGCTCTCATTGGAGCGATTCGCAGCTGAGTGTGAAGTGGCTGGGATAAGAATCAGCACCTCCAAGTCCGAGACCATAGTTCTCAGCTGGAAAAGAGTGGAATGTCTTATCTCTGGGTCTTGTTTATGAGTGAGGGAAGGATGGAATGGGAGATCGACGAGTGGATCGGTGCAGCCTCTGCTTAAAGCGGAGCTTGTACCGGTACGTCGTGGTGAAGAGAGAGCTGAACCAAGGCAAAGCTCTCAATTTACCAGTCGATCTATGTTTCAACCCTCACCTATGGTCATGAGCGTTGGGTAGTGACCAAAGAACGAGTGCAGATACAGGCGGCCGAAATGAGCTTCCTTCGCAGGGTGGTGGGGCTCTCCCTCAGACATAGGGTGAGAAGCTCAGCCATCCAGAAGGAGCTCGGTGTAGAATCGCTGCTCCTCTGCATTGCGAGGAGCCAGTTGAGGTGGCTCGGGCATCTGATTAGAATGCCCAGAACATGCTGGATAGACTATGTCTCTTGGCTGCTCTGGGAACGCCTCGGTGTCACCCTGGAAGAGTTGGAGGAAGTGGCTGGGGAGAGGGACATCTGTATTTAAGCCTCCACTTGGTCTCTTCTGTGACCCTGTTCCTGCAATGAATTTCAATGATTTTCTTGATTAAAATTAAGTGTAAGTGGAACTCTAATAAATTAGAACAATATAAATGCAGTATATTTACATTTAGTTACATCTTTGATGGGGTTTGATGTCCACCTAACAGCAAAAAAGTCCTAGCTTCGAGTCCTGGGCTCGGTGAGGGCGTTTCTGTGTGAAGTTTGCATGCAATCCCCGTGCTTGCATGGGTTTCCTCTGGGTACTCCGTTGTCCTCCCACAGTCCAAAGCCTTGTACAATGGGCTAATTGGCTGTTCCAAATTGCCCCTAGGTGTGAGTGTGAATGGTTGTGTGAGTGCTGGTCCTGCGATGGACTGGTGAGCTGTTCAGGGTGTTTTCTGGGTGAGGCAGAGAACTTTCTAAAGTATCCTCAACACACATCCAAAGTATCCTAAACACAGTGAAGCAGGATGACGGAAGCATCATGCTAAGCATTGTCCTTGGCTTCTTAATTATTTCTCTATCTTAAGTTTTCTTTAGCAATCACTGACATTTGAACAGTGTCTTGTGCCATTCATATTTATTTTTTAAATGGATTTAATAGTGCTATAAAAGATGTTCAGAGTTTGGAATAGCTTAAAATAATGAGAAATATAACACTACAAAGTCCAGAATAGATCAAGTGAGTAAATACTTATTCAAACAACTCATGTATATGAAACTGTAAGAACCTTTAGAATCCAGCGCATACCCTTCATTAGTGAAATATTTTAATGAATTGTTAAATTTACAGAATTATACATTTATAAAGGTCAGATATTTATTTATAAAGGTTACTATTCTGAATTTAATTTTTAGAAAAATTGATGAGTTCAATGTTGTGGCGAAGTGTCAAGTTCACGACGCAAGAGATCCAAATTCCTTTTTCAGGTGTTTATTTAGCCTTTAGGAAAAGAAAAGCATACAATCAATCACACAGAAGAAATTGTTCCAAGAGAA
>JAQMYF010000021.1:23735310-23753873 GCA_030014195.1 Neosilurus mollespiculum
CATGAACTGAATGAGACGTTAACCTTATAGGGTAGGGGCAGGGTGAGGCAGTAAAGCCTGAACATTGGCACTCTCTTTCTTTAATCTCTGAACAAGGCACCTGTCCTGATCAAAGGACACTTGAATCCTAAAACTCCTTAAAAAATTTAAGGCAGTTGACAAAATGCCTTAATCACTCATCACTGGTGATTTGATAGACTCGAAAAATTCTCCTGTTCCAGGTCACACATTCTACCATTATTGCGTCCCCTCTATATACATAATCAGCACACTTCTAAGAGCATACATTTCACTGGACAGGACACTGAAGGGGGAAACTGCTCAAAACAAGCCTAGAAATGCATCATAATAGAATAATACATTAGTCTGGTGATTGGCAGAGTGAAAGAGTCTTGATGCAGCTACTAAAAACATGGGATGTATGACCATATACAAAGTGTTACATACTTTTATTTACTATTTGTTCCTATATTTTTACTTACCTAAAAATTGGATGCCATATTATAATTGTTCTCACACACACACACACACACACACACCTATATATTCTGGGGAAAAAAAAATTGCCCTTCGGTTAGGGATGTGAGTATGTACAGCACTGTGAACAGCACAAGGCTTACATAAAAAAAAATAAAAAAAAATGATTAAGAAGATATAGGAGTTCAGAGGGACCTAAGGGTGAGGTATACAGGCTCATACTTTTTATTTTAAAGAATTACAGCGTACAGTCGGAGAACTGTTCAAGCAGAGCACATTAAAAGTTTAGATATTATACAATTAGCAGACTCTAATTTTGCATTTCAGACACCAGTGGAGCACCAAAGTACGATTCATGATCCAAAAATCTCCACAGCTTCTTCCCAACCTCCCCAGATACTTGGGGATACCTGGGGCTGTAAGGCCTGTTTGGCTTCTGCCTCCAATTTATGTTCTTTTTGCTCTCTATGCCTGCTCTGCTCTGGTTGCCTTTCTGAAGCCTTTCCATAGGCTGCAGAGCCCCGTTGCAACCTGATGCCGGTACAGAGGATGGGCAGAGATATCGCTTTGCATGGGGGCAGTAGGAAAAGGCCAGCTAATCAGAAGGCCTAACAGGCTGTGACACATCAGTGTGCCATAAAAACAAATCCTCAAAAACCTTGTGTTTACAGGCAGCTCAGACAGCATTAGAGGGAAAATGTAAACATGCATCAACCTCATTATTTGATCCTCTGGCATCATCTAGTATGGCTATTCAATATTCAACAAATTCTGTGTCTAACACAGTAACAGTGCTTTCAAACACATGTATCCAGTTCCAGTGCAAATTAAACATAATACAGATGATTTAATCTGATAACTGCTTAATGACTACTGATAAAATTCCCTGAGCTTTTCCTTTACTGACCCAATGTAGCTACTTCACCTCGGATCAGTTTCGGATGTTGAATTGATGAGGTCTGGTGCTTACCTGTCGAAGGTCAATAAACGCCAGCTGTAACGTGTCTCCCTGGAATCCCGGCACAGGCTCTGAACTGGCAAATACTGTAAGCATAACAACAACGTAATAATGATATACTACTAATAATGATAATAATACAAATAAAAATAATAATGATAATATTTTGCAACACTCAATTACTCAGTTTGGAATGTTATATCCACCAACTGTTGAATATTATTTTTAGAAGTCATTACATTTGTAGATTTATTCTGCCAGTAGTCATTTTTGGGAGCATCTAGTTACTACATGAGGAACATGTAAGCAGGTACTTATTCCACACAGTAGAGCAACAGATGTGAATTCATTGTCAGAGGTGACTGGTATTAAAATGCAGTGTTTTGCCAGATGAAGAACTAATCTATATTATAAAGCCATGAGCCTATCCCACTTCTCGATTCCCAGCCATTGAGGCGGCCTCAGGTATCCCCTGTACTACTAAACCATGAGATGAGCTCTGATTCATCGACTTGTAGAAATGTTTCTTATGTTAACTACTTGATTCATTTTATTGGCATTAATTAAAGACTATAAAAAAAGAAAGAAAGAAAGCCAACCGACAGAAACCCATACATTAAAACAAATAAAACGAATCATTCAATCATCACAAATAAATGCCGGCGTATAAACAGAGCAGACGCTGGTCTGTCTGCACAGAACCTCAAACTGTAAATAAATACCTCAGCTGAAGAAGGATTTACTGTAGTGTATGCCACACTGGCCTGCAGTGCTTATGAGGGAAACCTTGTTTAATGACTGGCATGTTTTTTTTCAGTGGATGGAAAGTGGCTTTATAAATCAGTTCCTTTTGGCATCTTTTAACACTGTGAAACTGTTTCAATCCAACTCGCTGGACAGAGACACTTAATAAATAATCAAAATTTCATTACCACGAGGATACAGAAGAGATCATCTTTAACCTTCTCTCAAAATGAAGTTTTATATTTACATTTATGACATTTGGCAGACTTACAATTATTATTATTTTTTTTTTAAATCTCATTAATGCAACTGTGCAGTTGAGGGTTAAGGGCCTTGCTCAAGGGCCCAACAGTAGCAAATTGGATTTGAATGGATTGGATTGAATCCTGAACACCTCCCTAGTGTGGTGTTTTGGGCATGTCCAACAGGGAAGAGACACCGGGGTTGACCCAGAACACGCTGGAGGGACTATATCTCTGGCGGGTCTGGAAACACCTCAGTGTTTCCCCGGAAGAGCTGAAGGAAGTGGCTGGGGAGAGGGATGTCTGGACCTCACTGCTGAGGCTGCTGCCCCCTCGACCTGACCCCAGATCAAGTGGAAGATGATGACTGATGATGATGATAATGACTACAGAACAGATCTTAAGATGAGCAGATAAGTAATTAATACCAGAACCCACATAAGGCCTATTTGCTTCAATATCCATGCTTTGTGGAGGAGGTCCCCTGCACTCTATGAATGCCTCTCTAGTTTTCATGTTTCTTCACCAGTTTCTCTTCAGCTCGCACAATTCATACTCAGTTCAGCTTAATCTGTCTCTAGATTCCCGACATTTTCAGAGGTTGCTGCACAGCTAAAAAGGTTACTGTCATAAAATATAGTAACAATAAATTATTGATCATTATTGAATCAAAACTCCCACTACTGCTTTTCTTTTTTCATTCCACATTAGGGGTCATTTCATTTCTCCACGATGAACAGCATAATAAAAGCACTTTGTTCTTGAAGAAAATACATTCTTGGACTAGCCTGAAAAAACATTCACACACAACCTTAATAAAAGATTGATTAATATCCCCTAATGTGTGCTACAACTGTGAGCAATATACTGCCTGTGACCACAATGCTATGTGTGCAACAGCAAGCTACAGTATTGCACATATTGCAAGGTTTCTGTAACTGCAGAAACACGTTGTTGATGAGAGAGGTCGGATTATAGCGACCAGAACGGTGTGAGCTGACAAACAGCACCTCTTTATAACCGTGGTGAACAGAAAAGCATCTCACAACTTGAGGTTGATGAACTTCAATCACATCTGGTTTCACTCCACTCAACCCACAACAGGAATCTGAGGTACAGTCAGCTCTGACTCACAGAAACAGGACCATAATGTAGATATTTTTCCTAGTCTTACATGTATATTTATGGCATTTGGCAGATGCTCTTATAATTATAATTTTTTATACAACTGAGCAATTGAGGGTTAAGGGCCTTGCCCAAGGGTCCAACAGTGGTGGTACTGGGGAAGGAACCCAACATTCAGATCAGTAATCCATTACCTTAACCACTGAGCCACCACTGCCCCAGTCTTCAATATGTTAAGTTGGTATCTTCATCTTAGTGATGATCACCTGAACAGTTCTCACACTGAAACCCTAAAAAGACCCTTTCCCAGACTAGTAGGGTGCATACAATATTCGACACTAACTTTACCCTCAGTAAAACAGATTTCTATAAAGTATTTTCCTTTTGATTTTCCAAGGTGAGAAGTTTTTTCCACCAACTATTGTTTTTAAAAATGTATACGGTTTACATAAAATAAAAAAAAAGATGAATATATTTTAAGATTTATGTCACATCCTTGTTATATTTTCTCTTTCATACAAACAGATGGCTTAGTGTTAGCTTTTACTCCTCGTGTTATATACACTATATATTCAATACCAAGTGAACCACAGTAAGGACGTGCCTTATTTGGGCAGCTGAAATGCCATCGAATGCCTGCATACCAAGAATCCATGAATAAGATGTGTGAAAAGGGTCTTTAAACCCAGACCTGACTTTGACCCATTTTCCCTACAAAAGGAAATGAGAGTTTTCAGAATGTGCTACATGCTTTAGATGTGGATCTGTTTATTTTAGACACGTTTCTGAAAGCAGTAATTACCGAGTCTGGCCAAAATCCGCTAACAAGCACAGTGGCGTATGAAATGGCGCAAATGGCGTCACAGCGAACAACCAACTTCAAAGAAGTCTTTTTGGGTGAGAAAACCAAAAGTGCTGGCAATGGCAAGCAGGATACCATCTATTAAAACTTTCACCCAACTGAGCATGCAGTCAAATCCACACAGAGCTCCTTTATACACTTAGACCAAGTTTCTAGATATCTACAGATAGCATTCCAGACACAGATTAAATCTAATCCTCAGACTAAAAAGCTTTTTCAGTGGAAAACTCCTCTGACTCCTATTTAACCCAAGAATGTTTCTTCTGCTTTATTTAGAGAAATGACCTTCCTGTGAATTTAAAAGAGATTTAGACTGTTTCACTGACCACATGTAGTAAAACATTTAGAAACAGTACTTTAACTTTGACTTCAGTACAGTATTCGTTATACTGGTTTACCACCAAGTGGCTCAACTCAAAATATTACCCATAATCCTTGACATTTTTGCCATTCCAACACCATGCATGCTGTGCCATACCTAAGTAACTCATGCGGAGTTTAGTTCCCCCTTTAGCCGAGGTTCCACATGAGCCAAACCAGGAAATATGGGTGGAGCCAAAAATACCATTGACTGTTGGCCTGATCACGCGTCACGCCTGATCAGTGCAGTCACACAAATTAATGTGTGAAATATCTCCAATACAAACACCTTTAGTAGGATAATGTTCTTTTGTATTCTTTAGAAACGTACAGATTTCAGAGGCAGGTTTCAGTCCTTTTTTAAAGAACAGCTTAATGTCTCAGGTTCGATTGATCTATTTACTCACAGTAATGTTTTCTTATCCATTAAAGGGGTTGTGTCATGGTAGCTTGAAGAAAGTAGCCTAAATAACATTAATGGTGTTATCAAACAAAACGTGGGCATCTATATGAATGCAAATTTGGTTTATGATGCCTAACAGAAATTAATTTGGTTCATACAACGAATTTACTGGGATTTTGCCGCTGTATTTAGATCTCTGAATACAGTTCAGCCTAGCAAGATTTCAAAAAGTTCACAGAATCTATTCCAACTCACTCCATGTCAGGTTCAAAAACTTAAAATTCCTTTTCCTTTGCAAGTTAAAAGGCTATTTAACAAATATAGACTAGGATTTTGTACATTCTTTGAATATTTACATGACTTTTTGGCACCTGATTTTAATTTTTTTTAAAAAAGAGCTCACATTTCTGCCCCGCAATACACACCTGCCAACATTAGTCAGGATAAATCCCAAATGGCTTCTGTACTTTATTTGCACCCTGGAGAGGAAAAATACAAGACCCGTACTGGCGAAACCCAGTGCTTGTCGGCAAATTACACTGTGGGGAAAAAAAGCAAATTAAAGTAAAATTGAAAACGCTGGCTTGCTATCCGATTCTCTGACTATATGGTTGATACTGTTGTTATCATTGAATAACAGTCAAAGAATCGAATAGCATGTCAGTGTTTACACTTTCCTCCATAATGTAATTTGCCGTTTTTGCTAGATCAGGTTGCATATATACGTCCTATCTAGTGCTCTCATGAATAATCCGGAAAGACATTTGAGGTGCTTAAGATGTGCACGCCTACTGGTATTTTAGACTGATGTCAACTGGTAAGGATTGCTCTGAAGCATTCAAAATAAATTAAGTATTAACACACTCGGTTGTGGGCAGCCATTAAGTGAAAGTTTGGTCATTTGAAAGCATTAAATAACGAGAGAAACGCCACAGAATCTCCTCCTACATGCATGAGTGATTCATTGAAACACAAACACTCACTACGGAGAAGCATTATTAGATTCTGCTAAGTTGCAGGCTAAATAACAATCCATAACAACAAAGTAGCACAAAGATAACACTACCGTAAGAGAACTTGTTAGTTCTCTTATTTTGCAAAGTGCAGGACTTGAAATTCAGTAATAATGCCGGTGTCACAGTACTTACATTCACACTGGATGACGTCCAGGTTGAACTGCTGGATGGCCCCCATGCTGACCTGCTTGAGCTCTGTATCCAGCAGCATCTGCATCATGGACGTGGCTAGGTGCTTGCAGGCAGACATGCAGGCCGTTTGAGCTACTTTCCCCTAAACACACACACACACACAAAGACAGCAGAGATGACATCAATCAGTGCTGTGTTACCATTCTACTCCTCAGGTCACGTCAGCAAATATATACAGTTGTCATGATTCCCTCATGACAGCTCAATTTGATCTATTATGAGCATGTAAATAAAGCACTTCTCGACATTAAAGTTATACAGTCAGAAAATTACCCACAGTTTGTTTTACTTTAACGCTGGTTTTATCAGAACTCAATCCTTAAAAGGATCAACATAACACAGGGTGTCCCAAAAAACCTCCCATAAATAAAAAAAAAATCGTTAAAGACAATGAAATTATTATTTGCACACATGAAACTTTATTCTGTACAGTTTTTATACATCATGTTTTAAAGATGACATTCTCCAAATGGTAGCTGTCATTGTCTATAAACACTTGAAAGTGATTTCTGAAGGCTGACATGGCTTGACGGGTCATCGTCGAGTGGAACAGTGGCAAACTACTGCTGAATAGCAACTTTATGAGTTTACAGGCTTTAAGAGTTTGGGGTCAGGGAGTATACTCTCCTGATTTAGGGTAGCTCCACAGAAAAAAAAAACCCACAAGGGGCGAGGTCATAGGACCTGGTCGGCCACCCAACATCACCACACAATGATATCTCAAGATCCGGAAACATTTCCCTTAGCATTTCCAATGATCTTCAAGCTGTGTGTGCCATAGCGCCATCTTATTGAAACCACACGTTCAAGAGACCTGTTTCACCACCTCACCTGCCTCACTAAGTTTTATGTGTGCAAATAATAATTTGATTACCTGTAACCTTTTATTTTTTATGTACCTTTTAAATGTGGGAGGGTTTTTTTGTTTGTTTTTTTGGGGGGCCTGATGTCTACATCTCTAACCATGAGAAAGAATGTTATATGAGGCCTCTCACACACACACACACACACACACACACACACACACACACACACAAACTCATGCACTAGCTGGTACAACAACATACATGCTGATAACTTACTAATACAAAATATTTATACATAGTGAACACAGAAAACCATTGGATAAATAAATGAATAAACAAACAAACAAATAAATAAACAGGCAGAACCACTCTACATATCGGCCACCGTGTTTATTATTAGCATGTGAGAGGGAATTCATTACAAGGTCCATGTGAGTTATTTTTATGAAAAAAGTCCTGCACGCCAATATTTTGTTGGAGCGCCTTTTTCCTTGATTACTGTGAAGTATCACCATGGCACTGTTGCTTCAGTTGGTCAGGTCGAGGCTCAGCAACATTATGTGGCAATAAACTGAAGTCAACTGATGACCTGAATGTACAGAATGACCAGGTTATCACGTCAAAGGATTTTTCCTTCCATTATGAATATATACTCACTGTATTGTGATTTTATCTGTAATATTCTGGGACCATCCCATCTGAGCATGAGTACTGGTTTTTCAATGACCCTAAACACCTCAATAACTCATATTCTGTAGCAGCACTCACCGTCACACTTCACTGAACTTGAGCTCTGGATCTAGACTCTTTTACACCAAGTTAGTTTGGAGGTCTCAATAATCAGAAATGGGTGCATTTACTGGGTGGTCGTCTTGCCTACATAAAGCTCAGCAAAAATGCATAGCATTCTGCAGTGGAATCTTGACCATGCCTCGACTGTCACATGATGATCAATGATTGAATATCTGAAGCAGCAGGAATTTAATTTCCTTCCCGGGCCTGTGCATTCGCCTGAGTTGTCACCTATCGAACACCTGTGGGACAGCTTGTACGCAGAGTATCAGGCCGAGTACCAGCACCACAAAACAGGCAGGAACTGACATGATGTACTGGCATTGCAGGAAGAGCGGAGAAACATCCCACAGTTCAACATACAGAGGCTCGTCAGATCAGTGCACCGACAAATTACGGCCTGAATTAACTCAAATGGAGGTCATATTCCATACTGAACTTTGTTTTTGGGATGGACATTTTGTTATAATTTTGGAAAGAAAGGGTGCCTCAGGTTTGTCTAAAGTTGCAATATAGGATTTTGATTGTTATTGATTAATACTGTTCAAATTGATTTTAATTTAATTGACCATTACAAGACAAAATATTAAACATATATAAATTATTCTGAGTGTTGCGTTTTCATTGGCAGTGAGTATAAAATTAGTATAAAATGATAAAAAAAATAATAAAAGAGTGGTTCAGGGAGCATGAGCAATCATTTTCAATTCCTGATTTTAACCCTATTGGATGTGTTTGGATGCACTGAAGAAGACTTTATGGAGTGGTTCAATTTTCACCAATTCAAGACGTTGGTGAGAAATGAACCCACCACAGGAAGGAAAAAATTGTTGCGACGTTGCTTAAGTTTGATGAAACAATGCCATGGAGATTATGTGCTGTAATCAAGACATAAGGCTTGCCAGCACATTATTTTAGTGTGTGACTTCCTTTAGCTAGGTAGTGTATATAAAACAGCATACAGTAATGAACACATGGTAAAGCTTTACAATATGCACTGTAAAGTGGAGATCTAATGCATCCTATCATCATGCATTCAAAAAGGGCTCTAAAATCTATGTAATTTAACTCTCATTGCCTAGAGTAAAGACTGACACTGTACTGACACTTGCATCTACAGTTAAAAGGCTCCATACAGCATAACTGTTTCTGCTTCAATTTTTATAACAAAATTTTAACAAAAACAAAATTTTATATTTATTGTCTGATCAAGCAACTTTCACAAGCTGCTCAAATTCACATGGGACATTAGAGCACCCAACACACTGATATACTAACAACTTTGACGCTATGCTAGAACACAGAATGAGAAATAAAACCAAATCTGTTACAAAAACGAACCACTTCATACTAGAACTAATTTAACCAGTCAATGTACACACCACCATGAGTAATCAGTGGGAATTAATTAGTGAATTAATGTTAAAATGGCAAGATAATTAACTATACACATAGAGAAGGGTCTACTCTTATTTAAAAATAATACTGAATGTATTGGAGACCACTAACTGCCCTGTATTACAAACATATACTTACAAGCAAATGTCCAATTCAGTTACTCTCTATAGGATGGTTATGGATGTCCCAGCGCCACTGGGATCCAAACACATGAATTCTGGGAAAGCTATAACAAGCTAAGAACAGGAGTCATCAGGAGATGACATATCCCCCAGTCTCTACATGTCAGTAAATGAATTGTAGAAATATCAAAAGGCAAAACTACACTGCCTAGTAGAAGTACCTGGCAAGTTTAATGAAGAAATCTCAATTGGTTTCCGAGTTCTGGCCCTGAATTGAAATGGAGATGGACGGAGGGACTATATTTCTCAAATTATACTTCTCAAACTGAATTCGACAATCGATTGCAGTGTATGAATTTCAACAAGGTAGTGCTGTCTCAAATTGAGCACCGAAAGCTGTGTACTTACCAGAAAAGCATCATTTCATTTATCAGAAATTATAATCGCCCCATTTCACATCGTCTGCTAAAATTTTTGCTCACCACTATTTCAAATTCATTAATCTAAAACTTTCCTCAATTTTTGTGTTTCCTGCATCTTTGGCCAATGTTTTCACAAAATCGTGAACGTAAAAGCCCTGTAAGGAGACCGCAACCACTGAGAATGAGTGTGCCATTATACCCACAAAATTGCTACAGCTTTGAGTACATCATCCTGGTACTCATAATGCACTAAATATTGAGTTGTTTCACAGTGTGAACGCACTTATGTACTCAAAATAGCAAGTATAATTAAGCATGTAGACAAATTGAGACACATCACTGGTCTTGGATTACACATTGACAGTACTGGCCACAGTCGTGCCATGTTCAAACAAGCATGCGACAAAGCGACAGGCAATCATACATCATGTACGATTTCAACGAAATCAGCAAGCCACAAAACTTTAGTGCAACAAGCAACCTTTGAATTTAGACTCTCTCAGCTATACACAAACGGGGTGTGATGTGGTGAACCGATAAGCCAAATGATCGCATCAAATGAGTCCTAGGACCAATGAAATGGTAGGTAATCCTACATTTATTCATGTCCCCACTCACCACTTTAGTTCCTATCTAGTGTTACACACAGAAATGAAAAATTCATAACTATGGTTTCATTTTACCCTGTTATATTAAAATTGTGTCTCATTAAATGTACGTAGAGACAGTGTAATGAAAAGAAATAAGAGAGATCATGTTGTCTCTTGTGAGCTTTATTTGTGAATCTGGCATTCCTAGCGTAGCATGCACCATGTCAATCAAATGTAATACACTCTAAAATCCTATAAATTCAACAAAATGCCCAAAATACAAAGAAAGCTACTCATTATGGCCTTTTCGTTTTTCTAGGTTTACTAAAAAAATAAAAAAACACCAAATGGATGTGAGGGATATTGTCTTCATGCATGATGTCCATATGTCCTTCTGTCGACAGTTGTATTCTGTGCACTACACTACATCACTATTTTTGGTGTAGATGCTGGGTCTGCATAACTACACAAGCCTATTGATTTTCGTCGCAGTCTGATATCCAAAATGGCCGCCACACCTGCAATCATAAATTGGTATTTTGCGTGCTAAACCAAAAACGGCATAAACGATCATCAATATTTTTGGTGTGGATGTTAGTACCACTAACTACACAAGCCGATCCATTTTAGTCACAGATCAAAATCCAATATGGCCGCCACAGCTATAATGGAGTGCTTGTGATCATTATAATGCTTTAAAAATATAAGAGATAAACCATAAAAATGGTGTTTTTTTGCCTTTCTTATGTTCCTGTGTAGTAAATACTTAAACAATTACTTATTTAACGATTCATGTGCAGCAAAGGTTTATCCTGCTCAGATGTGCAATGGATCTGGAGTCTGCGCCAAGAACACTGGAATACAATTCCATCATGTATTAAACATGAGATAATGAGTGAAGAGCAGACTCAGGTTTTGGACCACTTTGTATGCCAGTTGAATAAATCCAAATCGCCTTTTTTAAAAGAGACGAAGCCTTCAAAAATCTTGTGCTCCATTCTGTCTGCTTTAACACACTACAGGACATTTCAAGCACACATTTTCATTGTGCTGTTAATGATCAGGCTGCATTTTGACTTGAGACTTGGACGGAAAACATAAGCAATAGTGGCTTTGGAAACGAATCTTAAGTGAGAATCCGTCCTATGTTAAGCAGATAAAGGCATCCATATGAAACAGTTAGGGGAAACGGATCAGGTAGGCATGACATTTGATCTGGTTCATTTTTGGAACAACAATGTGAAAAAGGAAGCAAAGCAAGCCCAGAGGCGAGTCCACACAGCGGACACAAGCATGCGCATTTTTTCCCCCTCTGGGGGTGTAAGGAGGGCATTTACTTACCGACATCGCAGCATGATCATTGGTGTTACTCTGAGCAGAGCCCCCAACAAAATAAAAAAAAACAGACAGGGAAAGAAAGTATGGCAACAATAAATGGACAGATAAAGAAAAGTTTGATAAACCAAGCATGCCTGGTAGAAAGTAATACAAGGTTCAGTAAAAGAGAAAGAGAGAGAGAGAGAGAGAGAGAGAGAGAGAGAGAGAGAGGACATTCCTAAACAAAACAAAGGAAAAAACAAAGAAATAAGCAGTGGAGATCAATCAGGAGACAAAGTAAGAATTTTTAAAGCAAGGGCAAGCTGGAGAGTAAAGCAGGCAAGAGGTGGGTCTTTAAAAACAGAAATGCACCCTTATCTGATGTTAGCTTCATGATTACATCCTTTAAAAAAATATACGAAAGTCTTTAAAAGTATGATGGTGATGTGGTTCTAATTAACCAGGAAGGCCAAGCATCAACGTCCAATATGAGCAGCTACCTCGAATAATCTTCTGCATGGCACATATTAAAAATAAAAATATTCTATTCTCTTGTATATTTTGTCTTTCTAAAAAGTTCTTCCGTCCACATAAAATCACAGGCACTCACAGTAAAAGAAACAGACACACCTACATGACTTAACACAAGACCATCACACTTACAAACACACACACATACTGGCCAGCATAACAAACATTTAAATCCACAAACCAAACACATACATGGCACCATTTAAAGCGCACAACGCAACTACGAGGATGTGAGCAAGCTTAGTGAGGCTTACCGGCAGGTGTGTGAAGACCTGGAAGGTGCTGCGCAAAAAGTTGATGAGGTCCATGAGGTAGCCACTGGCTCTGCCGTCTGACTCGGCCATGCCCCACTCATAGTCAGCCAGTTGGATAAATTCGTCGATCTTCTGGTTCAGCTTGGTGTAGATCTCGCCTTCTGCTGCATGCCTAGCATCCTAAAGACAACAGGGCCGTGTTACGAATAAATGAGGTCCTATAATCCCATAAAAGGTTTGGTTTATTACATACACCGAACAATTATAACATTACCACCTGCACAGTGTTATGTATGTGTGCTCTGATCGGTCACAGCATGGACTCCACAAGACCTCTGATGGTGTGCTCTGGTATTGGTCAGCAAAATGCTAGCCTCAGGTCCTTAAATCATGCACGTTAGAGTTAGGGCCACCAAGAATAGGTGACACAGATGCTCTATTTGGACCACTTGGTCCGCCCTTGGACTTTTGGTGGGTCCTAACCACAGCATACCAGGAACACCTCATAAGACATGCCGGTTAGAAATGCTTTCCCCATTTTTCCTGCTTCAAACACATAAACTTTGAAAACTAACTGTTCCCAGTATTAAGTGAATAGTCCTCAAATATATACACACAGACACATACATTGCCCGGCCAAAAAAAAAAAGTCGCACACACAAATATGTTGTTGTTCTGCCTTTAACCATGCTTACAGCATGTAATCATCATGCCACTGTTTCATCAAACTTAAGCAACATAGCATTTATTTTTTCATCCGGCATTGGGTTCACGTATGTATGTATATGCATATATGTGTTGTGTGTGTGTATATGTACATACATACATACACACACACACACACACATATATATATATATACATACATACATACATATACATACAAACACAGCATCCCCTGACAAGTGTCACTGTTGAGACACCAACTGCTTGTGGTGTTAGTGTTATGGCTGATCAGTGTATAAAGTCATAGCCTTAATATACAATTTTCTACAATTATGCAGAAGTTCTCACAGCTTCTTCCAAATAAGTGTGTGAGCAGGATATTTGGCCTTGTTGGATCAACACCTGTTTCTGACACGTCCTGGCGCAATAACGTCAGCGTCATTCCATATGTCATCTCATTGACTGACAGTTGCAAAGACAAAAACACCTTAATTATAAACCAGGCATGCCAAGAAACTAACCTTAAATGTGGAAAGGCCGTACAGTCTTGTGGTGTGGATGGTTTCAGGAGAGACGTTGGTAATGTTGGTGATGAAATCTTCCAGGTATTTACAAGCCTGCTCTAAGTGGGTGGTGTTTATGATGATCTGAACCAACTGTAAAAAAGCCACACAACTCCATCATGCGGCACGTGTTAACGTATGTTCTTTTAAACTGAAGTGTTATTTGACATGTGAGGTAACTACAGGGGTATGATGCTGACCTCAGTGAGTCCTATATGAGGCTTCCTGATGAGGTTCTGTAGGCAGCCGCTCAAAGTCCTGGTCAGCAGTAGGTTCGTAGATTTACGGAGCATGTCGTCAATCTCAGTAGAGCTGAAGGGAAGGATGAAGCAGTATGGGAGACAGCATGTGCACACATTTCCAGGACACGAGAGAACATGCAGTGATATTTTCTTTTTTTTTTTCTGTTTATGGTTCTACATGTCCAGATTCCTATCTATAACCAAGGCTGTAGTCTATAGCTGCGTTTTAAAGCTTAGTATAAACAATATTGGTTAAGACTAATTACACAACCCTGACTGTTGTTGTATTATGCACTACAGGCATGCAAGCAAGAAATAAAGACAATTCAGACATACTCTGCTGCCATCTTATCTGTTGTTTAACTCAGGTGACACCGCTCCAAATCAATTAGGGGACAGCATTGTTTGGTACATTTACCTTCTATAGATGTCGTACATTACAGTCGTACGGCACCATTCGACTACTATTAAATGCATGCTTATTATGACATCCTATAGATTGTGGTTTTTTTTGTGTACTACGCAGTATGGAAGTATGCATATTCAAATGCACCCTAACTGTAGCAAACAGCAAAAAGTAATTGGGGAAATTTTGGCATTTGTCACTGGTCCAGTATCAAGGCTTGCAATTATTTGTTTTCTGGTACCGATTGATGACTGCTACTAACAGACGCTCAACATGGTACTCAAGGCTAAAGGAACCAGCAGAGCTGTAGTGTGTTAAGTTTCAGCAACTCCACAAAACTGTCAAATTTCTTTGATGTGGTGGTGATGTATTTTATTTATGGCATGGACATTTTGTTGCCAATGTGACCAAATAGCCAAAGAAATAAAGTGGTGTTTAAATTTGTGTACTTTGTTTTCGTACACTATGTGCATTATACACATACTACACTTGCTTAATGCATGAATTTCGACAGCCAAATCGACCACTGCACATTGTGCACTTACAGGAAAAGGAAGCATTTCAGGTACCCAAAATGACAATTTCGCCATGTCATCACATCACCAACAAAAAAAATGTATATTTTATATTTATTTTTTAAATCCTGGAATCAATTACAAAGTACAGAATGAATCCTGTTAGTGAGTAATATCTACAGTATTATCAATATAACAAACAGTACAATCTAAGTGTAGTGCAAAATGCAAATGTATAACAGTGGATGTTGTTACTATATGGAGGAGTTGTACAGTTTAATGGCCACAGGTAGGAATGATTTCCTGTGTCGTTCAGTGGTACATTAAGGTGGTATCAGTCTCTCACTGAATGTGCACCTGTGACTGATCAGCATGTTGTGAAGCGGGTGGGAGGGATTGTTCAGTATTGTCATTTATTTTGGACAATATTCGCCTCTCTGACACTACCGTCAGAGAGTCCAGCTCCATCAACACAACGTTACTGTCCTTGCGGATCATTTTTTGTTCAGTTTGTTTGCGTCTGCAACCCTCAGCCTGCTGCCCCAGCATGCAACAGCATACAGGATGGCGCTGGCCACAACAGACTCATAAAACGTCCTTAGCAGTGTTCGGCAGATGTTAAATGACCTTAGCCGCCTCAGAAATTTGAGACGGCTCTGGTCCTTCTTGTAAAAAGTGGTAGTGTTCTTAACCCAGTCCAGTTTATCGTCAACATGAACTCCAAGGTATTTGTAATCCTCCACCATTTCCACATTGACGCCCTGGATGGAAACCGCTGGTGTTTTGGATCTCCTAATATCCACAATCAGTTCCTTGATTTTTGTTGCATTAAGCTGCAGATGATTCTGCTCACACCATGTGACAAAGGATTAACAATGACACCATCGCTCACCTTCAGGATGCAGTCACTTTAACTATTGTCAGCGTAATGCCTGACACGCATGTCTGTCATGTTGGTGGAAAAAAAAGTATAACTAGAGCGTCAAATTTCCTGAGACTCTTATTTGGGACAGTTCTTGTTCCATGTGCCACATGGGGGGTGGGAGACATGTATTCAGCCTTTAACCTTAACCTAGCTCTGACTGTTAACCAACTCAGCAGCAACAACTAGGTGTGAGTATTAACAGAATGCTGCTAGAGTGTTGATTTTGCAGATAGTGTGTGTGTGTGTGTGTGTGTGTGTGTGTGTGTGTGTGTGTAGGTGTTGATTGGGAGGGAGGGGTTTAGGTAAGCAAACAGTCAATAGAAAGGTCTCGAGGCCAGTCATTACCACTCCCTTAACATGACAAAGAAACAATTAGAGAGGAGTGTGAAATGTGCAGTAATTTGCATTGACTGCCCACAAGGGAAAAGATCGACCCTATCCCAACCACACACACCGTGCTTTAAGCAACCACTTCTTCTCATGCCATGCAACCAGTATTGGTATTAATAGGAATAGCTGAACACGACCACGAAATTCAGGCTCAAACATAAATATTATTTCCAGAGAGCAGCAGTCATGGTCAAAAATGTTGCGACTCCATGTCATGTCAGGGATGCAGATAAAACTGCCATCTGTAGGCTGGATACTCTTTGGGCCAGGAGAGCACCAAGCTTACAAAACACCTCACAAAAGACCTTAAAGAAAACAAATATTGGCAGAATGGCTGCTGGTGATTCAGAATGGAGCTTCCAACGGAGAGTTTGATAGAGGGTCAATTAAGTCTCTCTCTTCATCCACTTTTAGATAAGAGCTCCACAGTCCAGCACCGACAAGAGGTAACCGACAAAAGACCTAAGCTGTTGCTCAAATCCTGTACAGAAGACGGCCAGGTGCTCAGTGATAAAATCATTGGCCAATTTATCACTTTTTGAACAATTTGTTTAGGCAACTGAGGCAATAATGGACGCTAAAGCTCAAATTAACTCAGGGTAAACTTTTACTTATTCACTTTTACATAGAACAAATATTTTTGGATCAGCTTTAAGGTAGCACAAGTTTTTAAACTTGCTCTTTAAGTAAGAAAGTATGCATGTCTCTAAAACCCTGATATACCACAGGGGCCACAGAATACCAATGATTCACTGTGTTGGTGAATGAGATTCACTTTTCCAATAAGACCTTTTATTATATGGACACGGCAATATGTGCAGTCTGATTGGTCAATGTGCGTGCAATAAATCGTGTAGGAACTGTTAGCTAGCTGCAATGTGCCCTGTTGATTGGTCTATACAGACCTCACACTTGGTTAATAAGCAGTGTATATACCAAGGGTTTTATTCCTCTTACACCGCAGCAATTTGCCAATAATGATAGCTGATCTAGTTTTTTAGTGATGTGGAACATTGTAGAACATCCTCTTATCACTTCCTTCCTAGTTAACACTTACACTGTTGCAGCTAGCAAATTTTGTTGCTTTCTCTTTTTTTAAATTTTAAAAGCTTGTCTTATTACAGAGAAATTGCAGAAAGAGTTCACCTCTGACTTTTACAAATCTCTTAAAATGAAGGTTTCTTCTAGAAATGCTGCATAAAATCTCCTCACAGAAAAAAAAATATGTTTATTACCAGTGTCTGTACAAGACCTATAGTACACCTTCCTGCTGAATTCAAAAAGTGGCTTCAATACAAATCTTGCAGCTGGGAGCTACTTTCTGTGTCTTTTGTACTGCTGAACAGATCATCCAACGGTGATGAGCTACAAGATGCAAATTATGGTTTGGATGGTAATCTAATGATGCGAAGTGTAAAAAATAATCCTTTACTTCAATCACTTCTTTATATACTGTAGTTGTATAACAGCCTTCTGTGTACTACTTATTTTCTAATGTAAAGGAAAGAAAATACCGTGGCCATTCTAATGGATTTTGGAGGTCTGTGGCAAATATGGGAGGAGGAAATTTGCAAATGAAGACACAATTGAAAGCCGGTTCAAAAAACACAACACAGAAGTGATTCGGTGCTTGACCCACAGCAAATTTCAATAAGAACAAACATTGAGGAATGGAATCCACGCCCTCCCGGTTCTCGATGTAGCTCAAGTATTCTAAATTGAATGCCCAGAACACTTATTGGATAATGCCAGGATAGACACTAACACTCTTATTTTGGGGTAAGTAGACAAAGTAATAGACAATAAAAAATACAAAAGACATAAAACTTTACAAGGCAGATGTCAGGTAAATGTTTACAGATGTTGGGTGCGGCATCTGTACACATGGTGCAATTTATCAGTGAGAATTCAAACAGTGCTTCCAAACAGCTGTTTCACTCTATAGTGGACTATACATCAATAAATACACAGCTGCTTTCCCACTACCAAGCCAAATCCAGGTGAGGTAGTGGAAGCCAAAGACATTAACATATCTACTGAGATCTCAAGGGCTTTATCGCAGCTCCTCAGCGCTACGTAGGAACCAAAAGTGGCCCTGAGGCTTCGAAGATACCTAGACTAAATTGTATTCATTATCATCATCATCATCATCATCATCTTCTTCCGCCTATCCGGGGCCGGGTCGCGGAGGCAGCAGTCCAAGCAAGGATGCCCAGACCTCCCTCACCCCAGACACCTCCTCCAG
>JAQMYF010000021.1:23768069-23788771 GCA_030014195.1 Neosilurus mollespiculum
CAATAAGGCACCGAGACCCACGCCAACACTAAGGCACCGAGACCCACGCCAACACTAAGGCACCAAGACCCACGCCAATACTAAGACACCGAGACCCACGCCAACACTAACGCACCGAGACCCACACCAACACTAATGCACCGACACCCACACCAACACTAATGCACCGAGACCCAAGCCAACACTAACGCACCGAGACCCACGCCAACACTAACACACCGAGACCCACGCCAACACTAACACACCGAGACCCACGCCAACACTAACTGCTCCCAGACCCACGCCAACACTAAGGCACCGAGACCCACGCCAACACTAAGGCACCGAGACCCACTCCAACATTAAGGCACTGTGACCCACACCAAGACCCAGACTGAGCATTAAGATCAGGACCTAGACCAATACTGGATTTATGCAGTCCCTAGATGAATAGTGAATTCAATGCTCTCTTCTAGCCAGTTGATTCTGCTACCCTAGGCAGGCCACTACCACTATTAAAAACTGTAACCGAAAAGCCATTTAGTCCTCTATTGGGTACAAGGACTACTGGAAAAATTACTTTTTTTAACCAAGCCTAGTTACACAAATCTATTTTCCATGTATTTTTTTCACTTTGTTGCAGTGCTATGGATGAAAGCCCTCAGTTGTGAGTAACAGATCCATTTGTAGTGCTGACCTATCCTCCACTCAGTGACTATGCAGTTTTATCATAACCTGTATGGCCAAAGCTTAGGCCTTTCTGTCTGTTTGTTTTTTCCCCAACAACAGGAGGTTATGGCTCGGTCAATCCTATTAGTCGCTGGAGTGTTTCCCTGCATTTTTTCACTGTGTTTAAGGACACAGGATTAGTGCTGACCAAATGCGTGATAGCGGAGTTCAACAAAGCACTATTAATCTCACTCTAAACTCCTGAGAGTTTGCACTGGGTGGAAGAGAGAAACAATAGTGATGGCATGCCAGTCTAAACTATAAAAATCCCTGTGCCAATATAAGCCATTCATGTTTAGTAAGCTACTTCGCACAGAGGCAATTCATTGATTTCACACTGTCAACTCAGAGAGGGGATGACTGAGCAGTGTGCCCTGCAGGAATGTACCTCAATGGGGCAAAGAAAAAAAAATCCAAAAACATCCTTTCATAACTTCATAGAACCTCAATAGTAGTGTACATAACCCTGGTATTGTGTGACATACCAAAACAGTGTAGATGTGAAGACAGCGGTAAACAGGAGAGAAGTCCACCAGATCCTGTACTGTTAACACCTGGAGAGGAAGATCAAACCGAGGCCCAAGCATGAGCTTATGCCTTTAGGGCCAAGCACAGATATACAAAAGAATACAATGTATAAAACAATACATGTCTTGAATTAACTCACAGTAACATCTAGTTATAGCATTTATAAACGAATAAATCCGCCATACCTCATCATCAACCTCCTCTTCGTCGACTGATTGCTCTACACTCATGCCATTGTACGGGAGCGATGTTCTGCCATTGAGGCTGTGCAGAGGATTAGCACAGCTGAGATTCACCTGCTTCTGCACAGCACTGATAAAAGTCCTGTGCTGCTGGGCCTGGATCAAAACATCCATCACTCAGATTAGAAAAACCCATAGCTAGCAAATCCCAGATTCTCCTGATTCATCTCAAGCCAGATGTTTAAATTTGTAGTTTCCTTTTTTAAATGGTCAGGAAGTGCATACGTACTCCAAAAGACAAGGTGTAGTTTGTATATATCTGCTGTATAAAGACCTTTTATGCACTATGCATATCCATGCGGATCATTTGTACAAAAAAAAAAAATAAGATTGCTTGTGTTTCTATACTTAACATTTTCTTAATGAGGTAAATAAATAAATAAAAAAATAAAAATCTTCTTCTTATCTCTATAAACTCTGAAGCCATGTGAAGATTTTCTTCACAAGAATATCCAAAAACAAAGCAGACTTACCTGTCTCATTGCCGTTTCCCCAATCTTATCCGAGTGCTTTCTGATACTCTCCAGGAAATCTTTCAGGTCTGACATGGAGATCTCCTTGATCTCCTCGCGGAGTTTTGGCAGCGTCTCAGCCATGATCTGACAGAAACGGTACTGACTCACTCTGGGAATATAAATGTTCTCCAGTTGCTCCATGGTTTTCAGAGCAGCGTAGTATCTGGTATGGAGAACAAGAACGTGAGTGCATACATAAGGTTAACAGTGTGAAAAACATTACTACAGTATTTGAAATAAAAAATGCAGAATATACAGTACAGTGCACACACACACACACACACACACACACACACACACACACACACACACACACACTGTCTGATTGTCTAAAAGCAAATCACTACACACCAACTTAACTGCAACTTAAAGTGAAATGGAAGGAAAACCCGCCAAACTTTCCTTTTAAATTAAAGAGCTGAGTGTCAAAGGCATCTAGTACTAGTACCTAAAACTAATTCATTTGATTCATTATTTATAGAATTTTTTTTAAAAGCCCTCTGAGATTAGGTGCCAATAAGTCATTATAATGCACACCCCATACCAGTAGGTGGCGGTAATGCACTAAATAGCCATTTGCCAACCACCATAAAACAACAAAGTAGAATAAGAAGACCAAGAAGGTATAAAGAAGACAAAGTGCAGGATTATTAAAGGTAGTTTTAACTATATTTTAACTTGCTTAAAAAAAAGGGAATTCCGGATTAATCTGGGACCTTAAAACTGAAATTCCAAATTAATCCGGAATTTTATCACCCCTGTTATTTTCATCATCTTGTGGTTTTTATTTACATGTACGAAGTTGCAATCTGCTAAAATGCATTTAGTTTTTTGTTGTAGAGAGCAAAACTGGCCATACTCTCTCTTCCTTATCAATCAGAGCAACACAAATCAATCATGGTTATCTACAAGCTGGTGAATGCAGAAGAGTGCAAGTAAACTTGGCTGTAAATTGGCTGGCGTTAGCTTTCACCCTCTCTAGTTGTGGGCTGTTATATGATGGGGAAAGCTGAACAAACACTTAATAGAAATAATATTATTACATTACTATTGGCATCATTATTGTGTTTGCCCTAATTCGGCCAATGAGGTTTCCAGGTTGCTATATATTTTGTCAGAGTAATACACAGCTGAAATCAGAAAAAACCCACATTATTAATGCTGCTTGATAAAAATATGCTCTCATTTGGGTCCTGATGACATAAACAGCCTTTATTGTGATGACACGTTCATTCCACTGAGCTTTTTCATACATCCATTAACTAATGTGAGCACTGAATCGAGTGCTGTGCCCTTCCCAGGAAGCATTACTGTGAAAGCGTGCCTGCCTAAATAGAGTAGGTCCCGGCCCAGTCATTAGCGAGCAGGGGCGACCTGCACATTAACGTAAATACGCACTGCAATAATTGCCTCCATTTGGAGGAGGCCTGCAATGGGTGAGCTGGTGTGGGCTACATCTGTGAAGAAGGGCATATACAAAGTCAACTATCCCTGCGCTAGGAAAGGTTATTCATTTATGGCGTGCTATGACTGCGCAGGACAAAAGGGGTCATTACTTTGAAGTTTGGTGTGAGCCTGCACTGATCCTGTGCCTCTTCTCTGAATGTGGGTTAACATCTTTCAAATTTTTATTTTTTTTAAACCAAAGAATTGTGACCAAAGCAGCAAAGTTTCATAAGAGCCACAAGCAGTAAGATTGAACAGTATTGTGATAAAACATTTGATAAAGACAAGGCCTGTTACCTTTTGGATTCAAGCTGTTCCTTCAGTTTGCTGTACATTTCCAAAACTGTAAATAAGAAACAGGATAGTCTCTTATGAACATAACAAAATAACATACATATACATTAAAAACAAGCAAAGAGAAATCAGCGAAAGACCAAATTTCAAGACAGTATGGTATTTTAAAAGAAAATACACTGTGATGACTGCTAACTGAAAAGTGGTTTGAATGGCTGGAAACTTGTGGATGTTTTATCATTTAAAGCTCTACACACAGGCAGGGACAAATCCACGAGCTAGCCCACATAACACAAACACTAGTGTGCTACTCAAGTTCATGTTTCCTGTCATGGAGGGGGCATGTGCATGCTTACACCCCTCACTGGGTGGTGGTGGTCGTGAGATAGGGAAGGCAATACTTGGCGGGTGGGAAATGGACACGACTAAATTAGGGGAGAAAATGCGGGAAAATGAAGAAGACAAAAAAGTCCATGTTTCCGTTTCCCAGAAATCTAAATTATTAAAAGTGTATTAAAAAATAAAATGTAATTAAATAAATAAAGTATTGTAATACAATACGGAAAGCTAGTTAGCTAGCAAGTAATTGAGCCAGCTGGTCAGCAAGTAATATTGACTAATAGTGACTGAGCCAGCGCATGTATTGACATAATCAATTAACTGCCCAGCAATTCAGCTGTTTTTTTCCTCTTCATAAGTTTGTACAGCATGTTTATTTTCCCCCTAGATATTTAACTGTAGGGCCATTAAACTTACACTGAACTTAACGCGTGCTTGATTTCTACAATTTTCCCAACATATCTACATGTTACTATGAAAAAAGGTCCATGCAATCTAATTAATATGGATGGAAATCGCCAGGGACCAACAAATACATTATCACAATACCTACAGCAGGCGCTAATTCGATTTGTATTGCGATTCTGTAAGTATCGCAATTCTACTGTATGTAATATCTTGATTCGATTCAAGTTTTTTCACTTTTTTGTTGTTTTAGTGAGTGAGTGAATGATTGCTTCAGCCAACAATTTTTCAGTTATATTCAGGACAAGAACAATTTAGAATCCAACATTTCTTACGGCAGAAACACGCTGATGGCAATCCAACGGCCTTCTCTTTTCAAACAACAGCAGTGGTTGTTTTACATGCCTCTCACCACAGACAGTGAGGGACATGGCCGGCCTTTGATAACCCAGTTAGCTGCACTGGGGGGACAACCGTGACAACTCGGTGATAGATTGAACCCCTGATCCTCAGATCAGTAAGCCAGCACCCTACCACCACTGCCCCTTGTTACAAGTTTAAAATCTTGAACCATGTAAAGAAAAGTTGAGTCATATCTGTAAAATTTTAAACCTTGAAAGCTTTATTTAAGAGTTGCATGACTGAATTAATGATGAGTAATTAAATATAACATACTGCTTACAACATGAAGGACCTTCAAAAACCAAGGGTACAGTTTAAACAATACGAAATCATGTCAAATACAATTAATAAAAAAAAAGATCTATTTTTGTAGCCAGTGTGGCGGTACATGACTCACTGCATAAAATAAATGTGATATATAACTAAATATTCCAACCTCCACTAATTCATTCATACATTTTCTGAACCGCTTAATCCTAATTAGGGTCGTGAGGAGGCTCACGCCCATCGCAGCCGACTCTGGGCGAGGACAGAATACACCCTGGACAGCGTGCCAGGACGTCTACAGCTGACGGCTATATGTAGCCTGTAACTCTTGACGAAAATCAGCAATGGTTCTTTTACATGCCTCTCGCCATAGACAGTGAGAGACATGGCCGGCCTTTGATAACCCAGTTAGCTGCACTGGGGGCCACTAACTAATTAAACTGCCCAGTAAAATGTATGTAAAAGGGATACTAAGAATATTTGGCCAATTTGCATAGGTGCACTGACAGAAAAAGTCAAAATGTAAGTACGCCAGATTAAAAAGTGTGCATGAGATAAATATATACATGTCAAATCAGACCCTTTTGCATAAGAAGACTATGGCTAAATTAAAATTAAACTATGCATAAACGCACTGACTAACTGTAAACCTGATGTCAGCATTGCAGTAAAATGCAATGTAGTAGTTGTGTGTGTGTGTGTGTGTGTGAGATCAACATCCTAAATCTTACCAGGGATACAGAGCTGGAGCTTCTCCACGGTGGTGGTCATGTTCCTCTGCTGAACCCTGCAGCGAATCACCTCTTCTGTCCGAGCTGTCACCTTACATAAGAGAAGGTCAAAGAGTACAGAGCCCTCATAATTAATAAGACAGGTCACGCCGCGCTATTGTCCGATCTTTTCTAACAGCAGAAGTGTTGACAAAAGCCGCAGCGTACCGTACCTCTCGCCCGGCGTCTTGAAGTCTTCGATTGGTGTCGGTCACTTGGCCCTTAGAACATAAGATCACTTTTGTTAGACAAATAAGCGCACAAAGCCCCGTTGTAGCTGCTAACCCTCATAATCAGATCATACTTGATGAGGAGTCAGGAACAAAGGGATGCAAATTCAAATTAAAATGGGCAGTGGAACTTGAACTTTTGGTCGGCGTGGAGCTATTAAGCGCGATAATCTCTTATGACAGCCCTTTCTAACAGATTCTGTGACAAACTTCTCAATTCCACTTGGGATTTTTGAACTCTGCTTGCTCCTCCGGGTTCTGTCAAACAATTCAAATCAATGACCCAATTGACCACTGGTCCCTTCTGATAACCTCAATGAGCTCTATGCGCCACTCATTGTACAGGACCAGAAGCGGATTGCATTTTCTGGTAATTAAGCATTCGTATTTTCGGGCTGAATGAAAGCACTGGGTGGCTGATTAACAGCAAATGTGGATATGATGCAACAGAATAGCAGCACAGGTGCAGGGGACCGCATGACCGCGGACTTTCCCACATAGAACGTCTCATTAGGTCATCCTAATAAGAAAGCACATTTCAGAGTTTATTAAAAATCTCATTAATCCTCAGACAAAGAGGGGGACAGTGACCCCAGTGATGCAGGGTTTGCCCTCTTGTTATCTGAATATGCTTTATATAATTAAAAGCTTTACTGAGCCACTCCTGCACCGTTTGCTGCACATCTTTCCCTTTCCGAAGTGTAAAGAGAGCTAAAGAGAGTTGGCCTCCGATTCAGCTCAGGGCAGCTATGTGTGTTATTCAGCAGCAAATTAGAAAGATTTTTGTTTATAGTTTGGATTTTAGGTGACCAAACACAAGCTTTATTCCTGAGGGTGAAACTCACAGCTTGTGCA
Organism: Neosilurus mollespiculum; assembly: GCA_030014195.1. Classification (NCBI taxonomy): domain Eukaryota; kingdom Metazoa; phylum Chordata; class Actinopteri; order Siluriformes; family Plotosidae; genus Neosilurus; species Neosilurus mollespiculum. The sequence continues at coordinate 23,775,071 of JAQMYF010000021.1, forward strand.
AGGTGACCCATATCACTTAAAACAGGAGACATCGATAAGATTTTGGGTCACATCACCAGAGCACTTCACATCACATCACCATAACAAATCATCTAAAAAGAGATCAATTCAGTACCCACTACTTTTTTTTTTTTTTTTCTTAATAAGTTAGCTGATCATGGTGTTTCACGCCCAGTTCAGTGAACTCTGTTTCATGTAGGGGGCAGAATTCGAAACCAAGCTTGAATCCCATCGTAATCCTGCCCTGAAGCCTCTGACATTCCTGAAACTGAGAAGAGTTACGATCCTTACTGGCTGTACAGACCAACTAAGACTCAAAATTTATAATTTGTATATTTTTATCTTGTTAATACTAATCCTATACTATTCGTGGACACATGCAGATGCTCAGCCTGCCCGCGATGGTATTTACGAGTTAGTAACTATTCCACTTACCATCAGCTTCTCTGCATCCGCTCGGACTTTCAGGAGCTCTGTAATGGCATCAACGAAACCTTGATGGTGGAAGTTGCACATCTTCTCAATCTCTCGGTCATGGTTTCGTATTCTGGCATCCAGTTTTTCCATAAACCGCTTATGTGCGTTAGGCTGGTCATCGTATACAGATCTAAAATGACAAGTTTAACAAGTGTTAAGCAAAACACTATAAAAAAGGGTTTGCTTTAAGTCACTTCACCCACACTCAATGGTTTAGACTTTATGGGTGTAACCAATCAGCATTCCACAGAAGGTCTCAAATAAATAAGTATGTATGATAATAAATTATATATATATATATATATATATATATATATATATATATATATGTGTGTGTGTGTGTGTGTGTGTGTGTGTGTGTGTGTGTGTGTGTGTCCACACATTACCATGGAGTTCACGGTATTCATCAGTTTGTTATTTCTTTATCTAAGTATAACAGATCGTTGCTATGAAACATATGCTTGTATGAACAAAGTTATTATTCAATCATTAAATTGACTTTACATTAATAAAATCCTTTTAAAAATCAAATTTTTTTAAGTAGCCATGCAAAAAGTGGGAGACAATACAGTGAGCCAATGATTAACGAAAAATAAACCGCTTCAGGGTGATTCAAGACCCCTCCGCTGGCCACTGCGGTCCTGATCCCCCTGTCTCTTATGAGTAATAAATGTTGAAATAAGAGCACTTCGACAGCGCAGACCTCCAGCGCAGTTGTTGCTGACATCTTTAATTATGCACAGTGCGAACCCAATCTTAACCAATCCGATTCAGACACAGCAAACCAATTATCATGAGTTTAAAAAATGCGGTTGATCAGTACGTTTAGTATTAAAAGAGCAATGTCATGGCTGTTTGAAAAAACAGCCTAAATAACATCAGTGGGTGGCCTGGCGAGCTGTCCAGGGTGTATCCTGCCTTGCCCAGAGTCGGCTGAGATGGATGCCGGCCTCCCCGCGATCCTAATTAGGATTAAGTGGTTCAGAAAATGAATGGATGGATCATCAGTGGGATTATCAAAGAAGATATTATATATGGATATTAATTTAATTTTCAAAGGCTAGTAGACATGAATTATTATTATTATTATTGTAGCTTTCTGATATACTGTATTAATCTCTGCATTTAACCCATCCAAAGTGAGCACACACACGTAAACAGTTGGCACAGCGGGCTGCCACACACATTGGGGGTGCCCGGAGAGCAGTTGGGGGTTAGGTGCCTTGTTCAAGGGCACTTCAGCTATGAAGGTGGAGAAAGGGAAGGTACATAACGTGAATTAGGTTCATACAACAGATTTACTAGGAGTCTGCAATGGGATCTCGGAAAACTGGTGCACACAAGGTTTCTTAAAATCCATTTCCATCTGCTCCATATCAGGTTTAAAACCTTAAAATCTCTTTTAAAGTTGCAAGTGGAAAGGCTACACCACATACATAGACGCATTCTGGCCATTCGTTGCATATTTACACGACTTTTGGCAAGTGAATTTTGGTAAAAATCGTGACACAGCTCTTTTAAGGTTATCTACTGTCCTTGCAGGACTAGAAATGAGCAGGAAAGGAAACAGAAACAGGTGGTTCATGCTGCGTCGAGGGCTGCTGCGGTGTTTGTGGACTTCACTTCTTTGGGTATGACTCAGACGCTCCAGATGGCCATGCACAGGGTCATGCTCACTGCGGAGATGGAGAGGAGACAGTGTGTGTGTGTGTGTGTGTGTGTACGTACATGCTGGAGGTTACATAAGATCTGAACTCACAATCTTTTAATCACCAGTACACAAACTTAATCACCAAGCCTGTTAGAAACTGTTAGTCTCTTAGTAATCTACTGCATATTTAAGCTCTGTTTAAATAAAATCTACACATTTGAATCATATCCTTCAGAATCGTCATTATTTTTACATCACTGTCTAAGACTGAACAGCAGCATGCCAGTGATTTCATCTCACAAAAAAAGGAGCAGCCTGCATCATGTTTTTTCTGAACTCTGTTTTGAATATTCAATATGGTTCAGATTATTTCTTCTACAGATCCCTAAATCACTAAACTGAGTCAGCACAGCATCAGTTGTAAAAATTAATTAGATAAGTACTCCAAGAGCGCCTCCTTGTGGATATAAATGGTAAAATCATTCTCCTGTCGCTGCACCAATGATGGTTTATGGCAACACTGTTCCTAAAGATACACCTCCTAACACTACTCAGATGTATACTTGGATTGAAACCGGCCTGAAATCAAACAAACATCAACAAGTTTTGTCACGTGAATGAATGTGAGTGGAGTAAATAAATAAATAAAATTAAATTAAATAAAATTAAGATAGCGGTAAAACTTCGTCTAATAAAATACCATGTGCACTGCATGATCATCATCATCATTCCTACAAGGCACATCACTGGCCTTGGGGTGCACCTGATGGGGTTAACACACTTGGAGTATGTCAATTCCAAGCAACTTTCAACATAGTTCCATATCCAGATCAGTGAACTGATGGATGAAAAATAGTTCTCTCAACGTTTACACTAGTAGCCCTTTTCCACTGATGGTGGTACCTCAAGACGCAACTGCTGGTCCCTAATCTAGAGCCGGTTCCAATCTTGTAACGACAGATGGAATAACTTTATTAGTTAATTTAATCACAGGGTCAACACACACACACCTAGCGCCAATCTGGAACCGCCAATTAGCCTAATGCGCATGTCTTTGGACTGTGGGAGGAAACCGGAGTACCCGGAGGAAACCCACACAAGCACAGGAACATGCAAATGCCCTTGCTGAGCCCAGGACTCGACCCCGGGACTTTCTTGCTGTGAAGTAGACATGCTACCATTATGACCATGACCACTACGCCACCATTAACCGTTATTTTACAGTACAAAAAGCAAGCAAAGCAGATGAGTTCTCTCCATCATGATTTTATCTCTAGTAATCTTACCTTAAAACATTTAAATGGAAATAATGCCAACTTCCACTATGTAACACCCCATAATCTATCCACTATCGACATTACTTTTCTGTCAGGAGGAGAAACTGGAGCCAGTCGCCTGACTTTGGGGGAGAGACGGGGTACACCTTGAACAGGCTCCAAATCCATCGCAGGGCTAACACAGACACAAATACCCTTCACACTCACATTCACACCTATGGCCAATTTAGAGTAGCAAGTTGATACTAGATTGACAATCTGCTTGTCTTTGGACTGTGGGAAGAAACCAGTGCACCCAGAGGAAACCCACAAACCAGGAGAACGTGCAAACTCAGCGCAGAATTGCCCCAGTCGGCCACAGGGTTCAAACCTAGAACGTTCCTGCTGAGAGATGACGATGATTACCATTACGCTACCCACTATGTCACATTTGGTTGTGCTGAAATGAAGGCCTGAGCTCAAAAGGCACCAAGACAGAGCTGGCTTCACACTGGCATCAGTATTGGCACCGTCCTGGCGGAAAAGAGGTTCGTTTTGACCCTAACCACTGCTTAGAACTGCCTTAATCTGAGGGAGGAAAGAAAAAAGACTAAAGGGCACTTCAATAAAAAAATCAGGATGTTGCACATGCTTGTGGTAAGGTGTAATTTGTTTGTCAAAATCTCATGCAAACAACCCGGTGCTTCACAACCAGCTCCAGACTAAAGGCGTGAAGAAGGAAGGTCAAACAGAGAAAAATAATATATTCAATCACTTATTTTCATATAAATATTCCACACAGACAGTCGGCCCTCATGTCAACCAGAATGTTACAACCCCAACTCCAAAAAAGTTGACACAGTAGGGAAAATGTGAATTAAAAAAAAAAAAAACAAAGTAGTGATTTATAAATTAACTTTGACTTGTATTTTAATGTAGACGGTATGAACTTCTTACTATTTAATGTTTTGTCTTCATTTCATTTGTAAATATACATCCTTTCCTGTCATTCAGACCTGCAACACATTTTAGGGCTTCAGCAATTTTAGGCTAGGAATGAGGTAAATTGGTTAAATAATAATGTGATTTGAAACAGGTGATGTCAACAGGTGATTGTAATCATGATTTGGTACAAAAGCAACATCCAAGAAAGGCCTAGTCCTTCCCGAGCAAAGATGGGCCGAGGGTCGCCGGTTTGCCAACAAATACGTGAGAAAATTCTTGAAATGTGAAAAAAAATTTCCTCAAAGAGAGATAGGAAGGGATTTGGATATTTCACCTTCAACAGTGCATAACATTATGTAAAGATTCAAGAAATCTGGAGGAACTGCAGTACGTAAAGGATAAGGGTGCAAGCCTAAGCTGAATAACCGTGATCTCCGATCCCTCAGGCGGCACTGCATCCAGAATCGTCATTCATCTATAAATGATACAACCACATGGGCTCAAGACTACTACAAGTACTACAATATGCAGTTACATCCACAAATGCCAGTTAAAACTTCACTGTGCCAAAAGGAAGTCCTATGTTAACCGTGTCCAGAAGCGACGTCGACTTCTCTGGGCTCGGAGGCATCTGGGATGGACCATCACACAGTGGAAACGTGTACTGTAGACAGACGAATCAGTATTTCAGGTCTTTTTTGGACGAAATGGACGTCATGTGCTCCGGACCAAAGAAGAAAAGGATCATCCAGACTGTTACCAGGAGCAAGTCCAAAAAGCCAGGGTCTGTGGTGGTATGGGGTTGTGTCAGCGTTGTTGGGAAAGGTAACTCTGACATCTGTGATTGCACCATTAATGCTGAAAAGTGTATATAGAGATTTTGGAGCAACATATGCTGCTTCCAAGAAGACTTCTTTTCCAGGGAGGCCCATGAATATTTTAACAAAACAACGCAAAACCACATTGTGCACACATTACAAAGGCCTGGCTGCGGAAGAAGAGGGTGCGGGTGCTCGACTGGCCTGCCTGCAGTCCCGACCTGTCTCCAATAGAGAATGTTGTGGCGCATTTTGAGGTGCAAAATGTGCCAATGAAGACCCAGTACTGTTGCCCACCTTAAGACTTGTTTGCAAGAACAATGGGACAAAATAAACCTGTCCCACACCTGAAACGCTTCATCACTTGGTGTCTTCAGTCCCTAAACGTCTTTCAAATGTTGTGAAAAGAAATGGCAACATTACAAAGTGGTAAATGCTTTACTGTTCCAACATTTTTGGAAATATGTTGCAAGAACCAACATTGAAATAAGTGTTTATTTTGAAGAAACAATCAAATTCATGAGGAACACATCAAATATTGTGCTGTTGTATTGTTTTCAATGTAATACAGGTCAGAGATAATTTAACAAATTACTGTTTTCAGGTTTGATTTTAATTTAACATACCGTCCCGACTTTTTCTGATTTGGGTTTGTAGTACACTTGAAGTTGAATGATTGCTGTAACAGCAATGGAGCGATGGACTTGCACTGTACGCAATAATAATAAATGCTGAATTATATAATAACTAGGTTTACCATGTCACTGCCATGGCACTGTTTATGGCTCTGTTCTGAATGGTCAGAAAGAGGTTTATTATGGGTGTGAAAGCAGCTGAGTCTACAGGGCAAATTTACATTTGCAACTTGGTACTGGGGCTTGTACCCCTGACATTTGAATCAGTAACCCAGAGCCTTAACCACGGAGCCTCCACTGACCATCAGACATTAATAATAGCATGCTTGTGCTAATCAGATACTGCTTCTATATTAACAATTCTAGTATAAGCAATTTTTTTTAAACTGTACTTATTGAAATATAGGTGTATGAGGAGCTGTATTTAACATCTTTGTAAACGTAAAACTGTTTTCGACCCTGGGATTCTTCCAGATGGAGCACTTTCTAGTTTCTTGACAATTCAACTAACTGCATTTTTTTTTGGTCTTATTCAAAAGAAAGTTTAAAAGATAGAAGAGCTGATTGGAGCTGACTTGTTTCACTGCCAATTCATAATGGTATACACATATATACTGTGTATACCCTATATTGTCGTGTATACTATGCTTTATGACGAATATAATTGCGGTGTTAGCCGAATAAAACATTTCATGCTGTGCTTTTATTAGAAACAGTCAAATCACTAAGCAGAGGTGGAGTGCAGCCAACCCCAACCCCATCGGGATTCAGCATTTATAAGGCGAATGTTTGTTTCTGGCGCGCCACTCAAGAACCTGCAACTACATTTCACTATGTCAAATGCATACTGATGATATGTTCTACTTTCTGGAAAGCAGACGACCCCTGTCTCAAAACATGATCTATAACGTGGATGTTATGGATGTCTGGTTCAGGTAAGAGCCACAATGGCCTGTGCCTGTTTCCACACACGAAGTGAAGTCTTAATGGTTCAGGCTGCAGGTGTTTCCTGTAAATCCGGTGCAGCTTTTGTTCTGAAGGCAGTTGAAGCCGGATACAGGCTCAATATCTCAGCAGAAGAAGGGTTACACATATTACTACAAACTGATTTTCACCACTGAATGATTTTACAAAATGATTTTGAAAGTTAGAAGACTTGGAGCTATTACTCTTGGATACAGTTCTCTGAGATCAGTGCATATCCTGTTTTAATATTTTATACAGACAACCTCAAAACACTACAGTACAGTGGAAAAGTCTTAGGTATGGTACCAAGCAATTTTTTAAAATTAAGGGTTATTTGTGACCAGTTCAAGCATAATACGGATTAAGTAGGAAATTTGACATACTGAGACTGAGTTACATCACCTTAAATGTCGCCAATCAGGAAATGCTACTTTTAAAAATATAGCAATTATAGTCACGGAACCTTTTTCTGAATATCTGCATCTGAAACTCGCTGATTGACCAATCAGTGCAATCTTCCTAGGGTCAACCTAGGAACAGATGAGTTCTATTTACACCGAGTCATGTCCGTTTTGAGGTTTCTCAGCGGGTCACATTTATTAATCATTATTTATTCATTTTGGATCACTAATTTGATTGAGTTGTTTGGTTCGAGGTTGAGTGGCTTTCAAAGAGTTCTTTCCTAAAATCTCCCTGGGCCCAGATTTGTACATATGAACATTGGCCAAGCTCAGGAAGTAATGGACATGCTTGTTCATAGGTGCCTGTTAGCTCGTGCAAACAAGGGTATACCTTTCCTCCAAAGTGTGTTACGCTGCCCCCAGAAAATGCTTGCGAAAAAAATTTGGCCAGTTGGCAGCAGGTGTCTTGAAGGAAGCATGAAAGTGGGACCCATGCTTGACAGGTGGGACTTTTGACTATGACTAAATCAGGGGAGACAAATAGGGGAAAATACCTACTGTTACTAATGTAGTGCCAGTGACATCACCAGTGAACACAGCAAAATTAGGAAGTACTGGGAGTTCAAGATGAAGATAAAGAAGGGAGGCCAATGTTACCAAAAGCACCTTTAACAAAAATGTACAAATCAATGTAAGCTAGCTAGCCAGGTAACTGTTGTGCATTAAAGTGTGTGGCCTTTTGGGATCCATTTCTGCAATCCAGCCATCCACTTTCTTCCACCAAGCTGAGGTCAGGTTACAAAGGCAACAGGTCAAGGAGGGAAACCAAGGTATCCCTCTCCACAGTGACACACTCTAGCTCCTCCTGGAGGATCACAAGTTGTTCCCAGGCCAGGAAGGGTATATAATCCCTCCAGCGAACTTTACCTCGGGGTCTCCTCCCAGTTGGACGAGCCCGGAAAACCTCTAAAGGGAAGCAACAAGGAGGCATTCTAATCAGGGGGACAGACCACCTCAACTGACTCATTTTGATGCAGAGGAGCATTGGCTCTAACCCAAGGTCCCCTGGATGTCTGAGCTCATTTGCCTATTTCTAAGGCTGAGTCCAGACACCTATTTCCGCTAGCAGAGTAAAAATACACAAATGCGGTTGAAGCGGTTATACATTTTCGCATGGCTGAGATTCAGTATAAACGCACTCGAGCTGGTGTGATATTATACAAAAATATTTTGATTATATACCTATTTTCTCTTGGTCTGTATTCAAAGCTAAAAAATGAACTAGCTAAATAGCTTGTCATACATTATTACATCTTGTTAACTAACACTGCTCAACTTGGTCAATCTCGGTTTCCAAGGCAACTGAAAGAACGTGTGCCATCCCGGAAGTCTTTATGTATGATGCAGCTGAAATGACATGCCACCAGTTGAAATGTGGCAGATGAAAAAAATGGAAAAACATTCAGGCTCTCATACAGAGATCACGAGTTCGAATCCCGCCTGTGGCCAAGAGTCGGGTGGGAGAGGTGACATACTGCCTCCTCACGGTCAATGACAACAAAACTAACCAATCACATGCGTCTCTGAGGTAATGCTTCTAGAAGTGGCATATAGAGAGGGTGTTATGCTGCCCCATGATGCAGTTCGAAAAAATATGATCAGCTGGTTTCATGTATCTTGGAGGAAGAGCACAATAGCCTTCACTCTCCTGGACTGGTAGAGGAAGAGCAGACATTAGACATTAGAAAATATGGGAGAAAATCAAAGAAAAAAAAAGACTTTAAAAGACTATTTCAAAAGAAAAAAACGCAGCAGTCTCCCTCCACTTTCTTGGCACACACGCTTCCTTTCACATGAGACCTGACGACGGCATCAGATGAAGTCTGTGTTGCCAAAGCAACACTTTCTAGATTTTTGTCACCGTTCCATTTCACATGGAACATGAATGTCATGAATGTCTTTAGCGTACAACAGTTATTCTCAGTCAGTCTGTAAACGATTCCAGCTTTTTCCCTGCAAAACATCCTCATCGAATCACTCATTCAGAGATCTCAAAACCAGAGATCCTGCTCCTCGCACCCTTGCCCATATACCCTCGCCCGATCTGCTTTTCCTCCTGCCATTTGTTCATCCAAACATGGAAAGAGACAGCAAGTGTCATCATGGCCTCGGGTCAGACATTTCCCCTTTCCTGTTATTGCAATGAGCAAAAAAATATATTCCTTCCTGTCTTCTCTTAGGAGAGACAGTAACAAAGGAAATGAAGACCTTTTTTCACTTCCAGCTCACTCACATCCAGGAACTGCAAATTCAACAACAACAAAAGAACAACCTAGACTGAACAAGTTTTGTTTCAATCACTAAATATTCAGGGCCTTCAAATTAAGCCAGTGGCCAGCGGGATTTGTGTCTCGCAGAGTCCTGTGCGCCCATCTACGCTTTTCATTTTCAATATGTTTGATCACTTGGTCGTTCTGGTGTCAGTGTACTTACTGCTCAAGCTGCTTTTCACAACAGACAGAGCAAAAACAGGCTATGCAATCTAGTCAGTTTATTCTGTGAACGGCTGTATTTTTTTAATTTACTTTCCCGGAATCACTAACTCAACCTGAATTTCCCACATAATTTCTCGGCTGATAGAACACAGGATTTTCCCTTATCGGCTTGAGTAGGAAAGGTGATCTAGTCTGCTAAGCGCGTCCGAAATAATTATTAAACACCTCTTTTAGGTAATTATGCACCAATCTGACATGGAATGAACAGCATCGCAAGTTTTTACGCACAGCTCTGCGTTCCACTATCTCAAATACACGTTGGCGTTTTTGAAATTTGAAAGCCCTGATATTACAAAATGTATTTCTGACCGGAAGCCTTGCATCACTGACTTTGTTTTCGTTGATATACTACATGAGAACAGCGGGATTTGACTGATTTACTATTCAAAGGACAATGGACATTATCTACCTCACAAACTTAAAATAATCCTAGACTCAAAACGGCAAGTAAAAACTCCCAGAATGCCACATTCACAAATTCTGAGAGATTCCTAGAAATTCAACAAAATGCTGTTGTAATAAAATGACGAACGCTGCACAACATGGCCTTCATGTTATTCAGGGTAAACAACACTTAAATGGAGCACGCTGGACCACTCGTTTTAAACATGTAAAAATAAGCCATAAAAAAAATCTCGTTTAACTTTATTTTTCTTACGTTCCCATGTATTATATACCATAATAACTAATCACCTCAGGTTCAGTGGATATCGCCCTTGGTAAATAATCGAGATACACCTCACGCATTAGCCTCTTCACTGTATTAGAAAGTCACAATCTAACAGATCCGTACCCATGTGAGGAGATGTTGATTTACTGAACTTTACTAAATTTTAATGCTTGCCTGGGTTTCTTCTGGATACTCTGGTTTCCTCCCACAGTCCAAAGACATTGCTAAATAGGCTAATTGGCTGTTAGGTTAGACTAACTAGTTTGGCTAGTTAGGCTATTAGGCCAATTGGATATTTCAGATTGACCCTAGGTGAGCGTGTGCTGGCCTGCTTGACTGGCGCTGGATTGACGAGCTGTTCGGGGTGAACCCCGCCTTCACCGGTCAGGTGAAATAGGCTCCAGCCTCCCTAATAGGATTAAGCAGTTTGGCAAATGAGTAAATACATTTTTTTGGACAGATCAACAAGAATGACCAGTTTACCGTTCATAGTATGTACGAAGGAGCTTTATTACACTGCTATAACATGTTTGCATTGACATTATGGGTGCCGGAAAAAATCGATTCACGTCTGAATCACAATTCTTATTTATTAGCATTCTGAATCGATCTAAATTTTCAAGAATTGATGTTTAAAAACATGTTTTTTCGAACATTTCCAACCTTACTCACAGCGCGTACCGTTTGTCCAGACACGGCCTCCGTTGTGAATTGTTCCAGTGAGTGGCGGGTATAGAACTAGCTTTTAGCCCACAGCCAGCGCGTCTTCGCTAAAGGCAAATGTTTGGGTGCACTTTGGATTTTACAATTTTCAGGGTAAGAAGGAGCTTGACATGACATATGCGATGTGCAAAATCTGCAAAATAAAAGTGAAGTATTTCGGGGACGCTTCAAATCCTCGAGCCCACATCTTACACCATCACCCGTAGCTAAAAGAACCGGAGCAGCAGCACAACCAACTCCTGACCAATGCACACAGCATCACTTCACTAAACTCCCAACCAACTCTGAACGAGCGGATCAGTACATCTACAAAACCAGCTGTGTTTTAATATACTTTCTTTCTTTCTTATAGAAGAGTTGTTCCCAGCTTATAGAAGAAAGTAGTTACTCATGAAATTGGCTCCCTTTGTTTGTAACTGTTATGAATCAAACATCGGTTTGAATCGAGAATCGATTCTGAATCGAATCATCACCCCAACAATCGGAATCGAATTGAATCGTGAGTTGTTGTCTGATTCACATCCCTAATCGACATGTTCCAATGTTAAGGTCCAAGAAAAATGTACAGGTATGTAAAAATTCAGTTTTAATCAAACTCTAATCAGAAACATCTCTGACTATGCATCAGCGTATTGTGAGTGAAAAATACTACATCACTTCCCCTTACTTAGCATAACCGTCTATTACGGGAACTATCACTGAACTGCAAAGATAACTAAAGTGGAAGTTATGCTCAAAGATGTTTTACTGTTGCCAGATCCATGGTTTTTGCGTGAAACCGGCCCACCTTTTGATCACTGTTCCAGGCTGCGTTCAGAGAATTTTGAATACATTTGTCTAAGTCAAATTTTCCAAATCAAATGTTTTAAATGGAGACAGAAAATGTAGTACAGGCGTTTCATTATATATGAATGTTGAGCAAACTGAGAAAACCCTTTATTATGCAGGCTGAGTCATGAAAGCTACTAGATTTTCTTTAAGTTTAGCTGTACGGTTTCTTTTTCTGCGCGGTAAAAAAAAGGAAGAAAACCTAAAGATATAAGAATTCCACCAGCTTTTGTGCTCACATCAGAGAGGTAATAATAGCGGATAAATTCAGTGTGAAGTACATTTCTTCTTATTAACATCGTTTAAACTGTTGCCTGTGTGTTCGGAGGATGGTGTGATGGTGGTGCAGGTGCATCACTGACGTTCTTGCAGCAGGTATCTGATTACAAACTAATCTGATCAGGATGATGTCCTTTTCTCCACAACACACATCTATTCAACAACTTTCAGGAAAGAAAAGCTCACTTAGCAAGAAAGGTTACAACATCTTTAGGCAGACTGACTGCTGTTACGACACTATTTATTACACAGTTATTACACTACTTTTTACACAACACACTCGTCTCAGACTTTGTTTTTGGGTTATTTTGCAGCCTTCAGTCTTTTTCCAGGGAGGAAACTTAGTCTCTAATACAGATTTTTTTAATATGACACAGGATATCATTAACGGGTACCTGTGGGAACTTGCATACCTTTTTCACTCTCACAGTTACAGAAGTTTTTATTAGTTCCCTTGTGCAATTAATTCTTCAAAATTACTGAATAACTTGCTCTTAATTACTCTGAAGTAATGTTGACGTGCAATTTGTGGATATTATTAACTCAGTAGGCTTGGGATTCATTACATAAGTCCAACTGAATCCGAGTCTCTCACACCCCAAAGCCAACTCCACCTCCAGCAGCAATGCGGACTGGTGCACCATGGACAGTACAGCCTTGCGGCTGGGTAAAGTCGTCCTGGGATGCTTGCCACTGGACTCAAGAGACAATAAGGAGAGGGTGCAGTAGTTGCGATGTATGAACTACATCCGCTTAAATAAATCACTGCACTGGAGTTGATGGACGGGTAACTCTGAAATAAGTTACTGTCTCACAGCATCTCCTGGTCTCCGTTTCCATCCCTTAATGTTTAATTTCTCCACGTGTCTTCTCCGCTGGGTTTCTTTCAGTTTCCTTCAATCGGCAGAATTTAACATGGCCAAAATATGCCTGTGCCAACTGACCCATCGGGTAAAAAACTCGTGCCAATGGTGCAATGCCACGGCGTGTGCAGAGCACTGTGTTTAGATAAGACAGCTTGCTGACGTACTTTAACCAGAGGTGTGATCTGTGACATAAAACATACTCATCAGATATACAAATACAGCCGCTGCTTTCAAAACAACAGCCAGACCTGATGAAGAAGTGGTTCCTGTAGGTGAGCTATTAATTTCCTTCCAAGGGGTTTGGACCTCCCAGTTCCAGGTCGCACACACGATACATCAGATCATCAAAACTTCCCGCACCTGTCCCGCCATGCCATTTTCCATAGACTCCGATTCCCATCTATGACTACCTCTGCTGCTGGAGGTGGTGGCTCAGTGGTTAAGGCCACGCATGGAATTTAATGCTCGCCCTTGGCGATTAAAAAATGTTTAGGATGAGTGAGATGGAGCCGAGTGGAGGTGTGTGTGTGTGTGAGATGGAGCCGAGTGGAGGTGTGTGTGTGTGTGAGATGGAGCCGAGTGGAGGTGTGTGTGTGTGAGATGGAGCCGAGTGGAGGTGTGTGTGTGTGAG
>JAQMYF010000021.1:23794623-23806433 GCA_030014195.1 Neosilurus mollespiculum
GTGTACTCTGCCCTCGCCCAGAGTCGGCTGAGATGGGCGCCAGCCTCCCCGCGACCCTAATTAGGAATAAGCGGTTCGGAAAATGACATGACATGACATAATAATAATAATAATAATAATAATAATACATTCTTAACAGATAAGAAAAAAAATTGTTCCAAATTTTAACTTTTCATGGAATATGTCTAGAATTAATGGAAGATTTGGCTGGCTAGGACTAGCAATCAGTTAGGTTAGAAAGAAGTCTCGCCCTCTAGACACACTTCTGCTCTCCTCATACTGCTCTCAATGGCCTCTGTCCTGCTCACTGACAGGAGTTGATGGAGAGCATGGGAGGCCTGTTCCTAGGAGCAGCTCAAGGAAGTGGGGCGCTTTGTGGGGGAAAAAAGTAATTTTTAAATAATAAAAAAAATTATGCCCTTAACATCTAAAACTTTCATTGATGTCAGGCCTTTTGTAGAATCAGTCTAGAATGACTAGAAGACTCGTCTAGCTAGTGTAAGCAATTTGATATCTCAAATATGCAGTACTTTATATACAGTAACACTGATACTTTGTATTAGACTCAACACTATAGAATTCTCAAATCTACTTGGTCAGAAGGTGTTGAGTAACTGTGCAATTTTCTGCAGCAGTCATGAGTAATTTGCACGACTGCAATTTAAATCATAAGTTTATAATAACATGTTTCTTGTAATAACATACCGCTTTTAAAGTAACAACCAATTCACAAGATTATCTCATAATCTAAAACTGATAATACATGGAGTATTACAGTTTTACTGATAGTTGACAAAGAAAAATGTAAAAAATAAAAAATAAAATCTTATTTAGTGGTTTCCTATAAGGATACATTGAGCATTTATGGAAGGAATCCCTAGTGTCAGTGCTTTGAAACAGGCAGTAAGTTTCCACCATAGAAAAATCTTCAGGGCAACTTTTTTGTCTTATTAGTTTTTAGAGAAAGTAAGAAATCTATAACCTTATACTACTACTACTACTACTACTACTAATAATAATAATAATAATAATAATAATAATAATAATAATAATGTAATCAGATTGTAATTATTGGTAGATTTTTGTGGAATAAGTGGAATAAATCACAATGATTTTATGATTTAATGATATTATAAGAAACCATTAAACTTTGAGCTAGAAACATTTTTTGATGATAATTATAAATGTGGACTAGAGATACAAGGAAAACAAAACCTGGAAGTATAAGTCCCATCTCCAGTATAAACTCAAGCTAGACGTCACAGGAGTATGAAAAAATTAATATTTTAAGAAGATGAATTGCAAGGAACGCACATTAACAGTGAGTGGGCTGTGATCAGGGAAGAGAACACAAGAGAAGAAAATACCATAGTTTGTTGGTTAAAACTTAAATTGTTGATTATGCTATTGTTGATATTATCCTACATAAAATAGGCTATCCTCAAGTGTAAACTGGTGGTCAATGGGACACATGTGGCCACCAGATGGCACCAAATAAGTGTCTCACTGTGGCTGAGGCTGTCCTGATGAATTTCATCTAATTTGCTAAACTGCTTCTATCCAGTCACAGGGAGGCCGGGGACTCTCTGAGCAGATTGTCAGAGCATCGCAGGGACAACACTCACCATTCACACTCACACTTGTACCTGGGGCAATTGAGAATATCCAGTTCGCCCAATGTGCATGCCTTTGTTCTGTTTGAGGAAAGCGGTGTACCCAGAGGGAAGTCCACACTGAAATGCCATTGCCGGGCACAGGCTTTGAGCCCAGGACCTTCTCGCTGTGAGGCAGAAGTGCTAACCACCTGAAGAATCACGATTCTGCATCATGTTCTGAATTTTCAGAACATAGGGTAATTTTTAATACGTTTTATTAAAGCTGACATATTTTCATTCCTTAAAGATAAATTGAAGCCAAACTTAATAAAAGCTTGCATGTTTTGTTTGCTTTGTTTTTTTTTTTTTTAACTTGCGTTTTCTATGGTTCTTTTTCGCCCATTTTTAGAGCTTAGTCACATGATCTCTGATGGATACAAATGTTCCTCTAATAGTATTAGTCATATACATGAGTACATATAAACCAAAGTAACTGACATTTTAACATTCTCTCTTACTTTGATCCTGCAGACAGGCGGAGTGCCTGCATGACTGAATCGGTTGTACCTTGAGGCTCTCATGTTAGTCATTATTTAAAAAATAGCACACATATAATCACAAAATCAGTCGTTTATCATGGGCAAGTCTTATCACATTGTTTGAGTTCCTTCAGGATGTAATGTTTTCAGACTCTTAGTGAGTCATGTTACTGTATCTGAATCAGAATGAATCATGCTAAACAGGACAATCATCTATTATCTTCAGCTCTTTAACCCGAGAACTGTAAAATACAGAACTTGGTGATCCATTAATAGGAGCAAGAGATTTTTCAATCTACAGAAACATGAGCATATACTTTTGAAAGTTATTTATATCACAAAAACTCACACTGATAGGTGATGTGGATTAATCAGTTACCCTTATTGCTTGTGAGTCTCCCATTAGCTAAAATGCTAAAACATGCTAAAATGAATTGTTCCATGGATTTCACTGCAGATATTTAATGCAGTTATGAGTCATTGTGTGCTTTATTTAAGGTTAATTAAAGGCCAACAAGTAGAAACTGATACAGTTTAAAACCAAGTTCTGATTTCTGTGATTTTTCTCAACCATTTTCTTAAGATTTGAAGCTGTGTGTATAAACTTTACAGGAATTTACAGGCCGCAGAGTGCATTTACTTTAAACAATTGTAAAGATAATTATACGGGTAATAACAATTATTCGCTGCTGGTAAGGTGGACATTGCTCGATAGTTTCTAAGATACAAAGTATCATGGGCAATTCAGTGATATCCACCAAACCTGAGGTGAATAATCCTGTACTGCTCGGGAACAGGGATGGCATGGTGGCATAGTGATTAGCACGTCTGCCTCACAGCAAGAAGTTCCTGGGCTCGATTCCCGAGCTCTGCAAGGGTGTTTCTGTTTGGAGTTTGCATGTTCACCCCGTGCTTGCATATGTTTCCTCCAGTACTCTGGTTTCCTCCCATAATTCAAAGAGATGCACTTTAGGCTAATTGGCTGCTCCAAATTGACCCAAGGTGTGAGTGTGAATGGTTATGTGTCTGTTGCCCTGTGATGGTCTGGGGAGCTGTTCAGGGTGTATCCTTCCTTTGCACAGTGTAAGCTACGATAGGCACCAGCCTCCCAGTGATCCTAGTAGGATTCGGCAACTGAGTGAGTTCACAGGAGCTTAAGAAAAGCAAACTAAAATTATTTTTTTCTTGTTATTTTCTATTTTATCACAATTTGGATGGTGGAAAATTTACAATTTATCACCAAAGGTGAAGTGGATGTCACAGAATAGTTTCTGAATAAAATAGTCCCCACCACGTTTGATTTCAGGGACTATTCAATCCAGCAACATTCACCAAGCCTGAGGCGAATAGTTGTTTTAGTATATACTTCATGGGAACATAAAAAAAAGCACACAAAAACTATTCATGGTTTATTTTCTACATTTTTAAATAATGACAGTGAACAGGTGTAT
Organism: Neosilurus mollespiculum; assembly: GCA_030014195.1. Classification (NCBI taxonomy): domain Eukaryota; kingdom Metazoa; phylum Chordata; class Actinopteri; order Siluriformes; family Plotosidae; genus Neosilurus; species Neosilurus mollespiculum. The sequence continues at coordinate 23,798,209 of JAQMYF010000021.1, forward strand.
AAGAGAAGTGCAAAGCTGTTTCTTTAAGTCCTTTTCAGAGTTTTAGTATTTACTACATGTAAACAAAGAAAAACAAACTAAAACAAAATTATTATTTGACATATTTTAACCATAACGAAGGCAGGTCAAATGAGTTCTGCGTTCCTTGGAGTGTGGAGCTAAACGCATCTGTTTGTAGCCTACTCATTAAGAGTTTATTATAAACTCCAAGGAAATGAAAGCAAACCATGCTCTGTAAAGTTGTGTTTTTGCAATCATTTAAAGTTTTAGTATATATCACACAGAAACAAACAAACAACCAAAAAAAAAACTAAAACTTGATGTTATGATTTATTTTTAGATTTTAAAGTGTGATAATGATACTTTTGCAAGTGTCTGTAACAAACCATGAGTGTCTGTCACATTGATTCAAGCATTATCCACTCAGGATAATTCCAAAATAGCAGAGCGATCATACTGCACCATTCCTGTGTAGTATATACTAAATTAAAATATACAGTATAAAACATAATCCATTAAATTGCTATATTTGGCTGATACTTTTATCCACAATGACTTACAGTTGAAGGTAAAAAAAAAAAAATCAAAGGCTTAACCACTGTTGCACCCCTTCCCTCAACCAGCTCGCACTGACTCACCACTTCCCTCCACTAGCATACGCTGATTCCAATATCTAACATTAAATAAATTCACACTGAAAAACTAAAGGGGCACCTGTGGTGAATTATTGTTTCTAGCTATTTAAAACAGTCATGTATAACATCAGTGGTTCCTCCTGACAACATTAGTCCAATTTTAAAAGTGTGTGAATGTTATGACTCAAGGCATGCACAGAGACATATTGCCTTTCTGATTGGCTGTTCCAGCCTGGTGGTGACATGAACTCATTGGACTGGCTGGGCTACGTCACTGAGCTGCACAAACAACTAGCACAGAAATCACGGAAACCATTTCTTTTGCTACTAAACCAACTGATGATAGGAAGTTCGAGTTGGTAAAACGTTAGCTGCAAAAACCATTTTGGATTTATCGTCACGCTCATCTCTGGCAGCATTCTTGTTCTCAAACTCACTAAAACGTCACAAGAGACATCAACCTCGCCCGATGCGTTTTGACGTCACTTCCGGGAAAAAACTGCTAATCCCCGCAGCTCAGCCCCCCAGAAGTATTACATACGCACAGATTATGCTGTAAGAATGACCAATACTGGTACTCTTTAAGAAATAAAGTTTTTCGTAGTACATAAATGTATATTTAAAGGGGTTAATTAACTTACCAGGCATATTAAATAAACATGAAATACAGTTTTATCTCTTGGAAAATAAATGAATCAGATGCAACTTCTTTCTGAAACCATTTGCTCACTCCTGAACATGAGTGTCACTGACCCCTGCGCCAGGCACAACGAAATTAGTAAACATCACCATCTTGATCTCATCACATGATCTCAAACTGTTCCACTTCCTACAAATCAGTGTAGAGTTGCCAAGTTATTGCACATGCACATAGTCTTGTCATTGTCATTCTTATAGTAAACAGACACAGACCCAAAATAAGATGTATGACAGGTGATACACATAGGCTATTCACTAGTGAAGGGACACCTTCAAAGAGTTTGTGTATCCAAAGAGCTCACTGAGAAGAACAGACCAGTAAAAATTAATGCAGTAAAATAAATACTGTAAATTGATAACAATAGTTTCCAGTGTTTTTCTCTGGATATGTAGAAAATCATACTATCTGACTGTTTCTGTAGCTTCCCACCACTATATCAGAGCATGTGTGTGTCTCTGAGCCTGTTATCATGTTTGAGTCTGTTTCTACGTGACAGTTTATTTCTGCCTATGAGCCTGTTTTTGCCTGTCTGTGAGACCGCCTCTGACTGTTTTACAAGGATGGTTTTAGAATCTGTCATAGAGTCCGCTTCTAAGCTGCCTCTGAACCTGCATCTACCAAAGCCCACGCTCTGATAGATGCATGCTTTGCCAGGCCCAAAGCCCACATGAGCCCACAAGTCCAGGCCCACCAAAAATAAACTAATGGGCACCTCTGGAGTAGTGTTCTTGGAGGGGGGGTGGGGGTTCTGTCATGTCCGCTCCTGTCCTGCACAATCAATCATCTCATAGCTCAAATAGCCACTTCTAAGTTTTCAGATGGAACTACATCTCCCAGCATGCTGGAAGTCCCTACTGCTCCCTATCCATTATTACTTTGTTTTTGTCCAGCTGCTAAGTTAGATGTCAGGTTAAGGCATGTTGAAACATCCACAGGATGCAACTTGCTGGACTAACTGATAGCCTGCAATTAATAACCTGGGTTTTGGATAGCTAGATGAAGTAAGACAAGACTGTATGACAGGTAAAAAAAATAATACTACACTAATAAACCTCCTGGCAAAGTGGTATTCTAGCCTTCTAATTTATTAAAATATTAATAAGAATATACTTTTTAATAAAGAACTATAGGTCACAGCTGCTGGTAAAGTTCTAAACATGAATCTTGTAATTACAGGACTATATTTATGCTATATTTTTGCGAGACCTAGAGCGGGAGCAACCTGAAAGTTGGACTTGACTTCAGGTTTAGACTTGATTGTCCAACTTTACTGTAGGCATTAAGTAGACAGCATTTCTTACTGTAGATGCATAAAATGAGTCCCATTAGGAACGACTTCTTTAAACACGTCATTTAAAATGATAAAAATATAAAAATGAATAACTTGTAATACCAGCACAAATAATTGGACACTTAATGCAACGAAGTAGGTAGATTATTTTTATTTTGCGTCATACAAAATTTATACAGTGCCCTGCCAAAAACAAGTCCCACATGATTTAAATAAGAAAATAATAATTTAAATGATAATTACTGTAGTGATTAATATATTTCAGCTGCCAACACGTTAGTTAACCTTAACTGATGCAGCAAGTACCTTCTCATGTCTTAAATAACCATGTCAGAAGACATATCCTGTAGTTGTGGAAAAGATGTCAATGTGTTTCAGGAGGGTCTAATTATTGTCCTGCTTCAAGTAAATAAACCAGCTGAGGAGATTTCTAAAATTACTTAAGCTGGGCTTAGAACTATCCAACACATTATCAAAACCTGGAAGGATAATGCAGGGTAAGAGGAGACGTGCATGAAGCAATGCATCCATCATGCATAGTCCCTACTGTACAAGCTTCTGAAGTTGTCATCATAATACTGTGTTATGATCTGGGGTTGCTTCAGCTGGTCAGGCTGAGGTTTACCAATGTTATATGGTAATAGAATGAAGTCAGCTGATGACCTGAATATGCTGAATGAAATTCACTGACAGTACAGGCATACTCCAGGACAAAAATGACAGGGCTCATTGTGCTCAAATAGTGAGGTTTTTTGCAGGGAGAATAAGACATCATTTTCACAAGTTAAGTGGCACCACAGAGTCCTGACCATAATCCCAGCATGTGGTTGATTCTCTCATCCTCAACTCAAGATCTCTGCGAAAAAGTAATACAACTCTGGACAGAAATATAACATATGACATAGCATCGGTTTACTCATACAGTGCTACAGTGAATCCATGTTGTAATTAAAGCTGAAAGCAGTCAAACAAAATATAAAAAATGAAACTTTAAAGTTGCCCATCCACTTACCAGGCATATTAAATAAACATGAAATACAGTGTTATCTCTTAGAAATAAAATGAAATTGTCCCTGATGTCTTTCTCAAACCATTTGCTTCCTCTTTTACACAAGTTTCAATGACCTCTGCAACGGGCATGCTGATATTAGTAAACATCATCATCTTTTTTATTTTTCTTGAAATTGTATGCCTTGTTTCTGTTTTTAACACCTGATCACAGACTTTTCCACTTTCTATGAATTGGTGTTGCACTGCCAAGTTACTGTGCATGCACAAGATTGTTCCTCCAGTCACGTAGTCTTTTTGTTATTGTAAACAAACACAGAACCAAAACAGGTAAATAAGAGATATTCGATAGCATTCCGTGAGCTGGGGTGGTTTTCCGGGAAAAGTTTGTATTCAGTCAAATAGCTATTCACTTGTGAATGGGGACCTTTAATGAAACTTTTTTCTTTGGAAGGGCAGTGTATAAGACTTTATATTACTATGTCTACGGTGTTCAGAGTTCTGACTGAGACTGTGCAAAAATGCAAAGTAACACAAAGTCATTTAGTGCAGCATATAATTATATTAATATATTTAATACTCATAAGTGTGAATTCGTAGTACCCAGGTTGCAAATAAAGTAATTTCATTAAATTATAGGAGATGGAATTTTACAAACGTATTTTAATATAGGTAGATAAAAATTAAAATTTTGGTTGTGTATAAAAAGTGCACATCAACCATTGTAATCTTCCTCTCTTCTTATGAGGACAAGCAAAAAAGGAAACGACTGCACAGAGATGCAGTCCTGATGTGTCAACCCTCCGAAGATTTATTATTAGTCACACAAACACTCAACTGACCCAAAATCCATCATTGAACTATATGATGATTCCTTTCATGGTCATCTCCTTGGAATGGTCAAAAGCTTCTGTGCAGTTTTTAATTCCGCTCTTTCAGTCTGTAAAACAAAACACTTTTATTTCAGGAGTCTGTTTAAATAACTTCATCTTTAGTGACCAAAGGACAGTATAAACGCATTGATCAGTCTATATCTAGCCAATCTAGTCTATATTTCACATATTATTACTAACAAAATGGGTCATTACTTTAGCAGTGTAAATTATTTCTATATTTTGAATTGTTAACCCTGTTTCCAGAAAAGTTGGGACATTTTTCAAAATGCAACAAAACTCACTCATTCGCTGAACTGCCTAATTCTACTAGGGTCGCCCAGAGGCTGGAACCTATCTCACCCGACACTGGGCGGAGGCAGGGTGCACCCTGAAGAGCCCACCAGACCATCACAGTGCAATGCACACACAACCATTCATACTCACACTCACACGTAGGGGCAATTTCGAACAGCCAGTTAGCCTTATGTGCATGTGTTAGACCTGTGGGAGGAAACTGGAGTACCCAGAGGTAACCCAAGTATGCACAGGGAGAACATGCAAACTCCAAAAATCTCTCACCGAGCCCAGGACTTGAACCCAGGACCTTCATGCGGTTAGGTGGATGTGTTAACCTCTATGACACCGTGCTGCCGTTTGTTAATTTACAAGAACGTTTATAAAATCCCAATGTACACCTTTGCATCGTTTGTACACTCACCCATGCCATGGGCACTGATGCACCCCTAGAGTGACACAGGGAGTCTGGCTTTTGGACCTTTCACTAATAAACAAATCTGTATGGTCATTTTCATTTTTGGCTCAGAGACCTGTACATCTTCCCAACTCTACATCTTTCTCTACTTGTAATACAAGCTGAAATGTGGACTCATTTGACAACAAGCAAAATCCAAACTTTTCTGGAAATGAGATTTAAAAAAGGATAGTATTTTTAAACCAGATAGTAGTGATTCTATCAGTACTGCAGTACTCAGTACTGTTATTATAAATTTGGAGATCTAACCTCTTGTTTTGTGTAAGATCCAGAGCCCACAGTTGGTTTGAGTGAAACGACAGGAGGATGAGCTGGTCTGTTTACCTGCAGTTTTGCAAAAAACAGTTAATACATTCATACTGGGATTCAATATTCTTGCTAATACAGAACTTGAAACTGTAACTGCACAGTTCTTACTAGTGCGGAATTCAAGAATAGTGTGAAGGTTTTAAATGGCAAAAATCACAGTTTAAACAGCTATTTAGGGTTTCAGGCTTTTACTTATTTTTCCACAGCAATGTTTTCTTTTTGCAATTTAGCCTTAATAAACGTATATTTAGGTTCCCTTTATTAAAACCTTACCTATCATGACAAAGCTGAATGCACTGTTTAAGATTTGGCCACAGATGCATAACTTTTTGTGGTTTACATTTTTTCTCTTTAGTCAATTCCCACTAACCAACCAGCTCTTTCCATGACATGATAGTAACTAACAGGAGAAAGGTGTAGGCTATGTTTTCTCTGAGACGCATGAAATATAATTTGTAACTACAGCTCATGCTGCATCACAGAGCATAATAAAACAATTGGAGGACAGCTGTATCTACCCTCTTTCTGATGCAGCTCCAAGACCAAAATTCACAACCTAGTGTCCCTGTGATTGACATGGGAGAGAATTTATTTCATCTGTCCCACTCAAGATAACAAGGCAGATTTATTGCTCTTGTGGCTTCCAAGCATGATGATTGTAGCTAAATCTGAATTTAAATCTCTAGACAATATTGCAAACACTTTCTTCTTTCAGCACTTTCCAGTTCAAGCATTTTTTCAAAATGTGGTTTAGTAAGGTTTCCTTCTAATGCGTGGGGTGTTTGAGTGTATAGGCATCCAAGGTTTTCTCATATGAATGTTCACTATAAAATGAAGTGTGCAGCTCACCTGTTTTGGATCAGCATGATTTGAAGGCTTAGAAGGAGTCAGAGGCTTCATCTCTATGGGTAATGAAATAGATGGTGCTGTCTGAGGTGGCTGTGGAGCCAACATTTTAAGAGGAGGCTGAAAAAGTTAACACAACCAAACAAACTCTTTTGAGATTTCAGTTTTGAATCAGGCATCACATCTGATACAGAGATTTATCACACAGCACTACAAGTCTGGTGCTTCTAAAGCAAACTGAATGGTAGATCACTCACTTGCGGTGCTGGCCTCATTGGCATGACTGTGTGAGTGGAGCCAGGCCGGGTTATGGTTGAACTTATAAAAGTAGGCTCACTGATATTAGGACGATCTTTTAAAACCATTTGTTTTGGTCTGGAGTTCCTAAAGAGAGGATTTGACTGTTCTGGGTTAGCGTTTCTGTATGCAAAACAGAGACAATGAATACAGATATGTATTATCAGCTGCTATTGTGTCACAAGCACTCCACTTTGCACCGATAACAACAACAACAACAAAAAACCCTGTTGACTCACGTTTTATGCTTCGAGCACGTGCTCTTCCTCTTTTTAAAATATGTCCAACTTCCAAATCCTGCTGCTAGCAGTACAAGGACTGCAGCTGCAGCTGAAATGCCGATGATTATTGTATTTCTTTCTACAAACCAATTACAAAGCAATTAGACAATAAATAAATAAATAAATAGATAGATAGATAGAAAGATAGATAGATAGATAGATAGATCAATCAATCAATCAATCAATCAATCAATCAATCAATCAATGAAGGCACAAAGAATCCAGTTAGTGTACCAGTAACCAGAAAAGAATGAAAATTAGCAATTAGCATTTGTGCAACAATCTCACTCTTACCAAAGGGCAGGTTTGTATATTTGACATTGCAGTATGGTGGAGACCATCCTGGATCACAGTGGCACTGTTTTTGATGATCACAAACCTATCAGTACACACAGAGACTTGTGATTTATGATACAACCCTTTAATCACAGTTTATTTATTATTACCACCTTCACCTGCAATCACATTAAGAGTCTCACCCCATGCCCGTTACATTTGCTTGAACAGTTTTCACTCACACCATACACTTTCAAATCCTGGCACATGTAGTCAAAGCAAACCTGGGAAAATCATCACAGAACAATTACAAACTGTGATCCCAGGAACATCTGAAAGGTAGCACGAACTTCACAACCTTCTGGCATACTGACTTTGTTCTGGGCACATTTTGTTCCTGTAGGCACCATGCTTAGGTTCTCATCTTCAGATCTCTCCCCGGCTATATCACATATCTCTCCGGAGATTGTTTGCAACCGAGCTTTTAGGCCGGTAATGGGATCTGCTTTACCTCCCGTGCAAAATATAGTTCCACAGTATATATCTCTGTTAGGAAAGAAATGCACATTGATCAGAAGGTACAGCAATAAAACAATACAGAGATTTGTAACAACATTTATACCGTGTGCATGTGTGGTAACCTGTGAAAACATGTTTTTAGCATGCTGTCAAATTGTATTAGATCCCAATAAAACATAGGCTCAATGTTATAACAGACAATGTGATAACACATATTCTCCATGTCAGTTTATATGAAAATCCACAAACAATAGACAGATGTATATATAAAGCAGCTCTGATGACGTCAACATGTTTACGGAAGCGGTTGTGGGATTCGTAGGAAAACTGGTGGATGATACGGTTCAGAAGACCACCATCAGGACATTTCCGAACCAGAAGCCGTGGGTGGATAAATCCGTCCGCGATGCTCTGAG
>JAQMYF010000021.1:23856452-23873483 GCA_030014195.1 Neosilurus mollespiculum
TGCCCTGCGATGGCCTGGCGAGCTGTCCAGGGTGTACTCTGCCCTCACCCAGAGTCGGCTGAGATGGGCGCCAGTCTTCCCGTGACCCTAATTAGGATTAAGCGGTTCCGAAAATGAATTAATAAATTAATTTTTGTTGCAAGCATAAACCATAACAAATAAAAGTCGCAAGGCACACCAGTAACTTTGAACTTTTATTTTGTAATGCAGGTTGTTTTGGCGGGTCGTGTGAAAAGAGAAAGGTGTTTGCTGCCAGCTTCACATTAGCGAAGAAATTAGCCACAAAGCTTCTGGAAGTGTGGTAAGTAAATTTGCGTGTCTTTATTTGTCGTTTTTGTTAAAAAACGACAAGTTGTTAGTATCAGTTGCAGCAATATGTTGTAGACTTGAGTAATTTTACTGTTGGTGCTTGGTAACCACGAAACATTGCTGGTTTAGATGAACTCCAAAAAAAAAAAAAAAAAAAAAAAAAGATCGTTGCAGATGTGAAGTGCACTAGATAGGGTGTTGACTCTATCTGTGTGTAGGGCACAGGTGTAGGGAGTAGGGAACCTTTTAGATCTAGCCTTCGTTAACGTTCGAACAGCTAGCGGGGCGGTTGAAGGCATCTCTGTAGGCTAGCTCACTGAAGGAAAACAGCCGTACATTACATTTAGTGATGAAAATACCTGATATTTGAGTTCGGTTTATAATTTAAATATGTAAATAAGGTTTACTGATGGTTTAATGTAGTTAATGTATTCATTCGACTGTCCAGCGAGCTAGTCAGTAATAGTTCCTGATAATAATAATAATAAAAGAAACAGACGAATATTGTTTGTTTTTGTGTCACTCCAGGAAGGATAAAGTGAAGCCATGAGTGAGTTCAGGATACACCACGATGTGAACGAGTTGCTCAGCCTCCTTCATGTCAGAGGAGGTGATGGGGCTGAGGTGTACATCGACTTACTGCAGAAGAACAGGACTCCTCATGTTACAACCACAGTGTCTGCACACAGTGCTAAGGTAGGCACTGCACTGGGAGGGGGGTTCCTGGCCTAAAAGTGCAGGAACCTCCAACATGTCCAGCTCTGAGTTCAAAACATCAGGAAATAAATCCACCCTGAACCACTTGCATCTTCATTTCTTCTATCCTGGGAACTCGGGGTGTGAGCTGGGAATACGCCCGGTATGGGTTTCCAGTCCGTCTCCGGGCACCACGAACACACAAAAATCACACTGATAGACAATTTAAAGACGTCATTCCACATCTGTGCTTGCTTTTAGGATGTAGGAGGAAACTGGAGAACCTGGAGGAAACCCCTACATGGGGTGTGTTTAAATACTGCATATAGACTTAGACTTAGCTTTATTTGTCATTCAGATATACAGGTGTATACAGAACGAAATGTCGTTGCGTTTGCTCGCTACAGTATAAGAAATGAAATAATGACATGAAAATATGAATTATAGACAGTATTAAAAAAACATATATATAATATTATATAAATATATAATAAAAAGCAATGTGCACAGTATTAAAATATGAAATAAGGACAGTATAACAGTATAGTGGAAATTGGCAAAAACTGTGCAAAATATATAAAATATAGTGCAAATGGCAAAAACTGTACAAAATGTAATAAACTGAGGTTTAATATGCTGTTAATCCCGGAGCTGCGAGACACCAGCTTTACCTGACATTTGCCTGGCATATTTTCTAGCATGCTAGTCTGTTTTGCTTTGGTTTCCATTACCAACAGTGATGTTTGCCTGAATGGTTTTGCAGTCGTATCTGTGACATAATTACCTATGCTGGAATTACAGGGATCGGCTTAGAGTCAGAAATATGTGAGAATGATTGGCTGATTCCAGTCTGGCCAAGAACACTGAAAATTGTCTGATTCTGGTGACTCGGTGCATCTCTAAGTCTTAACTCGGGTAGGCAGACAAATGTTTGAAGCCAAACAACATGAAACATGAGTGGGAACATGGAACATGAACTCGATAAACGAACAAGAAAAGTCATAAGACAGGTGATACAAATGAATGTGGAAATTAGCTGGTGAAAAAAAAAACAGTTTTAATTTTTCCTTCTTTTTGTTTCCAACCGTAGTTGCGAAATGCAGTGGAGATTATTTATTGGTTTTCTCTGGGGGCTGAAGTTGATTTAGCCCTTATAGGAGTCGCACTAGTTTCAGTTTTATTTATTTGCACTACTCTTTTAACACCAGCCTTGGACACCTGTTAATAAGGATATCTATCGGAAGCTCCGCCTTAAGGCAGTGCCTAAATCTAAATTGTACATAGTAATGGTCCCCATTGATTTTTGTTCCGATTCAAATTTTCGGCACAGGCACAGTCGCCAGGTTAACAAAAGAAAAGAGAAGACTGTGAAATACAATAGTGGAGTCTTATGAAAAACCAACAACGAGCTCAAAATAAATGAACAAGCTTGGATAAAGTTGTGTTGAATAGATATCATGATAAACTGGTTGCTGGCGGACAGATGCTCCCGGATCCACACAGCATCGCTGATTAAAAACAAGTTGGTAAGCTAAGCGGCTGAATGTGAACTTTCTGGATATTCACATCTATTACAGTCTACTACAAACTATTATGATTACAGTCTACAGCTATCTGATACTCTACCCTGGTCTTTTTTGGATGGATATAGTTATCACCACTGCTGCCACGTTTAGGAAGTTTTATTTTATGGGCCAATGAGCACGATCAGACTGTTCAACTAATGTTAAACCTCAGCAGACAGAATGCTAGGATATGTATATGTTCTCATTGCACATGAGATGCGAGGTAAGTTGAATTGAGTTCAATAATTAAAAATGTGAACCGCGCATGCAGACTTCATCGCTTCAGCATTTTACAAGTAAACAGAGCGCACTCCCCTTATGGGATGTATGAATCAGTCGGCTTTGGGGAAAAGCTCTGGAGAAAAAACCCTCATTGGGAAAGTTCTCCAGGTTTTGTTATGGATACGGAAGCGGTTTTAATAAATCCTCCAATAACCATGTGTTAGCAAGTAGTGAAATTTGAGGCTCGTTCAAGGCTGTCCGTTCAAGAGTCCTTTGCCAGTTTGTATCTGTAAAAATGGGTACTCTAATCTTTAAAAAAAAATACAAAATTCACCCACTCTCACACCTAGGGGCAATTTGGAACTGCCAATCAGTCTACTGTGCATGTTTTTGCACTGTGGGAGGAAACCGGAGTACCCAGAGGAAGCAAACTCCACTCAGAAATGCCCCGAACCTGGGAGCTTCTTGCTCTGAGGTGAATGTGCTAACCACTGCGCCACCGTGCCGCGCTAGCAAAGAATATCATTTGATAATTCCCATGTGAACTGAACACATGTCTTTTGTTTTGTTTTGCCAGCCCAAAGAATTCAGTTTGCTGGATCAGCTGACTAGTAAAGTCACCGATCAGTGGGGCTATAATATAAGTAATACTATACACCTAACAAAATTTTGGTTAGGTTTATACACCTAACAAAATGAAGATAAAATAGAAACCAAGTACTATTCAAGTATTTAAGAAAAAGAAAAAAAAAAAAAAGAAATTAAATTGGATCATATTGATGAGAATAAATAAACAAACAACAAAATATAGTAATAACAATATATATATATATATACACACACACTATATATTACACATACATACATACACATACAGTAGTGTGCAGTGAAGATTATATACCACCACTTTTGTCTAAAAGGGCTCCTATATATATATATATAAAATCTCACTAAGTCGCTAAGCCAGGTCTCACAAAACCAGTGCTTTTATTTTCAGGAGTCAGTAGTGAAACCTGACTGGGATGGTACAGAACAATTTTTCCATCCAGCTTCAATAGAAATTGTTTTCCAGCCCTGACCCACAGATTTGTACCAGAAAATCATCACAGATATTTCTACATAAACAAATTCATTTACATTTCTGCCGTTTGTAAGACACCCTGATCCAGAGTGATTTACAGTTTTATTTCATTTATCCAACTGAGCCGTTGAGGACCCAGTGCCTTAATCACTACGCCACCACTGCCCATGTATGTTCAGAGGATTTAAAGATAGGGTTTTACTTTAAACCCTCAGATGTGTTAACTGTCTGTAATCTGACTGTGATGAATGTTTATCTCTGCCCGAGTAAACTCAACAGACATGTTTAATTTTACAGGTGAAGATCACAGAGCATTCTAAAACACCTGAGGACTTTCTAAAGAAGTATGAAGAGCTCAAGTCCAAAAACACACGCAATTTGGATCCTTTGGTTTATCTTCTCTCAAAGCTCACTGAAGATAAAGAGGTATGTTTGAAGGCTGATGTGATATAAATATTTAACAGTGTTAGGATAGATCATGCTGTTGGGCAGTTCTGCAATGAGTCCCATACACACACAGGTGCATTTTGGTGGTATACATTTACTAACTCATTTGGTACTTTATTAATTTGTGTCCCCATCTTTATCTTGTCCACTAATGGATAGACACCAAAGGAGCATTTCTAACCCAGTAATGACCCCGATAAAAACATGAGTAGAAAGGAACAGTCCACCAACAAAAATATCCATTCAGTAGTCCTGGGCGTAGAAACGGACCATGGATGTACATCTAATGATGTATCCTCTACCTGTCTATCGATCTCTCTCTCTTTCTCTTTTTCTATACATACACGCGCGCGCGCACACACACACACACACACACACACACACACACACACACACACACACACACAATATCTCAATACCTCTCACTTGTGCTGTTTTTTTCCAGACTCTAAAATTTCTGCAGCAGAATGCTAAAGAGAGGTCAGAGATGTCAGCAAATGCGACATCAAGCAGCACGACATCCTTCAATATCCCCCCAACTAGTAGCAAGATATCAATGCAGGAGCTGGAGGAACTGCGCAAAAAGCTTGGGAATGTCACAGCGAGCACCAACGTTCCACAGGTCTTACTTTTATTTATTTAACTCACTGGAAAGTTCATTTGATACCTAGGAGTCTGTGTTCATTTCTGATTACATCATTTAGACATGTTCCAGTAATCAGTTACACAGTGTGCTTTTCTTCACAATAAGAAGGCAGTCACATTACAATGTGGCTAACTAGCTAATTAGCATCAGTGAGCTTTATGAGGTTAGCATGCTATACATTGACACGAAAAGCCACATATTGAATTAAAGTATTTGATGGTAAGAACCTATTGTTTATTTTCAAGAATTAAACTTTTGTCTTTTTTCTTTCTTTTTTAAATTTATTTTATTTCATTTTTTGAACCACATATTTATTTTATTTTATTTTTTGAACCACATAGCTTTATCAGCTTTTTACGATGTTCAGGAAGACTAAAAAGTGGCAGCCATTTTGTCTGAGACAACAGGGGAGAGGAGGAAGATAAATATCAAAAGATTGATATGCCCTGCGGCAAACAGCTATGCTGTATCCGAAGCACTGTGGTCCTGAGCTGTAAACTTTATTTGATTTTCCTAATATTTATGCCTATCTCTATTCTTACAACCTCATAAATAGTAAGAAAATTAAATAACTTTTACATCTCAGTACCGCAGTGCTTTGGCAGATTGTTGTGAGGTGTAGCTGATCTAGCTTTATGATATCTATGAGGAGGAACCTTGGCGTGTGCTAATTAACCGATGGCAACAATGAAATATCAAGAATTATTCAATGACTTTCCACTATCAGAAACAAGAAAATCTCTTGAATGAATAATAAAACTAATTATAAAGTCTTGCCATGAATAAAGGACATTTTAAAATTCCTGTTTGCTTGTCTGCGTGCAGTCTGCTGAGGTCACCCGTAAGCTGCTAAGAGACCGGCACAACAAGAAGAATCCCACACAGCCTATTCCTGTATTCCCAAACTGGGTGTATGACAGACCTGCTCTAATTGGAGATTTCATCACTAGTTCTGCACCAATGGGAGATCCAGTCGTGGCTATCGGTAAGAGATTCCTGTATTGACGACTGCTTGAAGGATTCGTATTGAGTTTGACAGGCAGGGTTACAAAGTCTGAGCGTAAGATTTTCTGCATTGGCTTTTTCATCAGTGTAACAACCAGAAGACATTAGTGCAAAATCACCTCACCCAAACATATCTCATTTCACTGTGTTAAAGAGTCCTTAAAAAATTCCAGAATTCATTCCAGATCATTCCCACAATCTAATGGAGTCATACTTATCCAAGGCTTCACCTGTGGTACAAATTTCATGAAAATTCACACATGAATTTCTGTTTAATCTTTCAAAGAAATAAACTGAAGGTAAAACATAACCTCCGTGGCAGAGGTAATAAAGATGCAGGAGTTACATGTGCAGGAATGTGCTGTTTATTTTTGTGTTTCCAGGAACAATGCCGCTGACTGTGCAGGAGCAGGCTCTGGTTGAGGACCTGCTGTATGTACTGATTGGTGTGGATGGGAGAGACATCACGGCTCAACCCGTGCTCGGCAGACAGAGTCGATCTTTTGTAGTAGACCCTTCTCTCGACATGTCCATTAAGGAGCTTGTAAACCGGATATTGCCTGTAGCGTCCTGTTACTCCACTGTCACACGGTTAGTGAGATTATCAGTCTCATTAATAAAGCATATTACAAGGGTCATGTAATTTTTCTTTTCAAAATTTTTGGAATTAGCTAAACCAATTTGTTGAGGTCTTTAAAACTACATGCAGATTCAAATCTGACTATTCCCTGTGGCTGTTATTTTTTTGGATGGTCCTACAGCTTCACAGAAGAGAAGTTTTCCTTTGAGTATGGTCAGGTGAATCATGCACTCACGGCTGCCATGAGGACACTGATGAAGGAGTATCTCATCCTGGTGACCCAGCTGGAGCATCTCCACAGGCAGGGCATGCTCTCTCTACAGAAGCTCTGGTTCTACATCCAACCCACCATGCGCACCATCGAGGTGCTGGCTTCCATCGGTAAAGAGCTTTCGCTGAGTCATGATAATGTGGAAGGCTTTCTGGTTTCAGCAGGGTAGAAAAAAATACATTGATGTGATAACCTGCTCATTCAGTACATTCAGATCATCCACTGACTTCGTTTTATTGCCACATAACATTGCTGAGCCTTAACCTGGGCTAAACCTTAGGATTAAGCAGTTTAATTCGGGGAGGCTGACGCCCATCTCAGCCGACTCTGGGCGAGAGCAGAGTACAACCTGGACAGCTCACCAGGTCATCGCAGGGCAAAATAATAATTTCTTTTTTATATTATATATATTTTATATATTTTTTTCTCTTTCTTTCTTTTTTTTAACGATTTGACTTCACCAAATGTTTAACTGGTCTCCACTTACAATCAGTCAAGATCTTTTCTGGCATGCATGAAGTTGATGGTTCAACACTATCCTTCTAGGATTTATTAATGCATTGGACAGTATATAACCCAATTTTAGTAATTTCAGCAATGTCCGTAGTAGGGTAGTTTATATTTAATGCTCCATTTAAATTGCCTTTGTTTTCTAAATGAGATTGGTTTCCTCAGAAGCACAAATTATCATTTGACAAAAACTTTTGTACAAAAAAGCTGCTTATTCCTGAAGCGTAACAGTCATAGAATAAGTCCTGTTTGGATTGGACCACTGAAGAATAGTACATTATGAATCCTTTATAAAGCTTGCATTGTGTGGGTATATGCTGGTGTTTGTGATTTATTCAAAAAGTCACATAAGAGCTGCTTCTCTTATCCTGGTGTTTGTGCAGCAACTTCAGTAGACAAAGGTGACTGCATGGGTGGCTCAACGTTAAGTCTGCTTCACGACCGCACATTCAACTACACTGGGGACAGCCAGGCCCAGGAGCTGTGCCTTTATCTCACTAAAGCAGCCAGCGTGCCGTATTTTGAGATGTTGGAGAAGTGGATCTACCGGGGGATCATCAAAGATCCATATGGGTAATGAAATTTAAAAACGGTAGTCAACATTAACAACTTTTGAATGCAGCGTCTCATTGCTTACCTTCTTCGGTTTTAGTTGGACTACTTTAGGTTTTATTTGTCATTTAGCTCCCGCCACATAGTGGACTTAGCTGGACTTAATTTGTTTAACACAACAGTTTGATTTTGGTTTAAGGAAGATATAGAAAGTTTAAAATACACATTTCTGGGAGGTGGCAGCTTTGGACCCCTGTGGTCTATTTTATATATGGGAAGGGAAAAGAGAGTTGAACCAGTACTTACATGAATACTAAATCAGGTATATTTTTTGAAAGTGAGTTCATGGTTGAGGAACATGAGCTTCAGAAAGAGAAGATCCAGGAGGACTATAATGACAAATACTGGGATCAGAGATACACCATCGTACAGCTGAAAATCCCATCCTTCCTTCAAAAAATGGCTGATAAAATACTCAGTACAGGTGAGATTGAAAAAGAAAAAAAAAACCCAAAAACCACATTGACATCACTATATTAAATGATAGTGGAGATGTTGTAGATCTGCTCATTATAAATATGGACTTCTTGTCATTCGTCTTCTCTCAGGGAAGTACCTGAACGTCGTGAGGGAGTGTGGACGAGATGTCACCTGTCCGGATGCAAAGGAGGTTCTTTATACTTTAAAAGAGAGAGCGTATGTGGAACAAATTGAAAAAGCCTACAACTATGCCAGTAAGGTTCTCCTGGACTTTCTTATGGAAGAGAAGGAGCTGGTGTTACGGCTGAGGTATTTATACAGTACAACTCTCCAGAGTTCCTGTTATAGGCAAATAATCAGCTATACAGGGCCAACAACATCCATCGAGTCCTAGGTGCATGATTTATTTGGAGTACAGCTCAGTCTGCTGCCTTGCTGTCAGACGGGCGTTCAGAATGCAGAGGAGACAAGAAACAAGGCCCTCAAGCCATACACACATACACACATACACTCATACATACATACATACATACATAAATAAAAATAAATAAATAAAAAAAAGAGTTCAATGGAAAACTGGGCAGCAGCAACAGAAGCCTTCGCGTGTTGCGGGTGTGGCAGAGATTACTACTCGCGAGCCAGTCTCTAGAGCCACTTGTGAAAGTGCATATAAGTGCTACTCCATCGTCTTTTGAAGACAGGAGGGTGCCATGGGAACAGAAGCCGAAAAAGCACACTACTACACACAAATTGTGATATGATTGGTCTGCTTTATTTTTATCTTCAGAAAGGATTATCCATTGAGTACAAATAGATAATTAAATAGATATTGCTAAACTGAAAACAGCAGACACACTCATAGTTTGCCACAGTCACTTATTCTGAAATAATTCCTATAAATCCAACAATATGTTTGTCCCCAAAATGGGAAGTAAACTACACAATATGACCCTTGTGTTTTTGAAGGGAAAAAAGCATTTTATCCAAAATGAGCAGCTGGTGTGATCATTATTATGCCTTAAAAACATAAAGCATGAATTTAAAAATAAAATTTGCCTTTGTTTCCCTGCAGTGTATACTAAAACTTTAAGTTTTAAAAGAGCCCAACATGTGGATGCCTAGTGTTATGATTCTGTGCAAATTTACAGATTTACCTAATGAGCCTGTTTGTGTGTTTAGGTCCATCAAGCACTACTTTTTGATGGACAAAGGAGACTTCTTTGTGCACTTCATGGACCTCACTGAAGAGGAGCTGAAGAAACCTGTTGACGACATCATCCCATCTCGCTTAGAGGCACTGCTGGAGCTGGCTCTGAGAACAAGCACGGCCAACACAGACCCCTTCAAAGATGATCTAAAGGTCTATTATTGAAGGATATTTATCAAAGCTGACAGCTCTGCCTAAACCCAATTTAAGTAATTTAATATTCCTCACAGTTGCATTAATTATTAGACATCAACATGACTGCAGGGCTTTTATATACCATGGAAACAGTGTGCAAAATTCACCAACTGTCAGGTTAACGGGCCATTTTCGTACCTGTACAGAGTAATAATAGGTTAAACTGCTCACGTTGTTCCTGTTGTTTTCCAGATTGACCTGATGCCCCATGATGTCATTACTCAGCTACTGCGCGTCTTGGCCATAGAGACCAAGCAGGAAAAAGCCATCATCAACGCTGACCCCACTGAAGTGGCCCTCAGTGGCCTCGAGGCATTCTCTTTCGACTACATCGTCAAATGGCCGCTGTCACTTATAATCAACCGGTAAACAGCTTTACGCACGAAGTGTGCTGTGCAGTCTTGTGGTATTTGAGATGATTTGGGGTAGGCAGAAAATCAACGTGGTGATTGTTCTTGCAGGAAAGCACTGACAAGATATCAGATGCTCTTCAGACATATGTTTTATTGCAAGCATGTTGAGAGGCTGCTCTGCAATGTCTGGATCAGCAACAAGTCGGTCAAGCAGTACTCTTTACAATCTGCTAAATGGTGAGATTAAAACCTGCTAACTCTGTTTTTTTGTTGTTTTAACAATATTTTTAATGATAAATGTCAAATTGCTTTCCAGAGTTCATACATTGATTCAGTAGTGCAACGTATTTACCCACAGTGAATACTGCATTCATTTCTTACTAAAGAAAGAAAAGCATAAATGCCATGCAATCCAAATGCTTAAAGAAATAATTTTCAGTGGTGGCTCAGTGGTTAAGGCTCTGGGTTAGTGATCCAAAGGTTCAAGCCTCAGTACCACCAAGCTGCCACTGTTGGGCCCTCTCGGTATCTCTCAACCTCGCACACCAGCGCAGGCTCCTTCCCCACCAGAGAGGTGACATTGCATGTCCCAAAAGCCAGAGTCAGTAGACAACCACCAGGCACTCGCCTTTCAGAGGGGGACCCCGGTAACCCGCATCTGGACAAGGGAAACTGAGTCCTTGCGTGGGTTTTTTTTTGTTTGTTTGTTTGTTTTTGGTTTTTGTTTTTTTTTGTTTTTTTTCTCTCATAGGGGTCTTCTGAACCTCACTTAGTCTGGACCTTCACCTAGGACCTGTTTGCCTTCGGTGACCCTACCAGGGGCATAATGCCCCTGATAACATAGCTCCCAGGATCATTAGGACATGCAAACCCCTCCACCACGATAAGGTGGCGATTCAAGGAGGGGCATGCTGTATATATGAAAGTTTATTGAATTGTATGTTATCTGAATGACTTTTTTTTTTTTTTTTCCCTCCTCCTTTCTTCCAGGTTTGCTGGTGCATTTGCTCTCAGGCAGCGCATGTTAAACTTTGTACAGAACATCCAGTACTACATGATGTTTGAGGTCATGGAGCCTACGTGGCACATAATGGAGAACAACCTGAAATCGGTGACAAGACGAAATTTAATTTAATTTGTTTATTTAGAAGAACACTGTGAACACTCAAGGGGTACATCTTCCTTTCTTTGTCTTTACAGGCATCCAATATTGACGATGTTCTTTGCCATCACACCAGTTTCCTAGATAACTGTCTGAAAGACTGCATGCTGACCAACCCGGAACTGCTGAGAATTTTTTCTAAACTCATGTCTGTGTGTGTCATGTACACCAACTGCATGAAGGTGTGTAGTATGGAATACAGAGCTGCTTTATCAAGATTGTTAAACCGTAATAGTAATTTCTCTTTTTAATGATTGTAGCAATCATCTTAAATTTGAGTGTTATCTTCCTGTGTTTGGTGTAACTGTTCCCTCTGAGTGTAATAAGTAATGGGTAATGCTCAGTGAGCTGGTAATCATCAAGAAATAAACCCTGACAGGGGGATTAAGACACCGGTTCACATTTTAGGGCATTCAATCCATAACTTAAAATAATTCCACATAAATTACAAATAATTTAAATATAACGTTTTATCAGAATTAAAGAGCCTCGGCTTCAATTTTGAATTTTGCTTTTTAAAAACTGGAAGGGTGTTTTTATTCAGATTCATGTTGGTTATTTGTCATGTGAACATCGGTTAATGATGATTATTTGGCTTATTAACAGCTATTTGCAGAAAGTGATGTGAAATACAAAGCTTGCATTTCATTATGTTTCCGTGAAGTGTATACTAAAACAGTGAAAACACAGCTACATAGTGCTTAGGCTGGAAAAAAAAAAAAAAATCCTGGTTTCTAATCAGCCCCCCACTCGGAAATTGGTACCGTTTCTATTTATTTATTTAATCATTTCGAAAAACCTGGGAAAATGCCTCACAAGATAAAACAACACAGAAGGCGATTCGGTGTTAGATGCTGTGATAGTGATTGCGAGGTTGGTTTAGGTCTGTTTGAAAAGCTTTAAAAGCTTTTGGGCTTCAACTGTCACCTCATTTTTCTCTTAAAAAACAAACAAACAAACAAACAAACAAAAAATCTTTGTGCTGCCGCATTTAGGTTTTCAAAAAGTTCTGATGAGAAAATTTGGGAATTTATTTAATTATTTATTTTTATCTGGCTGTAACTCTGCTTGGAGCGCGTAAAGTTCAGCTTCCTGCCTGTGTAATTGTTAATATATAAATAAAATAAACTATAAACATTTTCACCTAATTTGCTTTTTATGTTTCCGTGCAGTATATACTAAAGCAATTATTCACCTTGATGCTCAGGAACTATTCAGTGACATTCAGTCAATTGTTAATTATCCTGCGATAGTGAACCGATCAGACCACACAGTTCCTGTGATTTGTGTGTGTGTGTGTATATACTAATTTAATTTCAAAGGAATTTATTATATAAGTGTTTGCCGATACCTGAGGGATTTATTTGGGTATGAAGCAATGGCAGCTGTTCTGATTAATTTTAGAGTGAATTGCTTTCTGTATTTCACAGAACAGAGTTCAACCAGTAAAGGTCATATTTGAATTGACCTGAGTGTAATGTGATTTTGTACTTGGAATGAGACAGCCTTGGCAGTGTCTAACCCCAGGCTTAAAAGCAATCGTTTTATTCTAGCGAGTCACCCAGAGCATGAAGATGGGTAGTGAGATAAACCGATTAAATCTGGAACATGGCACTATGGAGGGTCCTCCAACGCAGAGCGAACGTACAGAGGAGGCTGAGAAGAAAAGACTGACTTCTAAGGTAATGGAGTTTTAATACTGTGAGCCTAATTTATTACATAAATTTATTACATGCCACTCTTAAAAACCGAAAACATCTTTCTATCCAATTACAGTTTTTAGCTGAGCATGTTGATTCCCTGCAGTCAGACTCAGGCTTTGAAAGCACCATCAGTAAGTTTGACAGTAACTTCAGCACGCTGTTGTTGGATCTTTTGGACAAGCTGAGCATTTACAGTACCAATGACTGTGAGCACAGCATGATCAACATTATCTACAGGTGAGTGAACCCTTAACATGCACAAATCGACTGGCCTCAGAAAACTCGCAGGAAGTTAAAAAATGATTGATGTAATTTTGTTTAGTAGTAGCATAGATGCATGCAGAAAGGAACCATAGTTTCTAGTACATAGTATAGTACAGACTGTAGTTTGAAGAATTATACATTCATCATTCATTCATTTGCCAAACCATTTAATAGGCTCGAGCCTATCTCCGCCAACTCTGGGCAAAGGTGGGGTACAGCCTGAACAGCTCACCAGTTCATCGCAGGGCCTACACACATACAACCATTCACACTAATACCTATTGGCAATTTGAAACAGCCAGTTTGCATTATCAAATTTACATTTCTTTGGACCGTGGAAGTAAACCGGAGTACCAGGAGGAAACCCACCGTGAGATCATTAAAACTTCACACGAAAACGGCCTTGCCGAGCTTGGGACATGAACCCAGGATCTTTTTGCTGTGAGGCAGCTGTGCAAAACACCTAAGCCAATGTACAACGTAAAATTCCGAATGTCAAGATTTGCTCAAGCAGCCTCACATAATTTTTTGGTTTTTGTGCTTTTTGACAGGCTTGACTTTAACGGCTTCTACACTGAGCGTCTGGAGCGAATGGCGATTGAGAGGGGTCAGAAGGCTGCCACGTAGCACTCTCTTACACCAGGACCCTCAGAGAGTCCACATCAATCTGCAATAAGGGGATGAATGGCATGTTCTGCCCCTTACAGTTATGTTTCAAATGAACATACTAGTACATACTACTATTACCTAAAAGTCTATTCAGAAAAGTTTTACTGTACAATACTAGAACAGCTCGTCCATGGCTGGATGCTTTCATGTGTCTTTATTCTTCCACAGAACATGTAGCAATGTTGTGTCAAAGTATAAGCAATTCTATAGGAAATGTTGAATTAAAACTAAATGAGTGGTGTTAGTTTTGTCACCCAATAAACACCAGTGATCAGTAATCATACACTTATACAGGAAGGTAACGTAATCATCCGAAGGTAACGTGCACACGTTTTAATGCCCCAGAGATTTATTGCTAGAATTATTGGTTTTGTCAGAATAGTTATCAAAGATTCTGTTTCAGCTAAATTACATTAAGTATAACAGTAATGTGCACAAAATATGACTTACAAAAATAAGAGTGGACCTATGATGTAGTGTATAATAGGTTTACAGTGTGAAAACACACAAATTCATTACCTGATGCTCAAACTGAGTAATACCTAGGACTAAGATAAGGCACCATATCAATCAGAATTAAATAAATACAACAGCATGATACAATTACTGAATAATACAATGAAGTGCATTGAACACTCATCAAGAAATGATGTCCTATACACTATATGGATAGAGAATTGTAGACTGATAGGGCGAAAAAGTTTGGGATGCAGTCAGAATGTTCTATGTCTAGTTCTTCTGTCAGCCTGGGTGCACCATGTCCTCATTGCTTTGTGCACAGTGGCATTGTCATACTGGAAGAGGTTCAGGCTTCATTATTCCATTGAAGAGAAATTGTAATGACACCGGCTACAAAGACATGAGAGGCAGTCATGTTTCCGTGAGTTCCATGACCAGGGCGACATACTTTGCCAATGTAGTGTATTAATCCAGTATACATATCTAATAACAATAGCAAGGAGAATATAAATGAGGAAAAAAATCCAATATTTAGATTTGTGTGAATTAGAAGTCTTGGGCAAAGCGTCATAACTTTATGCACGGCCTGTGGGCAAATATTATAAATATAGGATTGTGTGGAAGATAAACCAGGAAGAGAAAGTATTCAGAGTAAGATAGTATTGATGTTATTTAAATAACACAACTCTTGGTGGTGTAAAATATCCTTCATTTCCAGTTTTATTGTTGGTTATTGTATCTTACTATTTTGCCTTAATTTGAAGGGCAAAAAAATGTGTTATATCTCTAACTTATTTTTGAAAATGACCCTTAAATGTAAAAGTGTGAGCTTAATAAACCAGTTTGTATTGATATTGAGTTGCACTCATAATTTTCACCACTAGAGGACGACAAACAGCTGTGCCCCCTTTCTTCCCCTTTTCAACATGCTCATAGGTGTTTTGTTCCCCTATCGATAGTTTAAATATATTGTTATACATGTTCAGCTCATAAGTCAGAAAATAAAGCTGTGCTCTAACTATTCCCTGTTCAGGTTTCCTGCTCAGGTGCATTCATAGAGCAGGTAGATATTGTGTTGAACTTGTGTAAATCCACACCCTCCTCTCAGGGTCCAGCCCTACAGCTCGTTTGCTTTGACTTCACTGAGGAAACATGACAGTACTACAACCAAAACCCTCAGGCATGATGATAGGATAAAAAAAAACACTTTTAGACATTTTCTGGATTCTTTTCTGCTTTGTTTCAGTCATGTTGCATGTTGTGGTTGAGTCTGCTTCAGGTCTTCCTAAAAAGAAGCTTGGCAGTCCGGACCCCATCACATCTGTGGTGTTTAAAGGTAAATACTACTCTGAGTACTGAGACTGCATTGTATGCTTTTGTTTTCACATGACTAATCTAAGAAATTCTAGACTCAATATATTTGCAAGATAAAAGTTGTCAGAAGATATTTAATACTTTTTGTAACCTAAAGGAACTCGAGAGCATAAAGTCTGCTGCAGAATATAATTAAAACAAAGAAACCCCACCTAAAGGAATAGTGTTTAGGTAACCCTCTCACTGTTCATAACTCTTACAGGACGACATCTAGTATAGTGAGTAACCAGTGTAAAGTGACTGCTATGGGTTAATCTCAACTTTTTCTGTTCAGAGAATACTTAGAGCATTTTGTTATAGCTTTTAGAGAGGAATTAACAATTAAGTGTATAATTAACATTGATGCTAAAAATAATCTTTAGTATTGAACTTGAGTTGTTTGTAGAGAATCTATAGAGTTAAAATTACTTTTACTATCATATTAACTCCAGCTGCTTAAAGTATACCTATTGAGCTAAAATAACTTTTGATACTTGCCAAAGCTAAGTCTTTACCTGCTTAAGGTATACCTACAAAAATAACTTTTTTGTTAAAAAAAAAACAAACAAAAAAACGTTTTATAGACCATTTAGATTTAAAATAACTTTTAATATTAAATTATCTCAAACTGCTTAAAGTTTATCTTAATGATGAAAATGAATTAATTAGTTGAATTAAAATGAATGAATGAAAATTAAATGAATTAATTCTTTAACTGCATAACGTATACCAACAGAGTTAAATTAAGCCAAATTAAGTGTTTAGGCTGTATTAAAAAAACAAATCCTGGTTTCTCATCAGCACCTGAAAATTGGCACCACATCTGATTTATAAAAAAAAATTATTTTCGTAAAATAAAACATTTTGCTGCTCTAGAGCTGTGATGCAGTGATGATTATACACTTAACAAAATGAAGATAAATCAAAAACCAAGTACTATTCAAGTATTTAGTTCATGTAATTTTGGATCATATTGATGAGAATAAATAAACAAACAACAATGTATAGTAATAACAGTCTCTTTTTTGAGAAAAGAAAAGTCAATATTTAGTGTGGCCACCCTTTGATTACAGTATTTAACCTTTCAGGCATATTGTTCACATTTTTTTTTTTATTTTTTCACTCACTAAACCATTTGATATGGTTTGAAGTTCATTCTATGCAAAAGTCAAAAAAATAAAATTTGTGACACCTTTTACATTTTTCTGAAAAATTGGTATTGGACAAAAGTGGTGGTGTATAATCTTCACTGCACACTAGTGTGTGTGTGTGTGTGTGTGTGTGTGTGTGTGTGTGTGTGTG
>JAQMYF010000021.1:23875193-23896187 GCA_030014195.1 Neosilurus mollespiculum
ACAAATTGCTGGAAGTCACCTCAAGTTCCTAGCTTCAGTCACTTTACCTACATTTAGCTTTAAAAGCTTTTGGGCTTAAACAGTCACCTCATTTCTCTATTTTGAAGAAAAAAAAAAACGAAAAAAAAAAACTCGTGCCTCATTTAGATTTTCAAAATGTTCTGATGAGAAGCCGGGAATTTTTTTTTTATCTGGCCTTACCTGTTTAAAGTTTACCTACAGAGTTAAAATAACTTTTGTACCAAGTTAGGTCTTTAATTGCTCTTAGTGTACTTACACAGTTAAAATACCTTTTAATAATAAATTCCGTTTCTACCTGCTTAAAGTACACCTTGAACTGTTTTGAGACCATCTTGAACTTGAACTGTTTATAGACCATCTATATTTAAAATAACTTTTAGAATTGAAGTAAGTCTTTAACAATTCATAAACCATCTACAGCAAAGGCGTCAATCTCATTTTTACTGAGGGCCCCATCACTTACTTTCGAGGTCATCAAGGGCCGGATAATCTGGTTAAAAAAGGGCAACCATGAATCCTGCATGGCAAAATGATTAGGTTAGTTTAGAGGTTTAGTTTATGATTTGTCCTTGTTAACTTTATTTACTTTCCTTTTCTGACAACGCTTGACAGAAATATAACTCGCAATAGAGCCA
This sequence comes from Neosilurus mollespiculum, assembly GCA_030014195.1. NCBI lineage: Eukaryota > Metazoa > Chordata > Actinopteri > Siluriformes > Plotosidae > Neosilurus > Neosilurus mollespiculum. The sequence continues at coordinate 23,875,850 of JAQMYF010000021.1, forward strand.
TGAATGACACTTGAAATAGGTTTGTCACCACCTAGTGGATGAGTGATGAATTACGTTTCATGGTAATGGTTGATGTGAAGAATGTGCAATAATCATATACTTTGAAAGCACTTGCGGACACATAAAATGAGCTGGCGGGCCGGATTTGGCCAGCAGGCCTTGAGTTTTACACATGTGATCGTCAAAGTTAAAATTACCTTTAGTAATAAATTAACTCCAACTGCCTAAAATATACCTACAAAGTTAACTTTTATTAAGGGACTTGGACTGTTATACAGATTTAAAATAACTGTTAGTATTAAGTCTTGAACTGCATAAAGTATACCTACAGAGTTAAAATAACTTTTTGTACTAAACTAACTAAAATAAAGCATCACACCCATTTTGTTAATTCCTTTTCTGCAGATAAAACAGAATTAAACCTTTAGTATTAAATTTAGTATAAACTATAACTCTTATATTTACTTAATGAATAAACTTTTAGTATTAAATTAGCTTTGTACCTGCTTAAAGAACATTTATAACTCTAACAGTGTTGGTTACAATTGTGTTGGATTAATTTAAACACTTTTTGAATATCTACAAGACTAAATGAAATCCTAGAGCTAAATAAAATCTTGAAATGTTTATTGAACACATGCAAAGCTCAGTTGCAAGCTTTTGATGTGATACGTGGACATCTGTGAATGAATTAAGTCCTGCATGCTTAATTTCTGTTAAATTAACTCTTACAGTGCGGATTAACCCTTGTGTTGAAATGGCTGTTGCAACACTACAGGGGATGATTCAGCACTGGGTTTAAGCTATGCAGTGTCAGTGTCTCAGATATTGCACAGCACTGCACCCCACACACACCTCTGTAAAAATGTTTAACACTCGGATTCATTTATATGATATACTGTAACATAACTACATCAACTGACAAAAAATATTACAAATATACACATGATGTCTACCACCATCCTCCCCCAACTTATCAGCATAAGATCCAGTGAAAATTCTTACACACTGCTATATTCACTTCTCTTGGGAATAGAGGTGCAGTAGTACAGTACCACACACACACACACACACACACACACACACACACACACACACACACACACACACACACACACACACACACACACACAAGTTTTCAGTGTATCAATTTTGGGGCATTGGTGGCTCAGTGGTTAAGGCTCTGGGTTACTAATCTGAAGGTCAGGGGTTCAATCCCCAGTACCACTATTGGGCCCTTGAGCAAGGCCCTCACCCCTCAAATGCTCAGTTGTGTGAAAAAAATGATAATATGTAAGTTGCTCTGGATAAGAATGTCTGCCAAATGCCACAAATGTAAAGGGTTATACTGTAATATTGAGTTGAGGAAATGCTAAACTACTTTTTATACTTGAGAATTGCAAACAGTTTAGAAACAGAACACTGTAGAAATGTTGTCCCTAGGGATGAATGTGTGACCAATTGTTTGTGTGTGTGTGTGTTAATGCAAATGCAATCATCCTCCACCACAAACCTGACCAGGATAAAGAGCTTATAAAGAGAGCAATTAATTACGAAGGAAATAAATTAGTAGACCCACAAGTGCCATCAGACCATCACCATTTTGAGTAATCTTGTTTTGTCCAAGGAAGGGCATGGTGACATGATGGGTAGCACATCTCCCTCAAAGCAAGTCCTGGGCTCGGTGAGAGCGGTTCTGTGTGGAGTTTGCATGTTCTGCCTGTGCTTGAGTGGGTTTCATTCGGGTACTCTGATGTCCTCTCACATTCCAACAAAATACACATTAAGCTGTTGCAAATTGCCCCAGGTGTGAGTATGAATGGTTATGTTTGTTGGCCAAGTGATGGTCTGGCTGTTTAGGGTGTACCCAGCCTTCATCCAGAATCAGCTTAGATAAGCTACGACCCAAGCTGGAATTGGTTTGGCAAATAAATCAAAAAATTATTTTGTCCAATGTATACCACTCTCGTCTTGCTGTTCGAGTTGTTCGAGCATATAGTATTTAGTATAGTATTCTGATGGCATGTTTTTTGCGCCCTGTGGTTGGGAAGGGTGTTTTTGGGGGGAGTTGGCATGTTCTCCCCATGCTTGCATGGACTTCCTGTGGGTGCTCCAGTTTCCTTCCATAGTCCAAAGACATGCACATTAGGGTAACTTGCTACAACAAATTGGCCATAGGTGTAGATGTGAGTGTGAATGGCCAAGCAATGCAACTGTATGAATATGGGTGCATGCCAGTTCAAAGCCCAGTGTGGGTGGGAGTGGAAGACCTTGGAGATCTACTCTGTAAAAACCTCAGCAAGAAAACTTGATTATAACAGAACCACCACAAGTCAGAGTCGGCTGAACGGATAGAATGTACGAGATATCATGCAATCAATTTCTGGAAACAGACAGATACTACTTTATATGTGCTACTGTCAAAAGGTCCAATCTTTACAAAATGAGTAAAAACTGTTTTCATTTGATTTCCTCCTCTTTCACATTTTCTAATGTTCAGAACCATAACATTTCGAGTATAAATCAGTATCTGGATTATATTTCCTGATAAGCTGAGAATCAAGTGAGGACTCTTCATAGTTACTGATTGAATTGATTTTTCTTCTTTGGTACAAATGATCCTTTTTTATTTTTTGCTTATGTGGGTTTGATTAAAGAAGACTTTCAACGTGTGCTGGTAAAACAGTGACTCATGTCTTAGTATAGTCAAATAAATATTATTTGTATTATTAGCTACTGTTTTGCAACATTTTCCCCCAAAGCTGAATATAGACATTAAAAAACAATTACTTCTCTCTGATTTTTATTTATTTATTTATTTTTATTAGCTTTATGTCTCTGTGCCAAATATTTAACCCAGCTTGCACTTGAATTAATACATACATTGGCTTGCAAAAGTATTCACCCCTTTGACATTTTTTTTTTTTATTTTTGTTGCCTTACAATTTGGAATTGAATGGGTTGATTTACACAACATGCAATTTTTAGCATGTATAACTATTCACTCCTCAGTCAATACTTTGTAGCACCACATTTTGCAGAAATTACCGCTGCAAGTCTCTTAGAGTATGTCTATGAGCTTGGCACATCTAGCCACTGGGATTTTTGCCCATTCTTCAAAGCAAAACTGCTCCACCTTAAGAATTTGCATGTACTGTATTTAGTACCATGCGTCATTTTCTCAATTCTGATCACTTTCACAGTCCCTGCTGCTTAAAAATGTATACTGATACTGCCACCACCATGCTTTACTGTGGGGATGGTGTTCTTGGGGTGATGAAAGGTGTTGATGGCCAAAAAGCTCAATTTTAACCCCATCTGACCAGAAAACCATCTTCCATATGTTTGGGGAATCTCCCTCATGCCCTATGGTGAACTCTAAACATGGTTTCTTATTATTATTATTAATATTATTTTTGTATGCAATGGCTTTTTTTTTTCTGGCCACTTTTCCATAAAGACCAGCTTTGTGGAGTGTGGACAGATACACCAGTCTCTGTGGAACAGGGTAACCTTTGGTCTCTGTGTTTCCTTTCTGATTAATGCCCTCCCTGTATGGTTTTCCAAAAGTTTTGGTGGACGGCCATCTCTAAGTGCATATTCTTTCCTTTTTGTGATGATGGATTTAATGGTGCTCCATGGGATTTTCAAGGTTTTGGATTGTATTTGTTTATTTATTTTTTATAACCCAACCCTGATTAGTACTTCTCAACAACTTTGTTCCTGACTTTGGTCTTCATGGTGCCTCTTACTTAGGGTGCAGACTCTGGGGCCTTTTAGCAGAGGTGTATAAATACCGAAATCATGTGACACTTGGATTGCACACAGGTGGACCTTATTTAACTAATTATGTGACTTCTGAAGGTAATTGGAAGCACCGGATCCTATTTAAGGGTGAATACATATTCGCGCACCAATTTTAGTTTATGATTAGTAATATTATTTTATTTTTATGCCTGGCGAGCTGTCCGGGGTGTACTCTGCCCTCGCCCAGAGTCGGCTGAGATGGGCGCCAGCCTCCCCGCGACCCTAATTAGGATTAAGCGGTTCAGAAAATGACATGACATGACATTTTATTTTTATTATTTTTCTTTTTTTCTTTTAATTATTATTATTTATTTTCACTTCCCCAATTTGGTTTATTTTATGTAGCTCCCTTACGTAAAATCCAAGAAAAAAAATCCATTCAGATTACAGGTTTTAAGAAATAGATAGAAAAATGTCAAGATGGTGAATACTTTTTCAAGTCACTGTATATATTTAAACACACACCCTGCATACATATTGTATACACATTCATGTATTTTGGAATTAAGTTATTTGAAAACTGATAATATTTGCAGTTAAGTCTGCTTCATTGTTCTTTTCTTTTTAGGTGAAACGAAGAAAACTCGGTCTATCAGTAGTGAACTTAATCCTGTTTGGAAAGAGGTAAGACTGCGCTGGTGGAAATGTTGAGACTCTCAGATACAAACATCAGTAGTTTTTTTTAGTAGTTAAATGCTAACTTGGTTTCTCAGTGAGATTTAAAAATCCAGATCAGTTTAGCCTTTGTAGATGAATAGAATACACACCCAATTAAAGATTTGTTCCTATTTTCCAGACACTTGATTTTGACTTAAAGGGTTCCCCTCTTGATCCCTCCTCCTTCATAGATGTGATTGTAAAAGATGCTGAGACTCTTGGAAAAGACAAGTAAGTTCTATACTCCACTGCACAGATGCAAACATCTGTACTGGGTACACGTTTTGTTTTTGTAGGGAGATCGGTGAAGACAAGGTAAAATTATGGTACTTGGAGAGGCATAAGTTTGCCACTGGGCAAATTTCATGGCACATTGGACCAAGCACATTCAGAATATAACTAAAACACTGCAAGTGATTTCTGGTTCTGTATGTGACCAACAGCATGTTCCTTTGAAGAACTCTTGAGTTTAAAGGTTACCAGGATGTCCAGTGTTTATTATCCATTTAGTGAGTTCATGTTCTGTATTGCTGCAAATCGCTGAGTGTGTGTTTGTGTGTGTATCAGAGGTTTGGGTAAAGATGAGCACTTGATTACATGTCTATTGGATTTGTTTTTTACAGTCTAGGCATGTACTTGCCTAGTATTTCCTTCTGTAACACATTTGCAGGGTGTTCTCTCTGTGTGAAAAATATACATAGCTTAGCAGAATATTAGGAAATCGGGATTAGGTAGTTGTCTCAGATATGTCTCAAGACCACATCATTAGTCACCTGAAGTTAGCATTCACACCCATAGAGTCAGGCTGAGACTTGTTGTGTAATGCTGTTAGACGAAAAGGGGAGATGAAAAACATTTGCTAATACTGGCATACTGACTGAACAGTTTTGTTACTGAAGGAATTTAGGATGGCAATGACTTCAGTTCTGTGATCTTGCAGGTTCTGCACTTGAAAAAAATATATTGTGGTCAACATTTTTGTTATTCCATGATACTATTGGGGAAAGTAATAAATGTTGATGTTCTGTCCACTTGTAACATATAATAGAAGTGTGTGCAGGCAGACACTGATTATATGCCTCCAGATGGTAAGACTACAGTGACTTTAACCTTTGAACCTATGACCTCCAAAATGGAATCAGTTCATTCTTGAGTCAAAGTGGAATTTTGTGCAGAGCTTGTAGAAATTCCCTCAAAGCATGGTTGTGATGTTGTGTTCACAAAAATGGCACGCATGAGGCAGCAGTGACCTTGACCTTTGACCTCTGACCTCCAAAATCGAATCAGCTCATTCTTCAGTCAAGAATCAGTGGTTCAGTAAATATGAGGAAAAAGCAAAAGAAGCTAAATTTTAGAATCACTTAACTGTTTTAATGTTTTGTACTAAATGAATTACTGTAACAAACCAAAGTGTGTATTTCACTCATATATTGTGTATGTATTGCTTTACTGGGTTGCATTTAACAGTTATTCGCCAAAGCCAAGATGGATGTTGCTGAATAGTCTAGACTGTTCAATTCAGTAATAGTTGCCAAGCCCAAGGTGAATAACTGTTTTAGTATACAATGCACAGGAACATAAAAAGCAACTAAATCAAGATTTACGCACAACACTCCAAGCAGAATGAAAGCACCTAAAGGTGTCTTTCGAAATTCATTCATAGTTTTAGTATAAACTACACGAAATAAAAAGTAAACCCTGCGCTGTAATGGGTTTTTTAACATCATTCAGTTTTAGTATATACGATGTGGAAACTAAGATGAGATTTATATGGTTAATTTTCCTTTTTTACAGCATTATTATGATGTCCATTATTTTGATTCACATTATTCACTCAGAAATTCAAGATAATGGACTAATCAGATTGCGCTGTTCCCATGTAGTTCCCAATTAATCACAAAACTAAAACAAGCAGTAATGTTTACTAAAGTGGGGGTGTGTTTTTGAATTTCGCTTGCACACACATTTGGAATTTTATTTTAATCTTCTAGAGTTTTCAGTATTTCCTGTTTTGTGCTAGCTTTAAGGCCTAATGTTTTTGATAATGTTTTTTACTTTGAAATATTTTTATAGATTTTAATAATCTTTTAGCACTGTCACTTCAGTGCAAGCAGCTTCCTCCATGTGAGCGGCTGGGACATTTCTGTGTGAAGTTTGCATGTTCCTCAGTGCTTGCATGGGTTTCCTCTAGGAACTCATGGGTTCCCTTCCACAGTCCAAAGACATGCACAATAGGTCAATTGGTTACTCTAAATTGCCCATAAGTGTGAATGCCTGTTGGGCTTTGGGTTAGCCCTGCAATAGACTGGTGACGTGGCTCCAGGGCTCTACCTCGCCTCTCAGCTGAAGTCAGCTGGGATTGGCTCCAGCTCATCCACGACCTGTAAAGTTGAATAGAATACAAATGAATGAAGTGTTTCAGTAGGTTGCTGCTGTTGTTTACCCTCCTTGTTTTTTCTTAGACAAGTGTATGGTTTGTGTGTGCACATAAGGCATTGAAGCACCTTTCTTGCATTCTGCCAGTTTAGTCTTCATGCAGGCTGATGTAAGTGTATTTACTCATTTAAGGTGTTTTGATGTTTTGTGGTGATGTAAGGTTTTAATGTTGCGACATGCTGAGATGTCGTTTGTTTGCACAATCTAGAATGAAGAAGAAATGTTAAAATAATACAAAGATACAAAAGTGTCATGCTTTCTGCATTCAAATGACACAGGTGTAGGAGCAAAGGTGTTGTTTATTTGAGGGCACAAACTATCCAGCACAAAAGAAGAGAAAAGCATGAGATGTCTACTGAGGCTCGCGACAAACACAAACGGTCTTAAGGGCAAACAGGTGAAAACTCTTAGTCAGTTTGTCAGGCTGGTCTGCAGACGGGATACGAACATAAAGCACACCGTATAGGACTTCAGCATAGAGAATGCCACCCAGACAGGGCAGTGTGCGTCTACTGAAATGGACATGTGGAGACAAACAAACCCAAGGGAGAGAGAGCAAACACGAGGGCACAGTTAAGAATAAAGAGTCAGACTGGGTTAAGTAAGAGCGAGAGGACAGGACAGGACAGGCAATAAAAAGCATAGGGAGTAATGACCCTGAGGAAACCCACATACGCACAGGGAGAACATTCAAACTCCACACAGAAACACCCTCAGCTAGCACGGGAATCGAACCCAGGACCTTCTTACTATGAGGTGGAAATGCTAAGCACGCCACTGATGTGAAAAAAGTTTGACTTGTCCATTTAATTTGTGCATTTGAACTTAAACTTGAGTAATATTCACTGATTAAAAACTGCTAGGTTCATTTACTGAAGTTCTTTATGAAAATAATGGTCAACTGTCAATTGTCATATTCTCAGTTTTAATAAGTTTGTTAATCGTTATCGTTCTTTTCTTGACTTAATTTCACTTTCTCACTAATATTTTTTGTGTATTTATTAGAATCTTGTGAATGGACCGAAGCTTCATTCAAATCATTGTTCAGTGTATCATATTCGTGTCCTTAGTTGATAGCCCCAGTTAAACAGGCTTTCAGTCAGCAGATCAAGGAATAAGTAGCATCCTGTTTCTACCTTGACTTTATTCACCCGTTCTTTAATACTATGGGCCGTTGTTTCTTTGTACAGTACACGTTAAATATCTAGTCATCATCTGTTTGCTCTAGAGACTTGTGTGCTATGTTTGAAGTAAGGTTTGCCACATAAAGTGTGTAGTTTCTGGGTGGAACAGAGTGATATAAAACATACAGAGTGAGAAAGGAAAGTCTCTCACTGTGCTGGCTGTTGAACCAGCTGAGATAGAGAGAGGAAACAAAGCCACCACCCTTATAATGATAAAAACTGTGTGGTGTCTGGGTTCACTGTGCAGTTTCTATCTAATAGTTCCCCTAATGCTGTTATGAAGATCTAATTTTTGGAGAACACTGCCTGTTTGTAACCCACTGGGAAGAGCTTCCTACATTTGCATAATACAATTCATGATTGTTTGCTGTGTAGTTAACTGGGTCACATTTGCAGAACAAATGCTGTCAGGGTTGTCAGCTTATAATAGGTTTCACAACAGCTCATCCTACATGCCCGAACATTTCAGAAATTTCCCGCAGCAGTAACTGTTTCCATGCTGCAATGAATTTTACTCAGTTGTGGTCAGAAAGGAATAAAATACAACAGCTGTTATTGGAAACAATCTGTGATTGGGTGATTTGAAAACCATCACCACATGAAAGTCGATTACATTTGGATAACAGCACGTCCTGAAGTATTTTATTCCAATTATATCGCAGCAATGTTTCATTCGTTTTAATCGGTATAATGTTGTGGACCATCTTTGAAACAAGTTTCCATTACCACTCATTCCCTCAGCACCCTCTCTTTTTTATTTCTTGATGTTTTTTGGCCACAAATGCGGCTTGTCCTGTGACAAAAAAATTATTTAAAAGACAGATTGACTCTGAACACTCCTTCCATAAATATTCAATTAACATACTCATACAAAATGTCTCGCCATGTCATTGCTTATATGATTTACTTTGTTGAATAATAGCACTTGTTTCATTATTATTATTATTATTATTATTATTATTATTATTATTATTATTATTATTATTATTATAAATCTCTCCTTACAGCAAGAAGGTTCTGGGTTCCAACTCTTTGTGCAGAGTTTGCATGTTCTTATGTTAATGTAGGTTTCCTCTGGGCACTCAGGTTTCCTCCCACAGTACAAAGACATGCACATTAGCTAACTGACTGTTCCAAATTGTCCCTATGTGTGAAGTGAATGTGAATGGCCCAACCATGTAAATGTGGCAGGTGCATGTTGTTGCCATGCCTGGGTAAATGTGGGGTGTAGGGCAGGACCTGGCAACCTACCCTGTAAAAAAAACCCTCCTCCTTAAGGAAATCAGATTCAACTGAAGGCATAGTGAGCCTTAGATGATATGGAGCATCTTCCAGCCATGAATGAACCTACTGCAGTAATGAAAAAATATATTTAAAAAAAAAAAATTCATAGTCAGCATGGTAATGTGATTTTCTGTGTTAGCATCCAGGGGAAAAAAATTATGAGGGACAAGTTGGCAGAACAAGCAGCCAGGAATTGCTTCAGGATCAGTAACTGAATCATAAGCATGTGACTAGGAAATTGATTGATATGGAGTGTTTGTGTTTGAGGGTGCAGTCAAGCCTTTTGCACACATTGATATGGATCCTTTGTTGCTTGGGTTTAAACTGGAACTATAACAAACTATGCACTTCAGTTGTATTATTTTTGAAAGATTGCTCATCACTGTGTATACACCATACTGTTAAACTATTACACTTTTGAGCATAACATTGCATGTTTGGCTCTGGAAACCTGAATATTTGCCCAAATGTAATTCTTATAACTGCATTTTATGTGATGCTGCAGGGGTGCATTTATTTTGCTTGTATGTTTTTTTTTTTTTTTTTTTTTCTCCACTTGTCACTTTAAAGGGAAAAAGTCACTACAAATCACTGTAAAGCTGTTCTGATTCATCACTTTTTTCTCCAATAATTTTTTTTAATCTTGCTGGGAGATATATCAAGAATATCATCTGGAAGGATGGTGTTCATCAGTCCAGAACCATAGCGCATTTCAGCTGTTCTGGCAGCTAGTGATAGTCCAACATCTTATTGTCATCATACGTGTTTTTCTGTTTATCACCTGTTAATATCTGTACTGAGATCCATGCATCCATTATCCATGCCGGAGGTAATACCAACTGACGTTGTACACCCTGAACACATTGCCAATCAACTGCATGGTTAACATAGACACAAACAACCCTTCAGATACACATTGACATCTATGAGCAATTAGAGGAAATTGGAGGACCCAGAAGAAACCACAAACATAGGGGAAACATGCAGACTCCCTGTAGAATGGCCCTAGTGGACAGTGGGAATATAACGGAAAGAATATTACCTATACTTGCATAATGTATAACAGGAACATTACAATTACAAATGCACTACACAAGTGCAGCATTATTCAATGTGTCCTTAAGCTTCAAATCAACAAAACGCACATGCCAAGTACCCATGCTGTGACTAACAATTATTAAATTGTGTGCATAAGGCGGTCTATCAATATTTATATCCACATCACATATGTTAAGAAGAAGTCAGTGTTTGTAGATGCAGGACTCCCAGTATGCACATAATATCCCATGTAAACATTCTCTCACCATGGGGAAAAACTGCTTTGAAGCACTTTTGATGGGCTGGTGAAAGCTTTATGTAAGATGAGTGTTTGCACTGGGAGGAGGTTTCCTCTTTGCCTGACATATCACAAAGAACACAGAGTGGGGTTTTTTTTTTTTTTAAAGTCAGGTTTTAGTTATAGTCAGTTTTTTTCTTGTGAGAGTCGTTCTCTAATTCCTGGTTTTTATGGAGTGCGGAGAGTGTTTCCTTTGGCCCCTGTGTCCGGAGCTTTCAGCAGAATGCTAGGTGTTTCCCCTGTACATCATGAGCGCAGTGCCTTGGCTGGAACATGACCTGGATTGACCTTATCAGACAGCGTTATAAATTATACCCAAATTATACTTTAATAGTGCAAAAGATTTGAGAATCAACAAATGTTTATCTAGTAAAAACAATACTAATAATAATTTATCATTGCAAAAGTAATAATGTACTCCCAGGAGCCCTTTCTGCTTCTACCATACTTTTAGCAAAACCAAAAAAGATACCTTTCGCACCTGTTCTTGGAAATGCCCAGATTCGGCACTAAATTTGTGATGTCATGCTTCATAGTAACAGATCATGTCTCAATTTACATTTTACATACTTAATAAGCATTTCTTTATTTTATGTATTTTTTAATCTTGTCTTTTTATTAAAAAGGTTTTAAATGTATACTCTTTACTGTTTGGGGCCGGTGGCGTAGCGGGTAGGGTGCCAGGCTCACAACTGAGAGTTTGAATCCCCATTGGACCTCCACCGTGCTAAGACCCCTGGGCAAGGTCTTAACCACAAGTGTGCCTCTGTCCACCGAGCAGTATAAATGGATACCAGTAAAAATACTGGGAAGGTAACCTGTGATGGACTAGCGTCCCATCCAGGAGGAGTTCAACTCCTAGTCGCTTCACGCTACAGAAACCGGGGATAAGCACCAGCCTGATGTGCCACTTGGCTTGGGTGTAAAAGCCCGTTGAATTGTTTGCCCAGCAGGGAGCTCACACTGCTAGCCTTTCCCATCGCCATGCTCACGAGTCAAGATACTCTTTACACCGAAACCCAAATAAAAGAATTTATTTGTTTATATTGATTAAGAATGTTGATTTCTATTCTGCTGGTAGGATGGAATACCAGTGTACTGCTAGAAAGAGTTAAACCTGACACAATTTTACGGCACCTATTTAGTAAATATAAGCAATAGTATTGTAACTGGAATCAGTAATATGTTATTTATAAATAGTCTGAACAAGTAAAATTTGTCATGTCTCACCCTTATATTAAAGTTATTAGCCACTATAATCATATATTTTACGTAACTTTTTTTTTTTACAGATTTATTGGCTCTGCAAAAGTCTACTTGAAGGACCTAGCAAGTGGACAAGTGAAGTCACTCCCTTCAAAAAATTTAGCTTTGGTCAGTGAAAGTGGGCAAAATATTGGCGTAAGTATTCAACGCATTCGTTTTTATGATGTATACCATTATAACATTTCTGCTTCTAGTTTATCGTACTTGCTGTGTTCATAATTGCTGTAAATATAGAATTGCATGAAATACACAGGAGAAAACCTTTTAAGGATAATCTTTCTGACTATAGGCGACGATTGACCTCATAGTTGGTTATGAACCTCCAGCTAACGCTCCTCCAAACCCAACTGATCAACGTGATGGTGTTGCAGGACATGCAGGTATGTCTTACTTCTCTGGATCTGAAATTTGTTTTTAGTCTTCTAGAAATTGCTACTGGGACTAACAAATGCAACAAGAGTATAAGGATAAATCAGTAGAGTGCTGGACTGCATTGTGTCCACAGCAGCTTTTATTCTCGATGGAATCCTGCTGAACTAGTTCTAAAAAAAATTTAGTGGTATCATCCATTCATTGGATCAAACCCTGTATCATATTACCAAAATATTGTTTACCATGGACTAGATTATATGTTGGGTTTTTTTTAATTATTATATCAAGTAGCAGTATAAGCTCATGACTCCTCCACTGAGAATTAAGGCTCTGGTCATAATTGTGCACTATGTTTTTCACATGGTTTCACACGGTCAGGATACCAGTGTGGAGGATGCGAGCCAGGTGGGGCATGCGTCACTGGAGATAAACATACACAGACAAAACTGGTGAGAGGGAAAGCACACGAGTACATAACAGTGAATGGACAGAAACTTAATGATCAGACTGACTTAAAAAAGGAACAAGTGGACAGGACAGCCAATATAAAGATCAGGAAGTAATGAGAGGTATTACCTTAACTGAAAACATGTGCACAAGGGAGTACAGAGGTGACCGTCAAAAGGAAGCCCCAGGCCTTGAAAACTGGGGAGTTGGTTCACTGGGGGTACAGGAGAGGCGGTGATGTGACAGTACATGTACATTTTTCATTTCTTTTAGTTTGAAGGTGAAGGAAATCGTGAAATGTCTGCTTGTGCAGGCAGAAAACATACTATCTATCATTGTTATCTATCACTTAAATGGTAACTTGTTTTTAATTGAACCTGATGACTGTTTCATATTTTCAGTGCCTTTTTTTTTTTTTAACAATATTTTATTAGTTTTCCAAACAAGCAAATACTAAACACAAAACACACATGACAGCAGTGGTTGGTAGAGGCAACACATGTGAATGGGACAAGGTAAGACATATTAGAATCATGCAAGTAAGGTATATCAGAAATGAAATGTGAAGGTTGAAGGGAAATAAATAAATAAATAAGCGAATAAAACAGGATAAGTAATTATCCAATCATAGGGCATGGGAGGGGCAGAAGACAGTATTGCAACGTCCTTTACGCACTAATTTAGCTGTGGAGTCCGGTAAGTAGTTTAAGAAAATTGTCCACACATTGTTTCAGTGCCTTTTAAAGAACATCTTTTCTTGGCAAATCTTGTAATTTTCTTTGGTAAATATTTTTAAAGTAGTTGTACTTGATTAGAACAGTTTTAGAAGAGGTAGCATATAATTGGTGGTAATTGGAAACTTCAGTTGGACAAAACAAGCACACAAGCAATCTTATTCAGCTATGGTGGAGAAAACACAGTGGCTGCACAGAGTGCAAAATGAAACCCGAAAACAGGTGATCTATTAATTGAGTCCATGTGATTGGAATTGTGGGGAGGCAGAACATTGAACATTTGCTACGGAGACAGTTGGTGTTATAAATCACCCTAGTCTTAGTCTGCTGAATGTGTTTACATTATTTCTTTAACAACTGATATGCTGGAGTTGATATTAATGTACGAGGTTGGATTGTGTTTTGATTAGGCACTGATTAAAGAGTTAAAAAAAAAAAACCAAGCCAAACCAAGCTGGGGTGTTTCAATTCTATATGACATGACACGATGAAACAATATTGTGCCCACAGTTTCATATGTGTAGGCCTCTGTTTGCGTTGTCCTTGGGTTCACAGTACATATATACGGTATACCCCTTGTTTTAATGGTAATGTAATGTACCAGATACATGTGGTTTTGCTCTTGAGCAGGTGGAGCTGATGGAGATGAAGATGCCACTGATACAGGGGGAATATCATCTCCCACTCATCCAGGCCAAAAACCTCAATGGAGGGCCAGAAAACAGCGTCCTTTATCTAACAAACCACAGGACTTCCAGGTACAGTGGCCTTTATTTTCCAATCAAGTGACTTTTTTCCCCAATCAAGAACAGCATGTAAACACTGCTTTGTAAGTGACTTAGTTGTTCTTCCATGATGAAGGTCCGGGTCCGGGTCATCGAGGGTCGCCAGTTGCCTGGAAACAACATAAAGCCTGTTGTGAAAATACATGTTTGTGGAGAGACCCACAGAACTCGCATCAAAAGAGGAAATAACCCCTTCTTCGATGAGGTACTGAAATAAATGTTTACTGACAGGATCCATGTTGTTAGAATGTACAGGAACATTTGAGTATACGTTTTTCTTTTTGCAGATGTTCTTCTATAATGTCCACATGTTGCCGTCAGAATTTTTCGATCAACAGATCAGCATTCGGGTTAGTACGAGTGATTCGTATAGGAATGTGCTGTCAAAAATCATACCACGTTCACTGGAAGTTTATTATATTTTTGTGGTGTTCTGTTGAGAGGTAGGTATTTCTCTAAATATATGTGACTCATCACCATAAAATAAACTTTAATGCACCAACAGTTATGCAGATATATAAGTAGTTGGAACAATCTGCTAAAATGTCCCCAAAAGTTTTGAAATTGGACAAAATTATACAAAAATATGACAAAGAAAATGTATCTCAAGACTAATCAATTTACTCAGAAGTCTTTTCAAGAAAATGTAATTTACTCAAAAAGTCTGTTTGCTGCATTAAGACTGTTTGCCCATACTACAGGTGTATAACTCTTCATCACTTAGGTCTGACAGTCTTATGGGAGAATTTAAGGTACAGTTTACACTTGTATTCACCACATTCAGTAGTGTAACCGAGTGAACTTCACTACTGGTTAGTGGCATTAAAGTTAACATTTTTTATTTCCATTAATATCTCAGATTGATGTTGGCTACATTTACGATGAACCAGGTACATTTCTGAAATTCCCCCCTGCAGCTTGATTGTTAAAGTGAAGGTGAAACGTAATACATCAAAGTAGTTACAGTGTGTGTTCTTTTTGCTGTAGCTCACTGTGTCATGAGGAAATGGCTGCTTTTAAATGACACTGATAGCTCGAGCTCTGGACCAAAGGGCTACCTGAAAGTCAGCATGTTCATCTTGGGGACCGGGGATGATCCTCCGGTACTCATTTTATCTGAATGTGTCTGCATGTCCTTAATATTTAATTTTTAATAATAATGATAATAATTGACAATATTACAAAAGAACACATGTAGGTGCATTTCAAGATGGACATATTGATGGTATTCCTGGCCAATTGGACAGGTGGAGAAGCGGGAACAGGACAGTGATAATGATGATGTCGAGAGTAACCTTCTGCTGCCAGCTGGAGTCACTTTGAGATGGATTAGACTGCAGCTGAAAGTGTTTCGTGCTGAGGACCTCCCACAAAGTAAGCCAGAATCTCAGAACACACCATTATCTACTAATATTCCTGTACATAATGTAAAGCTGTAATGTCTGTAATGGGGAAAGTCTGGACCATACCTGACCATGGCCATGCTTGTAGCCTGAGATTACACAGCATTTGTTTTAGTCCCGTTTCTGCAAAATAAGGGATAAAAACAGAGAAAATATGAGCTGTTATAGATAAACAATCAAATAATTAAGTTGATTATTGTCTTATAGAAAAATATCGGGAGATGTTATAGTATAGCAATTCAGAATCATCATTATTTCTTAAATAATGACATCATACTTTTCATCCTTCTATAATGGAGCTCCTAAAAGACATGTATAAAAAAAATTCTGCTCCCAAGTGGTGCATCGACAAGGTGCATAACTAACAACCTGGAGATCGTGAGTTCGAATCCGGGTTGATGCCACAGCCATCCATGACCAGGAGTTCATGGGAGCTAATTAGCCGAGCTCTCATGAGAGGGAGGGATGGCATACGCTCGCTTCCCTCTCATTCACAGCGATCACCAGCCAGTCATGAATGTCTGTGAGCTCATTCATACGATGGAGCGGATAGCACTTTTCCTCCGAGTGTTTTAGGCCGCCCCCAAATACGCATATTCAGCAGTTCAAAAAGAGGCGGGTGGTAGCATTGCATGTCATGGAGGGGGCTTGTGCATGCTTACGCTCCTCCCTGGTTGATGGTGGTCATGTGATCGGGAAGGCTATACTTGGGTGGGATTTGGATACGACTAAAATTAGGTAAGAAAATTGGGGGGACAAAATTATAAAATAAAAATGCATATAAAGTAATAAAAAAGTGTACAGTACACAGGCACAATCTGATTGGTTCACTATCTCAGGATACCAAGCAATTATTGAATAAGACAAAGTATGACATGGAGATTTATTCAGATCGAGGGATTGTTATTGGCCAAGGCAATAAACTATACAAATCTCATTTAAGTTTGCTTTTTTGTATGTATATGTACATAAAACAATGACTGAATTGACTATTCAGCGACATCCATCAAGCCTCAGGTGGCAAGTTTCTCATGATCACCAGATACTTTCTATTTTTTATTTTTACATATGTGCTTTTAGGGACTCTATACTGTAATTTATAGTTACTTTTTTATTGTGAAATGTCCATGTGACAAATTGGTTTCTGTTATTTTGTACATCATAGCAGCTATAAAAGTTGTTTCCTTACCAGCTTTTCTTTTTTCACCATTTTATGAGTTAGACCTATAACAAAACACTGACACTACAGATTCCATTCACAAATGTTACATTAACATCTCAAAGAATGCTTCACCATAACACTATTATGTTGATTACTTTTATATGGTTTTGAATTCATTCATGCGAAGCAAGTAAACTGGTACTCCAGAAATGATGACATTAAAGGGCATTGATATTGCTTAGCTGCACTGTAATAAAAAAATTTTCAACACCTTATGGCCAATCATATTTAAGATTTCAGAAGTGCTGTAATTTAGTCAAGGTTATTATTCTAGCCTTTATCACACAGTCCTACCCATTTAATGTTGCACTGAAAGTAAATGAATATGCTTGTACAGTATATACAGTGATCATCCATAACAATATGCATATACATCAACCAGCCATAACTTTAAAACCACCTGCCTATTATGTGTAGATCCGACCTGTGCTGTCAAAACAGCTCTAAACTATCAAGGCATGAACTCCACAAGGCCTTTGAGGGTGTGCTGTGGGATCTGGCACCAAGCAAATCACACCACATCTTTTAATTCCTGTCAGTTGAAAGGTGGAGCTTCCATGGTTTGGACTTGTTTGTCCAGCAGATGCCACACATGGGGAATTTGGAGGCCACATTTCCTCAAACCATTCCTGAAGAATTTTTCAGGAATATAGTTAACAGTGTTAATTATACTTCTGAAAGAGGTTGCTTGCTGTTAGGAAATACCATTGTCATAAAGAGGTGTGCTTGGTCTGCAACAAATCAATGTAACATCCACGTGAATTCTAGGACCCAAGGTTTCCCAGCAGAACATTATCTAGAACATCGCACTGCTTTCGGAGGCTCCATCCTGTTAACATCCTTTCATCATGAGAGTGATGCACATTACCCCAGCTGTCCATATGATTTAACAGAAAGTGTGCTTCATTAGACACCTTCCATTGCTCTGTGGTCCAGTTTTGATGCTCAGTTTGGTGCCTATTGTGAGCACTTTCAGTGGTGGACAGGGATCAATCATGTGCACTCTGACAGCCTCATATGCAGCATACACTGTGTTCTGACACCTTAGTACCATACAATTTCCACAATTATGTTCTCTTCTGTGGCAACAGACCACACAACCTAGCCTTCAGTCCCCATATTTCTCAGTGAGCCCTGGTTCACTGGTTTTCCACCTTGGTAGGTACCAACCCCTACATGCCAGGAGCACCAAGGACGACCTGTGGTTTCAGAGATTGTGTTTTGGGTTCTGATCCAGTCGTCTAGCCATAATAATTTGGCCCTTATCAAAGTCACTCAGAACGTTATGCTTGCCCATTTTTCCTTCTTTCAACACATCAATTTGGAGAGTTCACTGCTTACGTGCTGGTAATACATCCCATGCCATGACAGATCCCATTATAATGAGATAATCACTATTATTCACGTCACCTCTCAGTGGTTTTAAAGTTATGGATGTAAAGATTGGTGTGTATCTTGCTGTACACAGAAACTGAACCAATGCACTTTTTTACTCATATAAGAGTAATCATCCTTTTATAACATCCCTCACACAGTTTACAGATAATGGTCTCTACTTTCAGTGGATGATTCAGTCACTCAGACTTTGAAGGAGGCATTTGGAGTAGAAAGCAATAAAAAGAATCTAGTCGATCCATTCATTGAGGCCTGCTTTGCTGGAAAGAAGGTACAGCATCAGAAATGTTACACTCAGGTGTGAAATCCTTGGGTGTAATGTATGAGTTTTGAGCTTTGTTTTTCCCCATAGCTGTGTACAAATGTAACTGAGAAGAATGCAAACCCTGAATGGAATCAGCTACTTAATCTGCAGGTTAAGGTAATAATGATGGGTGGCGTTAAGATTTTTTTTATTTGTAGATTTTATATCTTTTTTTTTCCATATAAAATCTGATTGCAAATATTTTACCCTCTGGTCTGTAGTTTCCATCAATGTGTGAGCGGATCAAACTGACTGCATTCGATTGGTGAGTTCCTTTAAGACATGCTTGGTGGTGTCTCTGTGGCAAAGCTGTAGAGGAGACGAGAAAATGAAGTGTGCTTGTAATGTTGCTATGGGATTCTGTCATAAACTAAATACTTCTGGACTCTGTAATGGGAGATTGTGAAAGCTGGGTGGATCCCGACAGAGTGTATGAGTCAGTGTCGTACTTTCCCTCCCTATCCCTCAGTGCATTCCTCTGCTAAAGCCCACCAAGGGAACTGTGGAAAATCTGAGAATATCCAGTACTGGGCTGTGACCGCTGCACATATCGTCTCACATGCTAGCTCATTATAACTCTCAATCCCTTCCCCCCCTTTAGGGATCGCCTCACAAGAAATGATGCCATAGGAACTACGTACTTGAATCTGACCTCAATAGCGTCCTCTGGTGGTGAAGTTGAAGGTATGTCATTTTAGTGTGCAGTCTGAGTTACTTGATCATTACATATCAGTGTTACAGTATAAACCTAGCAAAGAGCCTCTGAACATACTGTGCTATAAAATGGGTTGTTCTCTGGTTTGCTTTTTATTAAGCATCTTTCCTATATTTTTTGTTCTGTTGTACTAGAGAGGGGTCCAGAAAATGAGTTTCCAGGATATCCAGGTTAAATAGGTTCACCTCTCTTCAATATTTTCACAGCGCCGTGCATGCTGTTCATAATATATGATACACATTATAAACAACAAACGGATTTAGTATTGTTTTTTGCTAGCTTGTGCTGTTTCTGTATCTTATCTCATTCAATTAACATAATCTTTTATTACACTGCTCATTTGAATACTTAATGCTGATTAGTTAATTATGGCATTCCATGGTCTATTTCTTTAGAAGACCATGACTAATTATTACAGACCATTGCTATAGAGCCATCATTAGCAGAAGCAATCATTCATTTTCTAGGTCGTTTAATCCTAATTAAGGTCACGGGGAGGCTGGCGTCCATCTCAGCCGACTCCGAGGCGAGGGCAGAGTGCACCCTGAACAGCTTTCCAGACCATTGCAGGGCCAACACACATACAAACACTCACATACACATTCACACTGGGCAATTTGGAACAGCCAATTAGCCTACTGTGCATGTTTTTGGACTGTGGGAGGAAAACGGAGTACCCAGAGGAAACCCACGGAAGCACAGGGAGAACATGCAAACTTCACACGGAAACGCCCCGAGCCCAGGAATCGAACCCGGGACCTTTTTGCTGCGCGGTGTTAGCAGAAGCAATAAAATAATTTTAAAATCAATGTTTTGTAAGTGGGTTAACGTATAACAAGCAAAATAAACCCTTGCAGCTTAATACAAAATTTATTCCGCTGCCAGGGTTTCTTTTCATGATAAAGACCAGCTTGCTGTACTGTACATTTTCCCTTACATATATTCTAAAAAAAAGGGTTACAGTTTTACTTGTTGTACAGTTGGGGGTGTG
>JAQMYF010000021.1:23918448-23942271 GCA_030014195.1 Neosilurus mollespiculum
ACGTCTGGGAGTCACTGCTTAGGCTGCTGCCCCCGCAACCCGACTCCGGAACAAGCGGAAGAAGATGAATGAATGAATGAATGAATGTAAATCAATATAATTTTGAAAATTCTAACCCGAGTTTTTAATTGCACTTTGTTATAGGGAAGTCTTCAGATGTGGGTTGATATTTTCCCCAAAAGCCTTGGACTTCCTGGTCCTCCTTTTGATATTACCCCACGCAAGGCTAAAAAGTAAGGAAAGGTTACTCCTAATGACTAATAATAACATTTCTTATTGGTGCTCAAATGTCTAGTCATTGTTCCAAACTTTTCCACCAGACATGTACTGCGTGTTGTTATTTGGAACACCACTGATGTCATTTTGGATGAAACCAGTATCACTGGAGAGAACATGAGTGACATCTATGTGAAGGGGTACATGCAACAACCTCACTTTGTTTGATAAATCTGTCCGTAATGTTTTTTTTTATTCAGAGAAACAGCATTTTATGTTGTTTTACTGTATTTAATTTTCAGGTGGATGGCAGGAAAAGAGGACGATAAGCAAAAGACTGATGTCCACTACAGATCTCTTGATGGTGATGGAAATTTTAACTGGAGATTTGTCTTTGAGTTTGATTTCCTGCCTGCTGAGCAACTGTGTATGGTTTCCAAAAAGGTAATACAGCATCCTATGGGAAAAGGTAACAAGTAGATTACATTATAAAGTGTGTATATATAAGTGATATACTTAGTATATAAATGGAGTAATTGAGTGTGTTGAATTGTAGAGCAGGTTCTGGTTAGCTTGAAACCAAATCCCAGAGTTGTACTACTCACAACAACTCACTGCAGTCTTACAGAATAATTTGGACATTTTTACTTGCCTCTTTATGTATTTTAGTGTTTACGTTCCAAAACAGGTGGAAAGAGTGCCAAGAAATACACTTTTAAATGAATGTATTAAAAGGTTTTTTAACTAATGAGATTTAGTTATGCTATATTTTGGTATGAGAAGCTCACAGCAGACTACAAATGGACCTCTGCCTCTGAAACTCTTGCACATGCCCGGATTACTGCAACTCTCTATAATATAGAGCACTTAAAATTTGATTGCAAGGCTCCAGTCCATACAAAACACTGCTGCCAGGGTGGTTTCTCTTACCAGGAAGGCTGACCACATCACACCAGTTTTGACGGAACTGCATTGGCTTCAAGTACCTCAAAGGATACACTACAAAGTGCTGCTATTGACCTTCAAGTCCTTGAACAATCTGGCCCCAATGTATACTGAAGATTTGGTCAGACAATACCAGCCTGGACATCCTCTGCACTCAATTAATCAGGGTCTGTTGAGAGTTCCAAGGGTCAGAACAGTTACACATGAGGAACTTGCATTCTGCAACGCAGCTATTGTGTGGTGAAACTTTTTGCTTATAAAACTGAGAAGTTGCATATCCCTGGATACTTTTAAGAGAATACATAATTATATATTATAAAATTATAATAATTCAGTTTATTTATCTTTTATATACATTGCTATTTATAAATTACTTTATTTATAATTTTTTTTTTAATCTGTAATCATTTTAGTGGCTTGTTATTCGCGTTTATAATTGTATGTTTATCCGTCATTTGCAAAGTGCTTTTGAACTTGTATGCTGTGCATTATATACCAATGCTATATAAAAAAATATATATTATTAATTATTAATTATAATTGTTAAATTGCCATTACACTTTATAGTATTGATATCACTGATGAACTTGATTGGGTGCTTAATGACCCCATTTGATGAATATATAACACACAGTCATAACCTGGAAGAAGTCATAACCTTATAAAAAAGTATAATGAACTATAATGAAGTAAAAAGTATCAGCACAACTCTTTCAATATCCTTTTAGTGTAATACTGTGTACATCCTCCAAAAAAAATACTAAAGTATGGCAAACAAATTCTTTTCACCCAATTTCACCCTACTAGTGAATAATAAAAGATATTTAACAGTATATGAAGATGAAGACTAGGAAGCTTTGTTTGATAAAAAAAAAAAAAATATTTAGAAAGTGTTTTCTCTGAACAGGAACATTTTTGGAATCTTGACAAAACAGAATTCCAAATTCCACCTCAGCTGATCATACAGATATGGGACAATGATAAATTCTCCCTGGATGATTACCTTGGTAAATACTCCTTGCCTATTTTATGTATAAAACATTTGAATTTCTTTCTCATGCACTAGAGGTTGCTAATTTACCGTGTTTACCAGGTGCTGTTGAACTGAATCTAAACAATCTTATCTCACCTGCTAAAATGCCTGAGAAATGCAGCCTAGGCATGCTGAAAGACATGCCTAAGACGCCACAGAAATTTGACCAATCCAAGTCCCTGTTTGCCCAGAAGTCGGTCAGAGGATGGTGGCCCTGCTACATTGAAAAGGATGGAAAGATGGAGCTTGGTGTATGTATAGCTCACACAAGACGAAGAATGTTTAAAATATTGGATTGCAATCATTTATGAGAGATGGACTGAATAATGGTTCAACTTTTTAGGGGAAAGTGGAGATGACACTGGAGATAGTGAATGAGAATGAAGCAGATGAGAGACCAGCAGGAAAAGGCAGAGATGAACCCAACATGAATCCAAAGCTCAACCCACCCAAGTAATCACAAGCAGCCATTACAGTTATTTAAAGTTTAATAATATGTTGAGATTTGGTAACGTATCCCTTTTTAAAATTCATTTAGCCGACCTGAAACATCCTTCTTCTGGTTCACCAACCCGTGTAAGACCATGAAGTTCATTGTGTGGCGGAGATTCAAGTGGCTGTTTATTGGCGTGATTATACTGTTATTAGTGCTGCTGTTCGTTGGAATCCTCCTTTATTCATTACCAGTAAGGACAAGATTCATTTTAGCTAAATGCTGATAATGTTTCCCAAATCATACAGTGTTCTAATCCATTGAAGGCAATTTCTAATTATCCTCATTTTGCAGGCTGTGCATTCATTAATTATATATTGTTTTTGCAGAACTACATCTCTATGAAAATTGTGAAGCCATTTAAATGAGATGGACATACGCTGTGGAGGCACAGGAGCAACCGCATCCAAGAATACTCATTTTATATGAATTGATAAAGTTTCACCGCACATACTGCAGGCTACTGTAGTTATTATAATTACATTTTCTTGCCCCATAGGATTGATGGGCATGTTATGCCATTATGTTCACACAAATTACCTGTTTTCATATTAAACTTAAAAAAAAAAAAAAAAGTCACTCAATCTGTCTAATTGATTGAAATCATTGAAAAACTGTGTATGAAATATATAAAAAGAACTTTTAAATGACCTAAAGAGTTTTGCCTATGAAGATATGAAGCATGTATAAATGGCAGTAATATGATCTGAAATTTAAGATAAGACACTGCAAGGATAAATGACAATTTTGGTCAAATCATTTTATTATTTGTTTTCAATATAAATGGTACCTGATTTTGGACAAACCAGCAAGAGTAAGATAGAAAGTATCTAAATGAAAAATCCAACACCCCTCTCCAAAGACACCTCTCCAAGACACATGAACGCACACTGCTGGACTACTGCTGGAGGACAAGTCCATGAAAGTGAAAGCATTGGAGGGAGGAGTGTCGTGCATCCTTGTCATATCCAACTACCCCTTGTCTCATTGACATGGAGGAAAACACCTAAAATTTTCATAATGTATGTCAACTAGCTTTTAGAAGTATGTCTTCTTAGCCTTCTGGAACACTCCATTCAGCAGACAGGCAAGTAAGCCATCTGAACATGATAATTTAAATGGAATGAATTGCTTATACAGGCTTTTACAGCCTTGCAACTGCCACAGATGAGAGATTTCTTACCTCTTTTGTTTGTTAGTTGTGTGTGTATTTCATTAAAGTTCTACAAGAGATGTGGCTTTGTACAAGAAAGACTTTGTAGTTGGATTTCAGCGATGACCCGGATCAAATTCTGGATCCTAGAAATATTTTTCAAGGATTATTTAACATTGTGAGATTCTTTGGAAGTGTTATTACAGCAGGCTCAACATGGGGAGCTGTGTACTTTCTGACATACATACATACGTACATACATACATATATATATATTTTTTTTCCTGAGCTGGTGAAGGTTTGTGAATCTTGTGAATGTAAAAACCATTCGAGGAAATATGAAAAAATGCTTCTAAAAAATTATTTAGCTTGCCTTTAAAGGTGCCCATTCACTGGTAATTAGCCTATGGGTTTATCTTTCGTTATCATTTCGTTTTGTCTCAGTACAAAGGTTTTCCGCTGAATACCAGCCAAACTCGGGCCTAGTATCTTTTATTAACCTTATTAACTCTCATGAACCCTATTAGCTCTTATTAACCTGCATCTTGTTTTGTTTTACTTCTTGTTTATTTCACTTTTTTGCCCACTCACAACCAACGCATCATCGTCATGATTTGTGAACCTCTTACTGCTACTACTATCTCAGGCAACACTGGGTGAAGGCAGGGTACACCCAAAACAGCTCACTGGGCCACCACAGGGCCACACCATTCACACTCACTTCCACACCCAAGGGCAATTTGGAACAGCCAGTTAGCCTAATGTGCATGTCCTTGGACTGTTGGGGGGGAAACCCATGCAAGAATGGGGAGAACATGCAAACTCCATATAGAAATGGCCAGGCCTGATTCTCGAACCCAGGATCTTTTCGCTGTGAGGCGGACATGCTAACCACTACACCACCGTGCCGCCCAATGCATCTGGAATGTTTTCTTTCTTTTCTTTTTTCTTTTTTTTTTTTTTATACATTATGATATGCATGTAAAATTTGCTTTCTGAAGCTTAAATAAATAACTCGAATGGAAACACATGAAATCACATTAGAACAAGAAATCTCGATGACATGAATTCATCAATAGCACAAGGTTACCACAGAGAAATGTCATAAAAAATTAAACTATTGTTAGATTTATGTTAGATTTCACACTGGGGAAAGTGCATCCTGCTACTTTCCTGATTAAATAATAAGAAATAATTTTTAGTAACATGTTTTGTATAGTCTCCTCACGTCACAGTAGAATTTTTTTGGTTTTTATTTTAACATTTTAAATGCAAATTTTTGGATTTGTAATTTATTGCGTATGTAAATGTATTAATTATTAAAGTCATTTGTTAGAAAGTTGGAAACATTTTGATGCACAAAAACAAAAAAAAAATAGTAGTTTTGTGAGAACAAAAGTGATCAAGTCCTAAAAACTAATGAGGATATTTATTGTTTCAGAAAATATAGCTCTATTTTTTTTTTTTTTTTTTTTCAATTCTTAATTAATTTAAATGGCGGTTGGTTGCCTGTGTGACGCAGGAATGACGTCAGTGCCCGAATGCTGGGCGGTTATGAAGTGGTGGAGATATCTCAGATATTACTAAATCAACTCCTCGGATATTGTGCAGTTATATATGTTTTTAATTTAGAAGTACACCTGGATTTTAATTTTGTCTTTTATTTTCAAGGCAGTTGACGTTTCATTGTGAATTAAAGGTAAGTGAATGAGAGAAAAACTGATTAGCAAAAGAAACAAACAAACAAACTAGCAGCCGTTTGAATGAGAGAACAAGTCAGTGGGAAAACTAACGGCTTCGTTTAGTGAGTGCTGTTAGTTACCATATTTTTATGAAGATATATGAATACTACCTTTTAAAATCACTTTGGATTATTTAAATCTGTGTCACTGCTGTTATTTATCAGGATGAGCCATCATTTACAGTACCACCACTACCAGCTAGCTAACTAACCAGCTAACTGACCCACCTGTGATGATCAGTGGAGCTACTTCTGTCTTAATT
This sequence comes from Neosilurus mollespiculum, assembly GCA_030014195.1. Taxonomy (NCBI): domain Eukaryota; kingdom Metazoa; phylum Chordata; class Actinopteri; order Siluriformes; family Plotosidae; genus Neosilurus; species Neosilurus mollespiculum. The sequence continues at coordinate 23,924,293 of JAQMYF010000021.1, forward strand.
TTCCTTTTCTACTTTTCCATAGATTGTTTAGGAAAGATACTGATTCACAAGAAGGTCAGAAGAACCAGCAAAGGAGAAAAAAGGGTAACAGTTAAAGACTTGTGCTGTGTACCAAGGTTGAGTTAATAAGATCAGGGAACACCTGTGCACCTATGATAGAAAAGCCAGGGTTATTTAAAAAAAGAAAGAAAGAAAATGACCTAGACGTTGTTAACAAGTCCATCTTTTTGTTGGTTGTGTTAAGTTTGATCTCTAATGGCTAACTTACCATATTCTTTATCCAAACATGTATGTACCGTCTACAGAAACTTGGAGATTTTCAGAAGCTGCTTAAAACCCTTTTTATGTTGGTCTTTAAAAAAACACACACAAGAAAAAACAATACCTTCTTGTTTAGAATAGCTAATATGCATGTGTGAGGATGACATTTAAGGCCCATGAGCCATATCCGGCCCTCGAACTCATTTTATGTGCCTGTAGGAGCTTTTAAAAAATATGATTATCATACATTATTTGCATCAATTATTACCATGAAATGTAATTCATCCATCCACCAGGTGGAGCCAACCTTTTTGAAGTAAGCTAGCCATTCATGACTCAGGAAAGATTGCAAGCTGGCTGGTCACTGTCAAGCATTGTCAGAAAATGAAGAAATAAAGGAAAAGAGGGCAACTGCGTAAACAAATATTGCTACGCAGATTTCATAGTTGCCCTTTTGAATAGATGTGGAGTGATTATTTGGCCCTTGAGAGAGCACACAACTGGTATGGGAACAGGTGGCATGGTAGCGTAGTGGTTAGCACGACTGCCTCACAGCAAGAAGGTCCTGTGTTTAAGTCCTGGGTTCAAATATTTCTGTGTGGAGTTTGCATGTTCTCCCTGTTCTTGTGTGGGTTTCCTCTGGGTACTCTGGTCTTTTCCTGCACTCCAAAGACATTCACATTAGGCTAATTGGCTGTTCCAAACTACACCTAGGTATGGATGTGATTGGTTGTGTGTGTATTGCCCTGCGGTAATCTGGCAAGCTGTTCAGGATGTACCCTGCCTTGGCCCAGTGTCAGCCAAGATAGACACCAGCCTCCCCGTGACCTTAATAGGATAAAGCGGTTTGGAAAATGAGTGAGAGAGTGGTATGGTAATGACTGGATGTACAGTACAACCAGTCCAACTGACCTGACCTGACTAATGCTTCTGTTGCTGGAGCACACATTGACGCAGCCACGCTCCAAAATCCAACTCATTATATTAACAAATGGAGGACTTGATCCAAAGCACATATGAGTGTCACCGTTAGGGGTCCACAAATGTTTGCCCATATAGTGTACAGTATAAAATGGGTGATAAGAGCTAATTTCTCTTGTTGACATTCCACAACATTAAACATTGTGCTCTTATAGGAACATTATATTCACTTCTGTTTCACCCTGTCATGAATTCCTATAACCGCAAGCCCAGTCATGTTTTATTCCTTACTTAACGTTGCCGTAAGGCAGTCTATTTCAGTCTTTTGTGGAACTGATCCAACAGCATGGAACAGAAAGAAAATTAAGTGGTCTGAAAAGGAAGCGAGGCTGGATCTTTTTTTTCTAGCCCAGCCTGTAAATCTGTGTAGCCTGTCAGTAAGAGATGGGTGTAACATTGCTTCTTCTAAGTTTATGCTTCTTCAGTGCATGTCACTGATTATAGCTGTAATTGAAGTGGTGCATATGGGAAATGTATTCATGTGTGTATTAAACTTGGAGAAGGTCAATTATTAAAAGGAAAGGCACAACGTATAAATTACACACACTGGAAGAACTATAAGGGAAATCTTGGTACTTGGAAATCTAGATTTTTTCCAGTTGTAAACGTACTTTTGACAAACGTTCCAGCCCTTGACATGTTATGATCGACCACTAATATGGATGTATCTAAAGGTAATTAGAATATTAATATATGCAGTAATCCAATATCCTGTACAGGTTTTATAGCAGTATAAATAGCACAAGTGTGCGAAATGTCCTGAATCGACTGAGCAACTTCCAATTTGCATATCTTCCTACTGGCTGGGTGGATTTTGACAAATGAGGTGTCATTTTGTTTGATGACTGTGGCTTTATCTTGTTAGGTCTTTGTGTATGCCCCTGAAAATGGTTTTGGGTTTTTTTTTGGCTTCTGATGTTACTGGATATTTAATAAGCATGTGAGATCCAACAAACTCTGAGATATCCTTTGTTATTCATCACACCTCTTAGTACTTGTTAGGTTTAGTCACAATGTCTGATCAGATGCTGGTGGTTACTTAACCATTGACTTCTGAACATGCACATTAAAATTCATTTCCATTTATTACTGTTGTTGGTTGGGGTGGGATTTTTACCAGAACATTTTCCTTACTGCAGTGTTTCCTTTCCATTTTATCTCTGACTGCAATTTCATGAAAGCTTATGTGTGGGACAGAATTTAAGAATTAAGAAGCTCAGCATTTTTGAGAGCCCTTGATGGGCCATAGTCTTGTCTTATATGTTGTATTAATTAACATCAAGGCTCTAAAAAGAGAATAGGGCTGTTTATGAGAAAAAGAAGACTGAACAGAGACTTCATATACTTTTAGAACAATATGATAAAAATTTTTTTGGTCACAGTATTTTTAATATAGCTGTTTTCAAAATATCAGGGAAAAACACGCCAAACTGTTAAGCAGGACATTTCAGAAAGTAATAACATGTGTTCTGTCTCTGCCCTTCAATAATATTCAAAAAAAGCTTTTAAAATATTAGATCCATGACTGTAGTGCCCTCTGGTGGACTATGCAAGTACAACATTAAACACTAACTTGGTTGGTTATTTATTTATTTCATCTTTTCTTAAAAATTGCCACTTATTAGCAGTTCTAAAACCCTGATACTGATCTCTCAGTGCACCAATTTCTCATTCAGACTCCAGTGGAAAGTTTACATTTCCATTGTTTTGTTTTATGTAGGAATTTGAATTGTAATGTTGGTAAAACCTTGATAGAAGATGAATTCATCATACTGTGTTTGTGTGAATATCTAACTTTACTCATCACCTGTATTAGTTTAGTGCTTTGTCACTAGTGTAATTTCTGTAGGAGATCCAGTCTTGAACATGCATACAGTATGGCCAGTAATATGTGGACTCAACTATTCACCCTCCCTTTTTCTGTTATTATATCTTCCACTTTTCTGGGAAGGCTTTTTGCTAGATTTTAGAGCATGACTATGGTGCTCGTTCAGTAACAAGTGCATCATAAAGGTCAGGCTCTGCTGATGTTACTGTTGTTGCTCTCTTTGTGCATAGGGGTATTGTCATGCTAGAACATGTTTGTGCCCTTTGGTTTTAGTGAAGGGAAATTGCAATGCTACAACATATTACAACATGTACAACTAAGAGACGATTCACCCTGGAATGGTGCTCAGGGGCTCACATAATTAGCATGTATAAATGATCTAAAAAAAAAATGTTGTACATAATATTAAGGTTTGCTGTATTTATTTATTACTGCACTATGGTGTTTTTGGTGTCCACACCTGATAACAGGGTGTGTGTGTGTGTGTGTGTGTGTGTGTTTTAAACAACAAAGCAATGAAGGCTATCTGTGGGTAAGACTTCGTTTTAGGGGTCGGGTTACAATTGGGTTTAGGTTAGGATGAGGGTAAAGATTTGAGGTTATGGTAAGGGGCAAGGGCATTGGTGTCAAACTTAAGGGCTGTGGGCCAAATCCGGCCCGCAAAAGCTTTCAACGGATAAGAATATCGTGCATTCTTTGCATCAACCATTACCCTGAAACCTAATTCATCATCCTTTCACTGGGTAGCGGATTGCATGCTAAGCTTGTTGCTGGTAAGCGTTAGTGAATAAAGCAAAAGAGGGGAAATGTTTAAACGGATCATTGTGCCATGCAGGTTGCGTGGTTGCCCTTTTAGAATAGATGTTTGGTGATTTAGAGTTTAGAGATGTGACCCTCAGGGAAAATGAGTTTGACACCATGGGCTAGGGCATGCATTATCTTAATGAAGGTTCCCACTAAGGCAGGTGTGTGTGTGTTGGGATCAGCAGAGGCGGACAGTGAAATGCGATCTGCGGGGTTATTCTGGTGGTGTGTGTGTGTGTGTGTGTGTGTGTCTATTTAAGAGCCGGGGCAGTCTGTGCTCTCCAGCTGGCTCCTCCTCTCCTCTCCTCCTCCTCCTCTCCTCCCAGCAGCGCAGAGGCCATATTGGTGTTGTGTATCAGGAATCAGGCGCGAACAGAGCCGCGAGTTTTTCCTTCCGCTCAGCTAAAAAGGGTTTGTTCTCTTTATTCACGCCCACCTCGACACACCTTAACGTCGCGCGCGCGTGTGTCGCAGACCGAACAGGTGGCCTCGAGGTGTAACCATCACAGGTCGGGTGTTCTGTGTGCGTGTTTGTGCGCGCGCCGCGCCGAGCGTTATTATTATTATTATTCCAGCGTTACATAATTGTCGGATCGGCGGCGCTCATGGCACCGCAGTGAGTCGGGAGATATAAAGGTACGTGTTTCTGATTTGTTTCTAATCCCACACAATGCAGGTCCTATAACCTTCAGTCTTTGTGTGCTGGAAAGCTAGTGATCCCGTGTGTGTGTGTGTGTGTGTGTGTGTGTGTGTTTTGCTGTAGGACAGTAGATTAGAGATTCCTACTATCTGCTTGACCTTGTATCTTATTTTATTTGAATCCCCCTGCAGCTGAATCTGTGAGATCTGTCCTGGATACTGTTTCTGGTTGGGTTTTTTTTTTTTCCCCTTCTGGTTCTGTTCCATTATTTCAAGTTTATTTATATTTCATTTGGCTCCCCCTGTCTTTTAATCTACTCATCCTACCCTGGCTCTTAAAGACTCTTAAGCTTTTAGGATTGTAGGACAGAGCTGAGCTGCTCCTGGGAGTGTCTTGGCCTCTTTCCATGAGTCTCAGCACCACATGATCCACCTCATCCTGCAGCCAGAAATTTACTACGAGTCCCAAGCCGAGACCACAGCGTTAGGAATGTGTGTTGGGATGTAGTGGAGTTTCCGAAGGGGCCGTGTTTGTTGTGTGACTGGGAAGCTCTCTCTGCAGAAACACTGCGCTGTGTGCCAAGTAAAGTCCATTGCCTTGACTCTCGCAGTCTGAGCAGAAAGGAGACCATGGTGTATTCAAAAGTGCACACACACACTGCTCAACAGCACGATGCAGACAACACAGGCTATACCTACTCTCTCAGGTGAGCGATGGCTTCAAGCTTGCTTGCTTGCTTTGTTTGTTTGTTTCGAAACAGAAATACACATTTTTTTTGTGTCGTAGTGGCGTATGTTCCAGTTTGATTTTGGACTGAGTTTGTGGGGTAAACTGATATCACGGTTCATAATAGTTCCGTCCCTTTAGACCCAAAGGCAAATTAGAACAGTTTGTTTTTAAGGGAAACAAGTAGCTTGTGTGCTTTATTTATAGATATTTGATGTTCAGATGAATGTGATGCGAATCTTACTATAGCCTTACAGTAATATATAACATCGTAAAATCTCACAAAGCAAACTAGCATAAATGCAGCACAAGGGAATAGTTCATTTTATTTTTATTTATAGCGTGGCCCAACATCAGGAAAGTGCATGTCAATTTTTTATTCATAAATGTTTACTTACCATTTTAAGGTGTTTGAGTTAAACTATAATTGTAGGAATGTATTAATGAATGTCATGTTGATTCATATTAAATCCTATTGATAATTATAGTTATTATTACCAATATTGGATATGAGGGTTGCATGCTTTGTCAAGCTGTAACTCGAAAAATTTAAACCTACAATGTTGTCACAAATTTTTGCCAGTAGAAATAACTAAAACTTTTTCAAAGAACTAACGTGGCTGCTTGTGTAATTAATCTCATTTTTTTTTTCTTCTTTAAGTGTTTCAGGAATTGCTTAAAATCTGTTTTGTTGCAGCGTTGTTGTTTTTGTTTGTCCGTTTTTTTTAAATTTATTTATTCATTACTTTAAAGGGGCAGTGTCATGGTTGTTTGAAGAAAATTGTCATGAATAGTGGTATCCAACAAGACATAAATTTATATAGATGGAAATTGGTTTTATGGAGATACTAGACATGAATAGGGTTCATCCGTTAAGTTTGTTAGGGGTTTACAACGCAATCTCAGGCTTTGAAATCTTGTTGGGATGAACAGCTTTCAAAGAGTCCACGTTCATCCACTCCATATTGGACTCGGAAACTCTCAACTCCTTTTGATTTGCAAGCTGTAAAACTATTTCACAAATATAGATGAGTATTTTGGAAATTCATGGCATATTTAGTTGAGTTTTTGGCAATACAGTTTAGGTAAAAATCATGACAGCTCCCCATAACATCCGGCCTTTTTATAGTGAACTTGATTTCATTCAGCCTGCCATCCGGGAGAGTTGTGAGTTGTTTGTGTGCTCTATAAACACCCCCCACCCCACCCCCTCCTTCCTCTCATTTCATTCTGATTATCTGCCAACCACATCTTTTCACATGCATGTTTAGTTCTGTATTTGGTTTTCATGTGGTTGTATTCCAGCCAGCATTACTGCATGTTTTATTTAAGTCACATGTATTCGGCCAGCCTGACCTTTTTTTTTTTTTTTTTTGATGGAGGGGGAATAAATATTTTGTATCAGGTAATAAACCACAGCACTAAGTATAAAATCATACCACTCATCCCTGGGTTGTGTGTTGTGTTGCACAGATGTAACCGTATGTAATTGTTGGGGTGTGTATTCCCAAAGATTGGTCATGTTGCTTCACATTTCTGTTTCATAGCCTCGTCATAACATGCATGAAGGGGCATGGCTGTGAATGTCTGGTATTTGTGGTATTTTTAAAAAAAAATCTGAATTTTGGGTGCGGTATAATCAAATGGCTCTAAGCTCTGAACAGATTATTGGCGTGTTGAGTTGTTTATGTCCAGAAAACCAGAAGTCCTCATAGTGGGTCCTGTGTTGGTGATGAAGAACTGAAATGAGCTGTTGAGATTCTGAAATTGTTCTCTCAATGAGTGTGTTTCTCTTTCAGGAAGCTATGGAAATAGATCGTGTGTGTGTGTGTGTGTGTGTGTGCGCATTCATGCGCTGTTGCTTAGTGAACTGCTGTTAACACGTGTTCGTGAACAGTTGTGCTAATAAAGGAATTATTTATTAATCTCTGGTTCATTCAGTATAGCAGGAGTTAGAAACAGAACTGTAAGAGTGTGCTTATTGTAATTACTCTTATCATATCTGAGCCTGAAATCTTTTAAATAGAATATTAAAAATGCAAAAAAAAAAAAAAAAGAGAGAGAGAGAGAAACATTACTTTGGAACTGGTTTACAAATGTAGGAAGGAATGGGTGTGAGAGAACAGGACTGTAAATGATTGACACAAACTCTGTCTATCTTGTTCTTCTGGTCTGAGAAATGACTTTTTTTTTTTTTTTTGTCTTGTTACATGTTGCACACCCCAACTGTGTTAATTTCTTTTGCGGTTAGTCAGAATAGCCTGCAGGCTTCTCATCCCCTTAAATAAATAAAATAAAAGCATTTTTGGAAGCATGTAGTTCCTACATGGTGGTATTTTTAGCAGGTTAATACCTTCGCTGCTGAAATGTTAGCTAAAAGATGCCTTGTTTTGTAATCGTGAATACTTCCAGCGATAAAGAAAACAAAATGATTTTTCAAACCACGCACCAAAGAAAGCCTTTTATATCCTTTGTCGCACCACACATCATTAGTCCCTTGCTGCTTTGGGTTGTCATGTAAGCCCTGGCTGCCTTTCCCAAGCCTGTTCATACTGACGTGCTTGTCTTTTTTTTTTTTTTTTTTTTTTTTTTTTGCTGATTAGGTTTTCTGGATGATCTGCTGCTCTGCTATCAGCTTCTAGCATATTTGTTCACACCCACGTTTCAGCATGCACTTCATCCAAACACTCCATCTCTCAGAGGTGTCATAATGTGAAGCAGGATCCAGAAATGTGCTAATGCTCCACTGATGGAGGCTGTAAAACTGACTGCTTTCAAGCACCACCTAAATTTCTTCATCCTCCAGTCATGACTCTCTTACTGTCCAGCATTACCTTTATTTTCACCGCACAGCCGAATGTGTGTGAGGGGTATTATCATCACGTGTGATATCTATTCGTCCGTCTGTCCATGGTTGCATCATCGTGGTACCATCACCATTTTTGGTGTGGGTGTTGGGTCTGTGTAACTACAAAAGCCTATTTAGTATGGTCACCGCAGTTGTCATTTTGAATTTGCATTTTGTGCACAAACTCAAAAACGCCATCACTCATCACCATTTTTGATGTAGATGTTGGGACTATGTAACTACACAAGCCTATCATGATTTTCGTCTTGGTGAGATATGGCCACTACAGCTTCTCTCTTAATTTTGCATTCTGCTCATTAAATCGAAAAAGCCATCGCCAATCAGTATTTTTGATGTTTCTCTTGGAACTGGGCATAGTTTTTCCAATGAGGTGAGGGGTATTGCCCACTTTTTACAGGGCAGTTTCACATTTCACATGGATTTACTTTATGGCCAAATGCCAGACTTCTCAATCTCCACCTTTTACTGCTGAGGTGCCCCCCAGGTCAGCAGAGTCAGAGCGATCCTCAGTCTTGTGCCATTCCTTCTGGCAGCAAAACAACAGGCTTAGGACTGTATCTCCTCCTACTACTTTTACTTTAACAGTAAAAGGTGGAGAGATGGCTGTAAGCCCGAGAGTAGGAGATGAGGCGAAGATTGGAGACAGCTTGCCGTGGGTCTTCCAGCAACATTCTCTCGGAGATGTTTCTGGTTGTCCTGGTTTTAATGTAGTCTGTTTAACCTGGCAGCAAACCTTTTTCACTTAAAGCTTTTTGTATTGCTTTCTTTATGTCTGCCTTCTTTTTTGACTTCTTCACATCAATCTCGAAGTGTGTAGCAATCTTCTTTACCTCCTCTACTAGAAAAATCTGCAGACCCTCTAGGGTGGGATTTGTTAAAGTCTGTTCAACAAGGACAAGAGAGTGGTCCTCGCACTTGTGTAGTTAATATAGTTCTCTGTGACATCATCACTACATCACAATTGGTACATGTTCTTTCGGTTAGGCTTTGTCATTGTAGATATACATCTGTCAGTTACGTCACAGTATGGTGAGGAAAACTGTTTACATGGGATGTGCTTATTTTTTCACATGTCCGATATGTTATCAAGATTGTTTCTAAGAATATTATTACACTCTCAGCTGGTGGAGGTTCTTGTATCTGTACTGAGATACAGGGCTAGGACTAATTCTTTTTTTTAAGTAGTTAATTTTTTTAACATTACTTCATTACAAGCCATACTCCAATCCTCTGAAATCCTTCCTAATCCTTAAAACAGATAACTTGAGGTAGCCAGCTTACGTCAGTGGCTCCATTTTTAGAAACCTGACCCAGATAGTAATCAAACCTGGATTGAGCCTAGGATCAGTTAGATCTCTTGTGGGTCACTAAAAGTGCAAACACCAAAAGACCCACAAGGCTTGTTGTATGTTTCACTGTGTTGTGTACACTGATCAGCCGTAACGTTAAAAATATTATGACCTTGATGATGAAGTGAGTAACATTTTGATTATGCTGTTACAGTGGCACCTGCTAAGTTGGATGTATTAGACAAAGTAAATAACTGCATTTCAATGGCTTTGTATTTCTCTTCTTCACAATGATAGTTGAAGCTAATCAGTCAGCCCTTTAAAGTTGTGTTGGAAGCAGAAAAAAATTAGCAAGGATCTGAATGATTTGACAAGGGACACACCCAAATGTTTCAGGTATGCATGGATAAGTGCCGACCAAAGGTAGTCCGAGGAAGAACAGCCAGTAAATTGGCGAGAGCGTCATGAATGCTCAAGGCTCACTGATGTGCCTCAGGAGAAAATGCTAGTATGTCTAGTCTGATCCCACAAAAGAGCTACTGTTATATATAGCTGAAACTGTTAATGCAGGTTATGATAGAAAGGAATCGGAACACAGTGCATTGTGGCTTAATGAGTATGGGGTTGCATAATAAAGGGGTATTGTCATATGCAATATTCATCTGTCTGTCCAAAATTGTGTTCTGTGCACTAAACTCAAAAACGCCATGACCGTTCACAGTTACACTGGGACGGTGTAACTTCACAGGCCTATCTATTTTCCTTGTGGTGCGATATTCAATATGGCCACCACAGCTGCTATCTTGAATTTGTGTTCTGCAAATTAACTTGAAAGTATCATCACCATTTTAGGTGTCCCCACCTTGGTACTGGGTATACTATTTATTTATTTATTTATTTATTTATTATTTCTTTTTTTTTTTTTTTTTTTTTTTTTTTTAATAATTTGGCACATGGGCTGCTTTTTGGGAATCCTTTTTAAAATAAAAAAAACCAGCTTTATTTTAATGTTTCATTTAAGAAATTTCTAAACTTCCAGCATGCGATGTGAAATCAACAGGGCCGAACCAAGTGGCACTTTACTTTTAAATTTGATACTTGCATGAGAGTAGTCATTAGCCAGGTGCATCGATAAAGTCCACTGTTTTAAATAGTGACATGTAAATCAGTCTTTACAGTTAGCTGACTGGTTGCTAACAAAAGAAAACATGGAGGCATTTATGTAATTTATTTATTTATTTATTTATTTTTGGTAGCTTAAATTCAAAGAAATTGTAAATGGACCCTTTACCAAAAGAAGCTTATAGTTCCCATTTCTGCGTTAATGCCAAAAGTACATACAGTAAACTTACCACAATTAAAGATAGTCATGAACAAACACAGTTTGCATTTTGGTAATACAATTTGCAGATATAGCCTAAGGAAAATGATACTGGGGGAAGAGATGAAGAGAAATAAGCAATAACACAAACTCTTCTTGTGTGACAGCAATAATGTTTGAATCCTAATATCCCTAAAGTCCAAGATGGTGGTTATGTTGTCTGAGTGGAAAGGGACGTCATGGCATCATCCTCTCCTGTCAGTCAGTGCAATTCTAACAAAACCGGTGGGTGTCTGAATTCATGCTTGCAGGAGAGGGCAGTTAGCATCTTTCTCTTATTGTGTACAGTTGCCGTGTGTTGCAGCAGTTGGGAAAGATTCGTTGGTTGGTTTCATGTGTCAGAGGAAGCCGGTGCTAGCCCTCACACTCGAGAGGAAAATTCTAAAGCATTTTAAAGATTCTTCTTCTCTAATAATTGGATAATCAATGCTAGTTGGACTGCGAGCTCACAAGTTTGAAATCCATATTTAAAGTGCACAAACATGCCCAACAACGGCCAGAACTTGCTAATCGCTACCTGGCCACACCCATTCCCTCCTGTCAGGTTCCTTAAAAACTTATGGGGAACATTGAGTACATTAACTCAATTAGCATATTTTTGAAGAATTGGCATTATTTTTGCATGTTGTGCACTATGTAAAGTCATTTTCATATCACTGCTACTGTGAGGCTGCTCTGTAGCGATCATCTCGGTGAACAGGAATGCTAATCAAGCAATAAATGGCAACTAGGAAATGAGCAACAGGTTTTAAATATATTGTTGATGATCCATGACCGTTTTGGTTAGGTTTTTTGTTTTTGTAAATACAAGCCTCTTTTAATCACACAGAATAAATTGGTCATCTTTATGTGACTTGTACGGTGTCTCATTAGATCAATATTATTTGAAACATTACTTCATAAAATAATAATGAAATATTACTGAATGGTTAAAAAGACATTTGAGGTAATATAATATTAAATATTTGTTTATTTAAGTACATTTTCCCCCAAAGCAGATTGAAAACAAATTGATGTTTATTTGCATAAAATGCAGTCCTGAAAACTCTTCTTTTGTTATTCAATCTACAAGTAGAGCGGTGTGATGTTTGGTATTTTTAGATAAGCAGGGCAAGGTGGCAGTGAGCAATAAAGAACTGCAGAACAGCAGAACCTCTGGATGGCGGGAGGGGATAGCGTGAGTCATTGAGTGGCTTCAGTGCTTCCAGCAGGAAGTGGAGTAAGCCTTGATGTCCCTCCCACAGAATTCACCCTGATCTGCTGACCGACTGTACGTTTTTGTGCGTCTCTGAGTCCGTGTAGGTGGTAACGTATGTCCACTGGGATTTTTCCATGGCATGAGTTTTGATGACGGGTGGGATCTGGAGAGCTGGGGCTGGACTGTGCTGTGTGTATATTGCCCTACTTTCAGTTTTAACTCTGTATTTGTTTTTCTTATGGACGTGTATGTATTTGAGGTCATGTTCTCAGTAAGTTTTGAGCTTTTGTGTTGCACAACAAAAGTCCTCTAAGGCTGTGTTAAGGTTGTCCCGCAGCGTTAAATGAAGTTCTAGTTCGTATTAATGTGTGCCAGCTGCCTGGGTTTCAGCTGTCTAGGCAAATGTAGCAGGCCTGTTGCAATCAGAACAGCTCCAAAGTTCAGGAGCATGAACACTGGAATTGTTCCCAGAGAAATGGCTGTTGGTGGTTTGTATGGATTTTTTTTTTTCTTTCTTCACTGGAAACATTTAGTAAACTAGAACTTATGGTCAGGCACAGAATGTGGAAACTACCCACTATCCTTGTTGTATTTTTCTGTGCTTTAATGAGTGATTGAGAGCTGAGATGTTTTTGTTCAGATATTCGGGTGGGCAGGGCTTCCTTCTGTGTTTATTACCAAGTGTGTTCGGGCTTCCTGTGCTTTTTGCTGTTCGTTATTTTGTCCCAACCTGTGCAGTGCAGCACCGGAATACAGCCATAACCTCTCTACTTAACCTTTATTTTAGAGAGATTAAGTTATTTTTAGCTACAGTAACTACTCCTCATTCCAATATCCTCATATGCGCATGCTGTGGTTTGTGTTAAGCTGAGGAAGTATAGTAGAATGGCGCCATTTCTCTACACTGTATCAAGAGACAATAAAAAAAAATCAATAGTCTTAGCAGTAGTGTTTAGTTTACTGTAGCGGATGATGCACCCACTTTAATTTTATTATAGTTTTTTGATTTATGACTAGGTCTATTTTTTTTTTTTTAAACACTTTTTATCTCTTAGCATTGCTGTCTGTTGAAATAAATTGGAAAATCCCAGACTGAACCGAACAATAATATTATCACTGTGTGTCATTCAGCTCCAGCTACTCCTCATCTGCCCTGGAGTACGAGAGGGCACACAATCTCCCTCCTGTTTTCGAGTCACCCAGGATGTCACGACGCAGCCTGCGCCTGCACACTAACTCCTCTTGCTATGGAGACGACAGCCTGCTGGACTCCTCAGTCAACCGCAGCGGATCCTACAGTACTGAAAGCCGGGGTCGCCGCGAGACCAAGTGAGACAGCTTTACCACTTATGAGAATAATTACAGTAACTGGAGGCAAGTCAGTTCCAAAATGAGTACTCTTGAATATTTATTATTCTGATAGATCAAAACTATCGAATAATCACTCGACTGGACCAGTGACAGCTCGTATCGATAATGAAATCTTACTTACCTATAATTTCCGATAATTAATCTGGTAGATTTGGTGCGATTCGGCCCCATTTTATGGCATTTTTCACTGTTTTTCTGCTCAGAACCGGGATTCGTCTTATTTGTTATGACGGCATTTTGGTTTAAACGAGATCTCACACACGCATGAAGAGGGGCGTGGTGGCATGACATCATTAAGGGTGCAGTTTGTAATTATTTCTGAATGAGTTTTGCAGATAGTGTTGGTGTTCCAGCAGTTGAATTTGGAGAAATAGACTTGTACATCACATTAACCAAATATAAAGGGGAAAAATATTCTCCCGTTAATGCAATTAAGGACCTCTCATAACACGTGACCCGATTCAACACAAATTGCAAAAAATTCTTTAAGGTCACTGAAAAGTCCCTGAGATAGAATGTGGAGGGGACTGTTAAGTGATAACCACCGAGCTCAAGACAAATAATTGTTTCAGTATATACTACACAGAAGGATTAAAAAAAAAGCCTAAAGATTTCTCTGGTTCATTTTTACCTTTTTTTTAGACTGAGATCATTAAGCCTGAGGTTGGAATTGGATAAAGTCCACTGGAATACACTACACGGGAATCTGACTGGTCCATTATCGTGATCATAAATCATTATTCCAAGTGCATAATGCTTGAATTAGAACGACAGACACACAGTTTGTGAAGGGTGCTTGAGCAGGCAGCATCATGATCTTGCTTTGAAATGGAAAAATAATCATTCGTAAAGAGTGGGCCATTGGTTTGGCGAGCTGTCTAGGGTGTACTCTGCCCCACCCACAGTCGGCAGAGATGGGCGCCAGCCTCTCTGCGACCCTAATTAGGATTAAGTAGTTCAGAAAATGATGTGTTGAAGCATTCTTCAGGGTACAAATAAGTACATTTAAAACTCTTCTGTCTTGGCACTAGAACTGCTGAATCACCTGAGTCATCTGATCTGCTGAATCACCATCGATCTTCATACCAATCATCTAGCGCATGCCAGCTACTTTTAAATAAATGATTGGTGGGACTATTTGTTTGTTTATTAATAGTCATTTCACCAGATGAATGATGCACTTTGCATATCCAAGATATGTTCTAAGCAATAAGCATAAAAATGAGTCATTAGAACCTAGCTGTTAGTTGGTGCCACAATATCAATACTTCGCAGGAGTCTATTCTTATGACTTTGCTTGTCTGACGTTCCCAGTCTGTACACTCAGCAACTACTAGAGTTGTGGGAGCAAGCGTTTTTTTAAAGTGCTGGAGTGTAGAGTCATATATAAATCTCATGGGACACAAAGGCCATGCTGATTAATGTAGAAACGTTTTGGGTGAGTGGCGTGATATCACTTTGCAGCAACATCTACAGCAACTGTTCCATCCTGCAGGATCACTTGGCTTAAATTTTCTAATTTGTTCATATTTTGGAAAATGCAACTAATGAAGTTAATTAAAAAAATAGCTCTGCTGTGATTTAAGCATTTAAAAAGTTACATATGTGTATCCATACAATAACCAGATGTTTAAGAACATAATTTTTAAAAATCCTTCAATTTTATGGTAAAAATACAAATAATTAAGTCATTATATTAAATATATGTTACAGGAAGATGCGTCCTGTACGAATTTGTGTAGCAGCATATACAGTAGTCTAGATTACTAGTATTTAATATGTGACAGTTTTCCTGGTTATATGCCACAAACCTGCAATAAGGTTTACTTCTTTTTAAATTTCATGCCTGCTTAACATTTCTGTCCCCATCCCCCTTTTCTTTCAGAAACGTGAAGAGCAGGAGGTCTCAACGCTCCGTATCTGGCTTGCACTTTCAGACTCCAGTGAAGAACCAATCTTTGACCCTGCAGGCCCACAACAGCAGCATGCACAGCTGTGCTGCGAGCGATGCCTCACTTCTGTCCTCCCTGCTGGATGAGTCAAGCATCCAGGAGCAAACACTCGTCGACAGCTTCTGGGGTAAGTGCACATTACCAGAACTCTTATGATGATTTTATTCTGGACCAGGTACCACTAAGTGATTACTAAAATATGTTGTGTTAATATATATATTTTTTTCTCCTTTCTGATTTAGGATTGGATAAAGATGGCGAGCTTAAAGGTATGGCATCATACCTTATTTTAAAGTATTAATCTGGTTAAGAAAGCTTTTGTTCGTGTGTATATGTAAAATGTCCTAATCATTCTTTGCTGTAGAAATTTTAACCCATTTAAATGATTAACCCATAGAACCAACGGACAGTATAAACCCATAGAACCCCACGGACATAAATTGCTTTCAAATTCACATTCATGGATGAATTACTGAAGTATTCGTTGCAGAAGAGAGGAACATGAAACAGAATGGCATATTTCCAACAACTGTCATTGTGACATTGTTTTGTGATAATAGTTTTGAATTTAAACTGTTTAATCATAGTTAAAGGCTATGCACAGCTTTCCATCTGTCTCCACATCCATTATTCATGAACTCATTGCATGAATATGAAACGTGTATCACAAGGAGTAGAACAGAGTAAGTAATGATGCGAGTCCCATTTGTACAGTATTTTATAAAACATTAAAAACGAAAAATTTTATATTTTAAGTCCCTTGTTATAGTGAATGTAAAAATGTTCATGTGTTAACATATCAGAGGAATGAACTTCTTTACACAGTTTTCCATTGACCTCACCTCCAGTCAATAAGCTAAGGGTCGGGGTTCATTATTAGTTTTGGATCCACAAGTTAGAGGAATAGGTGCTCAAATCTAGATCTGTACATCCCATTTTCAAATGTTCTTATACCTCCATTCCACCGATAGCTCTTGTTTTAGGTTTGCCCAGGTCATTCTTGTGAATGTGATATTTTGAGAATCCTTTTAGGGGTTTTCTTCAAACTTTGCACAAATGTCCACCCTGACTCAGGGATGAACTGATTAGATTTTGGAGGTCATAAGACAGAGAATACACTGAGAGATTTTCTTTAAACTTTGCAAAAATGTCTTCCCTGACACAAGTATAAACAAAGTCAAGTTTAACAGTCAACAGGACAAAGGTAAAGGTCACAGCGGTCACAGAGGATATTACTACAATCTCCTCCAGGCAGTAGTTCCAGATTATTCAAGGAACCATGAGGTTTCCATCTCTCTGCTTTTGTTTATGCTTGCTGACTGTCAGAGAATCATAGCAAGGTGTGCCAAGTCATTCCAATTTTCCACGGTGGCAATCACTTTCGCTTTGCATTTGTATGGATCTGTTAGTCATAACTTGTTTTTGTTTTTTTTATAGCTGTATAGTATTATAAACTCTGGAGAGAAAAATGCTCCATAATATGTTATTGAGCCAGCTTACCATTTTTACCTCACACTGAGAAGGTGCTGGGTTTGATTCTTGGTAAGTGAATTCTCTCCCCATGCTTTTGAGTGTTTTGGTTTAATCCTATAGTCTGAAAACCTGCACGTTAGGTCAACTGTCTACTCTTGATTGTAGCCCTGCAACCTGTTCACCCCACCTCTTGCCTGAAGTCAGCTGTCAGCATTGGCTCCAGCTTCCCTGTGACCTGCTGTGAGTTAACCCGAAATAATCCAGCAATAGTAGATCACAGTCAATGCCAGTGGTGTTTGGTCAGTACTGATGAAAATATTTGTGCATGTAGTGCCTGGTGGCACTAGTGTATTGATGATATCTTTCACTGAGGCTTTGAAATGGTGGGCCTATATCCCACAAAGAGGTTCAGAGGCCTGACCAAAGAAATCCTGAGCCAAAGATGGACATCTCTTTATGCGACCTCTGCTACAACTTGAATCTTATAGGTGTTTGCATCATACTTTCTGCACATGTCACACCCAAGTTTTGTAGATGCATATCACACATTGTGGCTTGTTGTAAACGTATATGATTGGTAAAAACCTTTAGCCTCTACTGAACAGTGTTATCCACTGAATTTGCAGTAGACTGAGATGAATTAATTGTTGCCTGCTCAGGCTTGTTCTTACCATGTGTTTTCAGCACAGGTGTGGCGCGGCAAAGTGTACAGTCATTGACAAAGTCTTGTCGCACATGTGGACATTTATGTATAAAAGTCCATATCTCACCAACCCATTAACCAATTTTCATCAACTATGCCTTACATTAATCCTACAAGTATACAGATTGTTTTGTGAAAGCAACAGGAAATTGTAAATTTATTTATCCCTTTTACAGCTAATAAAAGTCTTGTCACAATCATGTAACAACAAATTCTGGATCAAAGTAATTAGTAAAAATTAGTGTAAAAAAAAAAAAAAAAAGAGAAGTGTTTGATTAACTAAATATACATAAAATACAGGTATTAAACCAGCTTTCAGGCAATTTATAAAATCTTTTTGCAAAAACTGTAGAAACCTTCAAGATCTCCTGAAAGGAAATTAAAATAATTTGCAAGCGGTATTAAGAAATTTCAGACTCCCTTGGAACACATAGGTAAGCTCGGTCATGCCAGGAAAACTATCCACAAAACAACTGGCTGCACAAAAGTTATAGTTCCTCCTG
>JAQMYF010000021.1:23976243-23993667 GCA_030014195.1 Neosilurus mollespiculum
ATCGAGCACTGTTCTACGGAAAATCGACTCAAGATTTTATATATATATATATATATATATATATATATATATATATAGTGGAAAGTGTATATAAACACGTGGTCAGTCCAATGCTTCATAATGTTCTGTCTGACGTGCACTCGGGACTCAAACCCAGGACCTTCAGACGTGCTAACAGTCACAGAGTTAAATGTTACAGAAAAATATTTGTCGTAAAGAAAGCAGTGTATTACATAAGAGAACTTTTCAAACAAAAAAAGGGGTGAAACAATGCAATGAAGGCTGTTGGGTTTTGCATGAAAAATAAAAAGCGAGTGAAAGTCAAAATGTCCAGAACTGTGGCTGCTTCTGCAAGATGCTCAGTAAAACGTACAGATCATTTCTTCATAAGACTTCATACACTGTAACTGATAAAATATTAATTAGTATCACTTATTACTGTTTACTACTCTTTATCATTTCATATTTTACTATAGAAACATTTCTATGGTTATTCTGGGCATAAGAGCGCAGCCATGTGTGGATGGTTAAATCAGATGCGAAGATTTAATCACTTGAAACAATAAACCTTTCAGGTGGTGTAAATATCATTTTAAATCAAAAGTATTGCCTTATCAGACTGTCGAGAAGGCATTGCTCTTTCTTAAATCTACAGAGAACTACGTTTAAAAATTCTTGTAGTATCTCAACATTTCAGAATGTTGTTTTTTTTTTTTTATGTATTTCAGTATGATGGGGTGTTTGAAACTGGGTATCGTGGTACGCGATCACACCCCTATTATTCTTAGTAGATTTTTTTTTTTTTATTATTATTATTATTATTGTTACAGGGCAGTCGGAAAAACATGCCTTCTGATCAGCTACACCACCAACGCCTTTCCCGGAGAGTACATCCCCACAGTGTGAGTAACATTACACACTCCTCTTCTAAAGTCCTGAGAGTTCAGCAGTCCCCGTGAGCAGCCTCTTGTTGCGCCTCCTTCCTTTCTGAACTTGATTCTGTATTCAGAAGTATTTGTCCTCTGTTCTGTCACATACCCTGAAAATAATTCATTGTCTCTCTAGGTTTGATAATTATTCTGCAAATGTGATGGTAGATGGGAAGCCAGTGAACCTGGGGCTGTGGGACACAGCAGGACAAGAAGACTACGACAGACTCAGGCCACTCTCCTATCCGCAAACGGTACGGCGCCCAGAGCAACCTCGATGCAGTCCTCAATACTCAATGTGGTTTTCAGTGCGAGCCTGGCGTGCCAGTGCCAATTGTTATGAAAAATCTGTGCTCATATGAAGCATCCTATTGTGTCCTAACCACTACTTATTCTGGTAATGAAACTGAATGCTTCCTCTGTTTGCACTCTGCTACCCATTAAAAGCTCTCCCTCTGTTTCTATTTAAGGTAGTGCTGATTTTTTTTTTAAAAACGCCAGTGGAAATGATCTTGTATGTTCTGCATCTCGAATAAATTAATTTGAATGATGATGGGTTGTTGTTTTTTCTCTTCTTTCTCTAGGACGTGTTTTTAATTTGCTTCTCGCTGGTGAGCCCTGCCTCGTTCGAGAACGTCCGTGCAAAAGTAAGCAGCCTCCCTAACAAACCTGACTCTGTGACAAAGAAACTAAAACGAACTGAAGTGTCGCACACGTGTAGAAGAAAGTCTGGATGGCGAGGAAAGAGGAAGTGCCCGACACAGTGTGTCTGGTCTGGAGTATTGCGTAAAGCAGTTCCAGTATTTTGTTTGCTCCGAGTGTTGTGGCTGTAATGCACGTCTGTTGTGAACATCGCAGACCTCAAAGTTGACTCATCACAGATGCAGTAATATAACTGCTGGGGTTGGAGGTGTCATGAGATGTCCTGGTGTATTGTGTTTGTATCACTGATAACATTTTAAGCTCCTGGAGGCTTGACTCATACCTGTCTTCCAGAAGTATTCACTGTCAATTCTAGCAAATGATTGAGTGAGTCTAACCTCCTCGTTCTCCCCAAATAGTACAGTGAAGAGCATTTGCAGTTGTTGGGCCATAACTTTGGAACACGCTGCCTGTGGCAGTGAGGAGGATTGAATCACTGCTAGAATTGAAATCAAAGATCATGACTTACCATTTTTTTTTAGATAATTAGATTTGTAAGTAAGGCTTTTATTTGTAATTGTAGTTACATCGTGTAATTCTCATGCCCTGTAATTGTTAGACTTTTTAAGAGCATTAAGATCTAGTTTAACACTCCTGAAACCTGTTGCTGCTGCTGTTATTAACCTGCCTAAAGTTGAATGTTATATGGAATTCAGAGCAGCATGGGTCAGTGGTTGCTCAAACTTTTCCGCAAACTCCCTTACCACATAATCCCACGTTCTGGAAAACATGAATCATTTTTTCATTCATCACAGAAAAGCTTTGAAGGCGTTTACTTCCAGAATCATTTGCCAATGTACACTATGTAAAAATGCTGATTTTAAATATGGTGTGTCAGCACAGTTGTAAGACTCACACTAGACAGTGGTCAGATGTGTGTTTAACTGCAAATGATTTAATAATTAACTCGTTATTCAAATGAGTTTTAAGAAATAACATGAAACAGAGTTTTACAAATAGGAAGATGGAGTCTTACATTTGAATACATCCAGTGCATGTAGCATCTCAACCATTAGACACTCCCTGCACGTCTCGATTTAATCTCCTCACAGGCCTGATGATCATGTTTAATCTATGATGCTGTTTTTATTTTAAACCCTTGACAGTATCATTCTATTTCTGTGCTCTGAGTAAATACACTGCCTGGCCAAAAAAAGGTCACACACACTAATATTTTCATTGAGTTCATTTTGCTTTGTTCACAGCATGTAATCTCGATGGCATTGTTGCTCCAGTCGGTCAGGTGGAGGCTTAGCCGCATTAATGTGGCAATAAAATGCAGTCAGCTGATGACCTGAATGTACTGAATGAGCAGGTTATCACATCAATGGACGTTTTCTTTCCTGATGGCACGGATATAAAATGAGGACTCAAATAATGAAAGAGTGGCTCAGGACCTTAACTCCTATTGAAAATTTTCAGGATGGTGCTGGAGAAGACTTTATGGAGTGGTTCAATTTTTCCCTCATCAATTTAAGACTTTTTTCAAAAAATGAACCTGACACTGGATGGAAATAAATGTGATGTTGCTTAAGTTTGCTGAAACAGTGGCATGACGATTACGTGCTGTAAGCAAGGCTAAAGGCGGAACGGCATATTCGTGTGTGCGACTTTTTTTTGGCAGGGCAATGTGTGTGTATGGTTTATTTTAAACTCTCCAATCCATGTCCAAGAAGATTTGCTTCTTAAAACTAAGTAAATATTGATAATATTATTTATATGTGAAGTCTGAGGGAGCCGTCTCCTTTCCTTACAGTGGTATCCTGAGGTCAGACATCACTGCCACAACACCCCGATCATTCTTGTTGGAACCAAGATCGACCTAAGAGACGAAAAGGACACTATTGAGAAGCTGAAAGAAAAGAAACTCACTCCTATTACTTACCCACAAGGCCTTGCTATGGCTAAAGAAATAGGTTAGTAGTAGAGGTAATGATGAATCCTGCTGCATTTAGTTTTACACACGAATTGTTTACAGTTAAGGGATTTGTTTATCCTAATAGCTAGATATTATTTTATTAGATGTGACTGACTCTAGCTTTGTTTTTGTTTTTTGTTTGTTTGTGGTG
This sequence comes from Neosilurus mollespiculum, assembly GCA_030014195.1. Taxonomy (NCBI): domain Eukaryota; kingdom Metazoa; phylum Chordata; class Actinopteri; order Siluriformes; family Plotosidae; genus Neosilurus; species Neosilurus mollespiculum. Next base: position 23,979,944 of record JAQMYF010000021.1, read on the forward strand.
TCCTGGTTTTATCTGTTGCACTATCCCAAGATTTATTCATGGGTTAATGATTAAAAAAAAAAAAACCTGCTTGACTTGGTGCATTTTGTGTATGCGTTTGCACTATACTGTACAGTTCTATTCTGTGTACAGGTTCGGTGAAATATCTGGAATGCTCAGCCTTAACTCAACGCGGCCTTAAGACGGTGTTCGATGAAGCCATCCGTGCAGTCCTGTGCCCACCACCGAGGAAGAAGGACAGGCCGAAGTGCTGTCTCTTGTGAAGTGGGTGTCTTTAAAGCATCATCAGCAGTTTGCACTCACCTGAAGAGAATTGGTCAGGAATGGTGGGGAGGGAGGATGTGTTAGGGGAAAGAGGGAAGACTCTGTGAACCATACCCATACGTCTCTCTCTTACTTCCGTGTTGTAATTATATTTAGGTTTATTTCACTGAGTCGGATCTAGGATCCTAAATTTTGTTTGCCCTTATGTCCCTTCACACTAAGTAATTCCTGCTGCCTTTTATTAATGTGTTTTTCATGTTTATGGAACCGTTAACCAAATTATCCTTTGTTTATTTCCTCTATGAGAGCCTATATATTTTGTTTACACACTGCATTTTTTTTTTTATATAATGAATAAGTTATTTTACTTAAAAATTTAAACCTACATAACTGCCTTTTAAACACTTTTTTAAAAGGCAAACCCTTTACCTTGTAGAAACATGTTCTCGGTTCAGAAGTTGCTGAGTACGTAGTTAGATATACAATATAAAACGATCATTCACTGAAGGCGAGGTGGATATCACTTAATAGTCCAAGACGGAACATAAAGTGGATTACTGAGCATTTATTTCATCAAATTAGGTCAAATATGAGCCGATGGACTGGCAAGGCACTGTTCGCCAAGCCATCTATCAGTCATGTCTGACGAGATTGACCACACCCACTAGACTGCAAGAAATATAGCATTTTTAATATTTAAACAAGTATATTATTATTTCTGCTTTCCAGGCTACATACCTCATGCTCCAAACCGGCCTGCTAGGGCTTCTAGGGCCTAAAGGACTCCTGTCCTCTTGCAGCGCTTGTGCTTACTAACACACTGCTTACAATGGCCCCTCCCCTGGTCACTGGTAACATGTGATGTTTAGGACAGGAGGCCTGTTCCTCACAACAGGTCAGTAAAGTTGTGCTTGGTGAGGAAAAAAACTTTTAATTCTTGATAATATAACAATACCTTCTTACCAAATACTTAAAAAAAAAAATTGTTACTGGTCATGGATTTACTCTATAATGAATGGAAGAACTGCCATGTAGGGTTAGCTTGTAGCCTGGCACAATCTTGTGCCCACTTGCTGGGTTATTATTTTTTATTTTAATTTTTTTTCCCCCTAAAGTGATATAGCAACGAATGGTACATGAGGTGATATTCTAGTGGTTAGCCAATCAGGATGTGTGGTTGCTCATATCCAGTGAGTGTGCATAGAATAATTAGCGCTATACACCGAGCCTGTGGTGAATAATTATGCTATATATTCCATGGGAATATAAGAAAAGCAAATTTAAATTAGGTTTAATGATGTCTTTTTTTTCTTTCTTTTCTTTTTTTTTTTTTTACATTTTTAATTGATTGAAGCATTATTCTAAGTTCTAAGTGTGGGGTGGATAATGTGTATTATATAAATAAAAATACAAATAAATAATACAGATTATCAAAATTCTTCTCAAGTTAAGACTCTAAAGAAAACAATAATGTTCATTAAAATATCATATTATATTTTAGAATTTATATAGAATAAATTCTTGTCTTTATTTTGGACAATATTCGCTTTTCCGACACGACCGTCAGAGAGTCCAGCCCCACCCCCACAACGTTACTGGCCTTGCGGATCACTTTGTTCAGTTTGTTTGCGTCTGTTTTCAATGATTCACTGTCATCTGAGCACTTGAAATGACACAATTGAATATTGCTCTCTTTTTTCATGCATGCGCATATGCTCATGTGGGCATTGTGTGTTTTTATTCCCACACAGTATTGTATAAAGCAGATTAATAGAATATGGATGGATGGATATAGAATGAGAGTTGTTGGGTAAAAATCTGCTGTCAGTATGAAATTATGTCCCCAAGAGATGTGGATCTTGGATAAGTTTGATAAACTTTGCTTTAACAGGAAGCTACACTAAGGAAACACACACGAGAACAAAGGGTACACTAATAATGAATCGAGGAGAATTCCCAACAGGTATTTTATTATTTATCTCATGCTAGATTTCAATCGTCAGATCATTTGTTTGTTGTTGCTGCATTTCAACTTCACTTTAATGTATTAACAATATTCTCTGGAAATAAAAGTGTCTTCTGCTGCAAGTTATTGATTTCATAACCAACAAGTCTTAATCAGTGAGTTAATCTGAAATCAGTTTCTTCATTCATGATTGTCTGTAAATGAGATTTACTTAGTGTATTGTACTGAGAAAATAGAGTTCTTCTGTGTACCAGACACTGACTGGTGACTCTTCATATCATCCATGGCCTTCATTGGCTGCTCTTCCACTTGTCAAACACCAGCTTAGCAGCAACTGCGTCTTGTATCCCCATCCCTGCATAGAAAACGATAAAGCACACTTAATCCATTTTGCTTTACACCCAGAAGCTAATCCTATTTCACCACTTGACCCATAGTTTTGCTAATCATTTCTAAGTATCTATGACTAACAAGGAACAGATTGGGTTAAATAGATTTCAGTATACTTCATTTCCTATTTAGGTCCTAAAACTGAATCATCACTAGCCTGAAATAGTTCAGCTTTAAATAGAGTGCAAAAGTCCCTTCATTTTCTCAGGGGAAACAAAAAAAGGACAATAAACATATATCAGAAAGCAAACACTGGTGAGACTTGGCAGATCACTTTTTCTTATCAGCTGGAATTCTGTGTGCTTGTGAGAAACTGCCTGAGCTGAATATCTGTCTGTCCACAATGGAAAAAAATTTACCCAGTGACTTGAACACTGTCGTCTTGTTGCGCAAGGCAGGCTGCGTTCCATTTAAAACTTCTCCAAGTTCAGCAAACACTTCCGCCTGAAAGAACACCAACATTACTCACATTAACCCTTAAAGTTAATGTATCATTTGTTTCCTCATGGATGTGCTCGGAAAACAAACAAGGGAGGAATAGTTTGTGCTTAAATGTTTAAATCCAAGCAACCCTTCAGTCATGGTGATCGCGCTTATTAATGCTCTGATTCCAAACATAATAAAATTATGCACATATTCTGAATTTTATGATGATTATATAAATAATCAGTGGCATTAAATAGTGTTTTGTGGAGACGTACTCCAGACAGAATGACGTCTCCTGACTCCACTGCAGCTCCCTCTCTGCTGTCCACGTAAATTACAGCGTCTCTCATCAGCACATCGTCGAGTTCTCTCCAATCTGGCCGACAAGCCCCTACCGCTAATGTCACACAGAATTGTGTTACACAGCATGCTGTACTCCACTTTCACTATACCTGTATAAAGAATTGTTAGTAGTTAATACGCCATGCCAAAAGATGGGGAATGTTCTAACCTGCAATATGTGCCCCGGGTTTAACCCACTCCCCGAACAGTACGGGTTCACTAGAATTAGTGACTGTAATGATGACATCTGCTCCATGTACCGCCTCTTTGGCAGAAGAAAATACTTGAACAGGACCCTGAATACCAGCAGCAAACCGCTCAGCAGTCTCCAATTTGCGGCTGCAAACACGCACCTAAATACAATACAGAGGAAAATTACAACGTAAAAAAATGTAAACATGAATAGAATAAGTAAATAACCTTTAAGTTATATAATTTAATTCCCAGATATTTATAATGTGTAAACGTCCAAGTTTGACATGTGGATGTAAAGTGGTATATGTCTTCATTCCTATTCTGAACACTGGAGTGTAGCTATGGTACATGGGAAAGTGAATCAGAACTGATTCTATAGTATAACTTTATCTCTGGATTTACCTCTTTGAAGGAAAAGAGCTTTGTGAAGATTTCGTAATGGCTACCAGCCTGATGGCCGCAGCCGAGGATGCACAAGACAGCTGAGTGAGTCGGCATCAACAACTAATAGAAGAAAAAAGTATTTAGTGCCACTGCTGTACCATATTATGACACAAAGCCTGAAATCAAACATTTTTATAAGGGACTTACTTTAGCTGAGATGGCTGACACAGCTGCTGTCCGCTTATAGGTTATATCTAACCCATCCATAACCTGGGGGAGGGGGATTAATGAGTATACTGTATATCCTTCATCCTTTAGTATATTAGTTTTACAGTAGTAAAGATTGACAGTGCCTTGAATAAATATACACCCCCTCTTAAACTTTTCCATCCCTTGTGGTTTTACAATCTGAAACGGAAGTGGAGTTTTCTGGGGTTATGTGTCTAAAATTTCCATAAAATAACCAGAGATATTAAAAGATATGTGCTGGGGCATCAGAATAGTCTGCAAAAATGTCTCAAAAAATGTCTATAACTCCATTATGCATCACATAATTAGTTGAATGAACTTCACCTCTGAGAAATTGTTGTGTCATGAGATCTTACTATAAATACATGATTTCCTGGAACACACCGAAGATTGTAAAAGAACATACAATAAAAAAGTGTTAAGGAGACCAATGAGACACACTGGACAATGATTTTGCTACCTGGAAAAAAAAAAAAAACAACAACATGCTACTTTACCTAATTTAGAGGTGCTGAGGTCAATTCTGCATTCAGAACTTACCTATCATGTCATGAACAAATCTAGCAACTGGTTCCTTTTTTTCCCTTGACTTGACCATTTTCCCCCATTCGCACTCACTCAAACATATAGTTTTGCCTATTTAGAGGGTTGGAAGTATTTTCTAGGTTATTATGGTTAATCTGCTTGTTTTTTAATTTAGTATTAAAGAGTTGATAGGTGATGTATAAAATCAAACTGAACAAAACCTTCACACAAGAAGCAGCTGCTAGCATTTTAAACTTTTTATCTGCTGTCTTATTTATTTTACTAGTTATTAAACTGGACAAGAGCAAAATCATTATTTTTACGGTGTTATGGACAGAAGAATGTGTTCTAACTTCCCAGACAATTTCTGCTACATTTGTGGCAAGTATATCATCAAAGACCCACAGAAGAATTTCAGCAGCAAGGTTTAAACAGCTTACAAACACTATTTTGGTTTCGAAGCTGGGGATCAATACAAAACTTGGGCTCCACATTTCTGCTGCAGTGTTTGTTTTTCTGCACTTACTCAGAGGCTTAATGGCAAGTAAAAAAACTCATTTGCTGGACCTATGGTTTGGAGAAAGCCAAAAAAACAGTCATCAGAGTGTTACTTTTGTATGACCAACATCACTGGCTTCAACAAGGAAAACAAGTCATCCAGAGTGTCTGTTAGCCTTAAAACCAGATCCACATGGGCCAGATCTTCCAGTACAATTTACTTCCAGTATCAATTTAGCGCCATTCACAACTCAAATTTTTTCCTCACAATTTAGGTGATGTGAGTGATGAACATGGTAAAAGATTTCATCAAGACTTCTTACAGATGGAAATAAAATGGAAATGCCTAAAACATTTTTTAACAAGTTTACTAAGTTTCTAAGTTGTATTCTGTTCGTGAAAAAAAAATACCTTTAGATAAATGTGAATGTCTTTGAAATTTTTATTCAAACTATAAACTACGTAAAGTAAAAAAAGAGAATTTTGAGGTATAGAAATAACTCAAAAACATGACATGATAGAAACTTTTGGACTTCAAGTTTGAAATCAGCATGGTTGATTTAGTAAAGATAACATGTTTTTACTTTGGTAGCAGACAAATTTTTTTTTTTGTGGTCCCGTGATATCAAAATAGGCTTAGGAACAAGTATCAAAAGTCCTCCACTAGGTGAGGTACCAGGGTGGATTATTTACTGGATCCAAAAAGTAACACTGAACATGATACAACCACCACCACCACTGCGCTTCACTGTGCAGAAGGTGTTCTCAGGATGATATAAGTCAAATGTAACACTCCCAAAAAAATTTAAAAATCATATTACTTTTTATAGTGTTGTTCCCTGGACTATAGTAATACAGCATTTCATTATTATTAGTAGTAGTTTGGCTGTGACAAAAAATGGCTCCAAAACATGGCATGGGGTCCAAAATTAAAAGGTATTATTTTGTTATTATTTCTATAGTTGCATTATATGATGTCTAAAGTATGTTGAAAAAAATATGTCACGTCAACCACACTGGGCTCACATTCTTAAAAAAAAATCAAACCTTTTATTCAGCAAAAAGCCAACAAAGGGTGTTCAACTGCTTCACACTCCTTACACCAGCATATCGATGTTTAAAAAAAAAAAAACAACAGTAATCTTGACAAAAGAAAATCACTGATACTTTATGGTGATACAACACAGTCAGAACATTCACATAAAGTGTGGATTACATTTCCTTTATTTGTCTTATTGTAAAATGAGGCACATTTCTATGGAAATGTCTCCTTACAAGAGACAAGACCCAAGACCCATGTCTCCATGACAAGACCCAACTTATCACAGCACATCAAACATAATATGAATGCATGATCCATATTTCATTACAGTAACACCATAAAAAGTAAATTTTAGAAAATATTCAAATAATTATTTTTCTGCCACTGTAATTTTTAACAATGTTGAGCTACATTTATCATATTTATTTGGCAGAAACTTGACAAGATGTTAGTATAGCTAGTTTTCTAACTGTAGAAGGGTATTGGACCAGGACCCAGTGTTTTGATCACAGCCCTTAGATCATATTTCAGTGTAGTAAGTTTTCATGTATGTTTTCTGTGTATAAGTACAGGATGTGTACACTTTTAAAGGGAAATCCTGGGCACTGTGATGGACTCACCGCTGTAACATTTCCATATTCAGGGTTAAAGAGCAGCACTGTGGCTTGTGTAGATGGTAAATGTAAGTTTGCTTCACGCCTGTAGAAAGCCACCATTTTCGTGCACAAAATATCCTCATGTCCAATATATGCAGGCATGACTCCCAAGTACCTGTTTACAGAGATCAGCGTCGATAATCAGCAGGATATGTGTCAGCTGTGTGTTCTGGTTGTGTGTGAAGGATCATATTCATACCCGTTGTGATTGCGGATGGGGGTCACAGATCTCACAGGCTGCACCACATCTGAACCACCGGCCCGGCAAAACTTCCCCATAACTTCCTCCAGGCGGGGGATCAAATCATCATAAGCGAGAAAAAGGCCAACGACGTCGTTACTTAAATACACGGGCTCTCCTGCCATTTTCCTACTCCAGATTCATCGCCTAGTAAACACTGATGGACTTTGACTATATCTATTATAACGGCGCTCTCGCAGGAATACATGGTCACCATGACAAAGTACAAGCCCCGCCCACCTGTCGATCATGGTCCCCCGGTGAACCCGGAAGAACATGTCTTTTATCTCCGGATGACCTGATACAAGTAGAAGTCGTGATGTGTTTTGTTCGATTTAAAAAACAAAAAGTTTAATATATTATCAATACTTTGTTTCTGAGGGAGCATTTGTACAGAAATCAAAATGCATGAGCTTCCTACCCTGGTTTACTTTTCTTTCTTTTTTTAAATTATTTATTCTGAATTATAAAATAAAAGTCTTTTTTTTAATCTCGGTGTAATTTGAAATAATTTATTTTCTAAATATTATATTTTATTGAAATTTTTTGAGTTTTATGTATTGCATATTGTTGCTTTCTCCAGAGTTTAATGGGTTAGCACATTTCCTCTGGGTTTTCTCTGTTTCCTTCTCACCTCCCAAAAACAGGACAGTATGTGACCTGGCTATAACAGTCAATGTGTGTGGATTCAGGTTATATTCAAATCTTTTATCCAGTGCTCCCAGGACATTCCCCACCATCACCCTGGATCAATTACTCAAAACCATGTTATACAACATTAGCTATTGGTGACTAATTTGATTGGTTGAGCTTCTTTCCAAAAATGCTGGTATGTACAACATAAAACTCCACTTCCTAGTCTGAAACAAGTATCCATGTAGAGATAGGGACAGTATCAGCAATGGTTAAGTTTTCACGAATAAACACCACTTGACAAAAATAATGCTTGTCAGATTATGATAGGAAGGAAGAAGAAATGCAGAAGTCTGTGACTATCAGGGAAAAAATAAGCTAAATATGTGGGTATATTGTGACCAAAACTTCACATGTATTAAGTGCTGTGTTGTACTAAATACCCACACAGCTGAAAGATGCTGTTTTCAGCTGAGTAGACTGTACATACTATATGCATACTAACTTAACGCCTCAAATAAGCACCGACAACTTCCATCTAGGTAGTTATTTAGTGCCTGGCATCTTAGTGAGCGTTCATACTTTCCCATATTAATATACGCCTGTGAGACTTGGACCCACAACAAACACCACCAGATGATCAAGTAATTCGAGATAAGATGCTACAGAAACATTTCTGGGCATCACCTATCAAGACCACATCAGTGATGAAACCATTAAGAAAACAATCAGACAACAGTGGTGAATATGGCGACCTGCTAACAGTCCACAAAAGGAAACTGAATTGGTATGGCTTATCACAAGGTCAGAAGGATTGAAAAAGACCATACTACAGGGAAATGTCTAAGGAAAAAAGAAGCTAGAAGAGGTGGATTGATATCAAGGAGTAGACAGGAAAGACCTTTGTCAAAACTCAACATCTGACGCACAATAAGAAAAGATGGAGGGACAAAGTGCATGACATCTCACGATGGCACCCCAACAGCTCTAATGGGAGTTAAGGGAGGGGAGAGAGAGAAAGATCTTAGTGTAGTGTGAGAGTACAGGTTGATCCATGAATAATCCTTGACACACACACACAACCACCCTTAAACAGTGATTACATTACTAAAATTTATTTTTGCATACTTAGATCCTTAGGATAAGATGGTACAAAAACAAAAAGTAAATGTAATGTCACATTTAATAAAAAAAATTTTAAAAAGAAAAAAAAAAAATCAGCTATTGATCAATCAATATTTTGCTTTCCCTTAAGATTAGAAATTAGATTTTATTTCTTCTTAATGTCCAACACTGTAACCTAACTAAAATTGGATATTATGAACCATATTGCTTTTCCTAAACCTGCTCATGGCAAATAAATCTTATGAGGACAAAAAAAAAATAAAAAGGAAAAAAAAAAAATACAGATGCTAAAATTAGGAAAATAATAAAGATACAAACAAGATCAAACCAATAGTCTCTCAATTGCCATCTGCACAGACTGGATCTGAGGTTTCAGCTGTGATCCCTCCTTAATGGTGAGTGATGCAGCAATAACTGGTCTGGACACACCACAAGCCCGTCCAAGAGCCTGTTTGGACCTTACAAAGACGTAAGGGACGTTTTTGTCCTCACACAGTAATGGAAGGTGTAGAATAATCTCCAGTGGCTCAGCATCAGCGGCCATAACAATGAACTCAGAAATTCCACGGTTCAGTGTTTTTGTAGCTGTAAACAATACCAAAAGCGTATTAAATACAGTGTGGGGTACGAACATACTAATACATTTTACATATTCTTCACATTTAGAGCATTCAGCAGTGACATTCAGGGCGATTTAACATGACAGAGTTACTGTTTCCACCATAAAGTCAATTATTTTCCTACATCCCAAAGAGCTTTATTTCTGTTACACCACAGCAACTTTTCAACAATTATTTGATTTATTAATAAGTGAAACTTTACGATTTATAAGTGTGACATGGAACATCATGAAAAAAAAATTTCCTCTTCTCAGTTCTACCAGCCATAGACAGTACTTCGCTGATATTAGACATAAATCAGGAGTGTCCATCCCTTTTCCTGGAGATCTACCTTCCTGAAGACTTTAGCTCCAAATCCCAACCGGTTCTACCTAACAGATCTAATAAATCACCTCCTCTGTCATTTCCATGATTGGATGGTCAGGTGGGCATAATTAGGGTTGGAACAAAAGTCTTCAGGAAGGCAACAGTGTTGACATGGATCATGCATCAATTTTCTGCAATCCATTCTGTGTGGATGACGGTTTATTTTTAATTGGCACATAATGTGTGAAAATTGCTATGTGACCAAAAGTATACGCAACATCCAATCTCAACTGAATAGCCTTTCTAACAACTTCCCAAAAAGAGTGTAACCTTGCAGCATTCGGCACAAGTATGTACACAGGTAAAGATGGCATGAGTCAGAGATGAGGGCACATTAGACTCTGTTGAAGGGGAAAGAAAGTCTTACCCTCGTTTGCTCCTTTGCGCAGCTGCTTGTAGTTGGATGCCTGCTGCACAAGGTCCAGTATGGTTTTGGTCAAAGAGGCATCGGCCAAGGGGTAGGCCTTGGGATTGACTTCAGCTTCAGTCTGAGATCGAGGCAAACAAAACGCACCCGTATTACACACCACAGAATAAAATGTGAAACCAAGCCTAGTACTCAGTGTCAGGTATAAACCACACAAAGTTCAGAACCAATGATCACGTGACTTTTGTGACCAATTACATCCCAATTATCTATTAATGCATGATCATTACAAATATTCATACCAATGTGAAGTTAGATTAGCGGTTAGCTAGTTTGGTCTCACGTTGTCTGCATCCACAGTTCTAAAGCAGGAACTGGGTTTAATACTCACCATGATTTCAGAGAGTTGGTCGGTTCAGGTCCTCTCGGCGAAAGCTTCACGGAGGACAAACACCTACAGACTTAAACTAAAAGATTGAAAAAAAAACACTAAATTGCTGAACTACCGCGAAAACACAACGTAAAGCATGCGCACTGTTCTACCGCTGACTGCAACACGTGTTTCGAGAGGAGCCACTGCGCATGCTCAGACTTATTCTGCACCGGAAACAGGAAGCGGTTCAAAATCAAACCATATTTTATTTTATTTTATTTTATTTTTTATTTTTTTTTATTTTATTTTGTAATTATTTTTGTCGTTTGATTTGATTCTATAATTTATTTTATTTTCTATTTTATTTTATGGTTTCCCTGTTTCTTAGTTTGCTTGTTGTTCCTAATTGTTTACTATTTTCTCTCAGACTCTTAAAGGAGTTAAAAACATACAATGAAGAACAAATTAAACACGTACAGGGAGGGAGACTACGACAACATTTGTATCAAAAACAAGTTTATTACTTGTCTATTACTAGATTAATAATGCATCAGAAAAAAAAAACTAATTATTTAAAACAAATTAATTTGATAATCACTAATATTAACAAGAAGAACAACCAATAAACAGAAGCGTTTGGGTTTTTTTTTGTTTGTTTATTTTTTATTGTTTCATTTTGAATTTCATTTGGACAGTAAATGATTCTTCATAAATATTTCCATAATTCTGGAGAGATATTAACCACATCACTATCTTCCAAAGAGGTTTTGTGCTATAATGATACAAGACAGCAATAGTCATGTCAAATATAAGTCTTGTGCCAAAATATTTAAATAGTATGAAGAAAAAGTATTAAACATCCCTGCTAAAAAATCCAGCTTCATCTGCGGCTGTACGAAACAGCTAAATGCTGGAAGATGGAAACAGGTTCCTAATTACTGCTTTTAATGCAAACAGTGCAGAGAATCTTTTGTTGATTAGTTTATTCAAGTAATCAGAGAGCTGGAAAATAACTCGATTGATCACCTTAGGCTGAGTTTTGCAAGCTAGGAGCAGGATTTGCCTGATTATTGTGTAATGGCTTAACAATAATTTGCTTACAATGCACTGGCAATGGTAATTCAGAAGATTTCCATATCAGCATTAAGCTGTGTTTTGGACAGCTAGTAGCTTGTTAGACCAAGCTGAAATTTTCAGCAGGGAAATTGTATACCATTCAATATTTTTAAATGAAACTGGAAAGATTATTCAGGAAAGAATGATGTACAAATAGTGGTTTATTTTGCTAAGCGTGTAAAATTGTTAATATAGACTCCCTTTAAAGGTTAGTGCACACCTATCCATCATACCTACATGTGTTTCTTGAACACCCCATTTAAGATTTAGTCCTGTTTAGCTGTTATTAGCACCTCCACTCTTCTGGGAAGGTTTTCCGCTGGATTTTCGAGAGAGGCTCCAGGAATTCTTACTCATTTAGTCACAAAAGCATGAGTGAGGTCTGGCAGTAAGGTTGAGCAAGGAGACTTGGGATAGATATGGTGTACCAATTCATTCTGATGGTGTGCAGTGGGGTTAAAGTCAGGGGTCTGAGCAGGAAAGTCAAGTTCTTCCACTCAAACAATGGCAAACTAAGGGTTTATTTCAAAGTCAAGGATGCTTCTGTGGTAGAACAGGTCTGTTCAAGATATGTCACTAAAAATGTTAAACTTTGAGCTCGAAGGATTGTGGGTGCTTTAGTTATACACACATGCATCCTTAAAAATTCTTGGTCCCTGGTAGAATTTGACAGATCCTAGACATTGGAACAGTCTTTGGGTAGGCTTCGGTGATGTGTCATCCCTGAAACAGGGCCACTGACCCTTCCTTGACACTGAGAAGCACCTTGAGTCTTCCGGGTGCGCTGTCATGCCGAAACAGGTTTGAGGCCTCTTAATTCCAGTGAAATAAATTGCATCACTACAATATTCAAAGACATCCAATACAGTAGTACCTAAACTTGTGCAGGGCAATAGTATGGGGAAGAACCACACACACAGGGGTAATAGTCAGGTGTCCGCAAACTTTTGACCTTAGTAGCTTCAAGCTGCATGGCATAACATCACATTTTCAGGGTGTGCAGTTGTCTCTGCTCCTGGCCAGCAGGTGGCAGTGTTTCCCTCTAGCGTCTCTTTCCTTAGAAGACGAGGGAAGCGTGGGGGATTGTGGGTAGGACATCCAGGTCAGCCATATTGTCTTCTCCAGCCGCTTGAAGGAGAGAGAGCCAGAGAATGAAGGGAATACGGGGAATAAGCCAGCTGTCGGTGAGGGTTTTTATTATAATTAAGGGTACAGCATGTGAATGTGTAGTAAAGAGGTGCTGGTTTGTAATGATGAGTCCAACACCCGGTTCTGTTTCAGCTTCTTTCTACACCGCATATTAACCTCTGTACTAACTAGTATGATAGTATGGTGCACTATTAAGGGCACTGGAGTGGCTCACGTACTGTGTAGTGTGTTAGTGTGCGGTTGGAGACGCAGCCATTGATGTTAGCTAATGACAGGTGGTGTTGGCCTTGTGAATGTGACCCATACACTTGATTACTTTCAACACTTTGGACTCTTCATCTAGTGCACATCGTCTCTGAGCTGTATTTCTTAACAGAGACTCGTTCTCACGACATATTGAGTCATTTATGTCCTTTACATTGACTGCTAACTGAAGCTAACTAGCTGTGGATCAGTGTCAGACTCTTGTTGCCTTGTTCTTGTTTTCTAACCTGTATTATACAGTGACTTGCAAAAGTATTCAACCCCTTGGCATTTTTCAAGTTTTGTTGCCTCACAACCTGGAATTAAAATGGATTGTTTGAAGGTTTGCATCATTTCATATACAGAACATGCCTACAACTTTGAAGATGTGTGTGTGTGTGTTTTTATAAATATTATTGTGAAGCAAACAACAAATAGGACAAAATAACAGAAAACTTCGATTGAAACGAGATCACAAATACAAGCGGCTGAAATGAGCTTCCTTCGCAGGGTGGCAGGTCTCTCCCTTAGAGATAAGGTGAGAAGTTCTGTCA
>JAQMYF010000021.1:23998614-24012688 GCA_030014195.1 Neosilurus mollespiculum
TGAAGGCATCAAAACTATAAATTAACACATGTGGAAATATGTACTTAACAAAAAAGTGTAAAACAACTGAAAATACGTATGTACTAATATAGATGTATGTATATGCTGTATGTTTTTCTTGATCTTTAATGAGCATTGCCTATTTTTTACAGTGTGTCTACAACCCGGGAAACCATGGTCTACACTGTGGACTGTCTGAGAGATGATATGTAAGTACGATGTGTTTGTGTTTTGACTTGTGTTTAATTTTTCTGTTGTGATCTAAATATTATTGTGTGACTTGATTGTAGTGACACAGTCATGGAATATCTGATCAATGTGACCACCGCACCAGAGTTTCGGTCATGGGAGCTGTCTGACCTTACTCCCAGACTGAAAGTGGATAATGCCATTGCCAGCCAGAACCCACAGATTGGTATGTTTCCATTAGGGATGTTCCAGTTAGTGAAACAAGCATGAATATGGATTTAGCAAACCTTTTTTTTTCTTTCCACTTCACCGGGTTTATTTTGTTCGATCATCATGAGTTGTGCTGAATTACACGATTTTACACATGAACACAGGATGCAGTTTGTTAAAGCATACAAAAATGGTAAAAAGTAGACTTAGTGTGTCACCACAGTGATGCAGTAATTTCAAGGTTATATTAGTCAAGAAAACCAAAAAAATTTAATTGAAAACAAGAGCATTTTATGAGCACAAACCTCTGGCAAAAACGGCAGCTCTCCATATGAAAATTCATCTTGCCTCACAGTATTAAAAAAATCCTTTTTCTCAAGAAAAATAAAGAAAGAAAATTAGAATAAAGAAAATTCATGGATTCAAAAGTTTTTGGATCATCTCCAAAGTCTAGTCTTGTCCAAAGTTCCAACAAATTTCATAATAATCTACACAATATTTTGTATAATCCTGTTTAAAATCAAACGTACAAACCATGGGTAAAACATAACTTGACTGGCGGATGTAAAAATATGATATGGCTGACTAAGTATAAAAAAAAATGTTGGCTCTAAATTTGACAGAAACTGAAAATATATTTGAAACTAAATGGAGTGCAAGGTCCCTTCGCCAGACACAAAAAGATCATGTTTATATAACTTGGCATAGTTGTAATGAAATGTCTCCACCTAGTGGGCATCTCATGAATATTTTTCCCTGTGTTAAAGAATAGGGATTTTTTTTTCAGGATTTTTTTTCCCTCCTGCGTGAATCGCATCCAAATTTGCGATTGGTTTGAAATGGTTTGTTACTTGTTCCACACCCTACTCTGCAAAAAAAAAAAAAAAAAAAAATCAGAATCCATGCATAACTTTTTGAGTTATATTGCACACAAAACAGACAAACCTGCCATCACAGGTGAAAATAACCTCCTGGAAGAGGTAATTTGTGCTACCATGGAATTTTAAATGCAAATAATTCTCCTGATTTGTGTATTCATAGTTCTCTCTTAAATGTTCTCTATGTATTTGATTTATTTATGTTATGATGTGTAGAAATCACCTGTACACTTGATCTGTGGTTGAGTCCTGGCTCAGTAGTTGAAGCTTTTTGCTATTAATTGAAATGATGTGAGTTCAGATCCCAGTAATGGAAAGCTGTTTCTTCTGTAAGCCAGGCTACTAACCCCCTGCTGCTTAGTGGTGTGCTGTCTTAATTATAAGTCACTTTAGATAATGTTGACATCACTTTGTTTCTCCAAGGTCTCCTTGAGAGTCTGCATGCTGCTGCATACAAGAATGCCCTTTCCAACTCTCTGTACTGCCCAGAGTACATGGTGGGCAAAATCACCTCAGATCAGGTGAGAGCCAAACTCCGAAATGCTGTGGGAGTACTGTTATTTAAATATTTTTGTACTGTCTATTTTACTGCTGTATTTTTTTTTTCCTTCCCAGCTGCACGCCTTTGTTCAGAACAATTTTACAAGTGCACGAATGGCACTCGTTGGACTTGGTATGTTTGTGTACTGTATTTTTCTTACTGGATTCTTGTATTCAAGTACATTTAACATGTTCTTTTTAAACATTTGCCAAGAAAGAGTGATGGTGAGCTCATGTTGGTGATGCATCTGAAGCTTTGGTGTCTGTTGTATAGGTGTGGACCATGCTGTTCTCAAACAAGTAGGAGAGCAGTTCCTTAACATCCGTAGTGGAGCGGGCACTGTCGGGTCAAAAGCTCTGTACCGCGGAGGTAGTGCATCATTTCTTCCAAAAAATTATTCAAAATTGAACTATTCAGTTGCATCAGATTAAAAAATGTTGTTAGTTATTTGAAAAATGTAGTCCTTTCTAACTGCATTTGATTTTACAGCCAGTAGCAAAGGTTAATTTACACAAAACCTCTAGGTCTAGAGCAGTGGTTGTCAACATGGTGTCTTTGAACCATAACCTCTCACTCCCATTCCACACCCATAATGCATTGGGCCACTTTTGTGGATTTTATTCTTTTTGTTTTGTTTTGGGTTTTTTTTCTTTGTCTTTCTTTTTTCTGAGAGGGATGCAAACCCATGCAGAGCCTGTATTTTTAGGATAACCATTCATTTGTAATATCCAATTATCCTAATGTGCATGTCTTTGGACTGTTAGAGGAGACCAGAGCACCTTAAGGAACCCACACTAGCACATGAAGAACATGCACATTTCACACACAAACGCCTTGGCCACAGGACTTGAACCAAGGACCATTTAGCTGTGGTGCAGGAGTGCTAACCATGCAGTTGTACCCCTGGACTATAACCTGGGGTTCTTTTATTTTGTTAGAGTGGGAAAAAATTACCCTTATTAGAACTTTCTATGTATTATTGAGTCCTTATAGTTATTATCATCTTTGCCTGATCACTTGAACTGACTGTTTAATCCAGTTTAATACTTCAAAACAAGTTGGCCTTAAAATAATGTCAGCGGAAAGGTCAGGAATACAAAGCTCCGGGTCACGAACATGACAAGAACCTTATTGTACACATTTAAATAGTGAGCATAATATTTTTATAATTGGATTAACTGCCTGAACCAGAGCTATGCTGAATTAGTTTTAGAGTTATTGGAATTCAACACCCTACCACTACATCACTCCAAATCCTAATCTTAATTCTTTTTACTGAAGCAATATGAAGTAAATAGAAATTGATGAGTTTGTTTGTCTAGTAATTTAATATAATGAACCGTGTTGTGTTTGTGCAGCTGAGCTGCGGGCTCAGACAGGAAGCAGCTTGGTGCATTCTGCTGTAGTGAGTGAGAGTGCAGCCTCCAGCTCTGCCGAGGCCGTAGCTTTCAGCGTGCTGCAGCATGTTCTGGGAGCTGGACCGCACATCAAGAGAGGTTCCAACACCACCAGCAAACTGAGCCAAGCCATCTTCAAGGCTACAACTCAGCCGTTTGACGTAAGTGATGTCACAGAGCAGAACGAATGTCAGGATTTCTGTTGTCACTTTAAATTAAATTATAATATAAACACATTTTAATGAGTAAGCCGGGCAATAACGAGACTGGGAATTTGACTGAGCAAGTATGCAAAGGACATGACCTACAATTATTTTTTGATAAGATGGAATGACGAAAGAAGTTGATTTCTGCGACCAACCCTGAGGTTTTATTTGTGTTAGCATTTACTACACAGGAACATAAGCCAAGAATAGCACACTAAAACGTTGGTTTATTGCTAAAACACATAATCATGACAGAGATACACGCTCTACAGGGAACACAAACAGGTGCATAAGATTTGTGTAACAGCGTCTCTTGAAAGAGTACCCGTATTGGTCTTCCTTACAGCACAATTTTGCGTATGCTATTAAAGTGATACAGATGCTTATTTTAACATAAATAACCATAAAAAGCACAAAACTAATCGTTTTATCCCATGAATTACTAACGGAGGTTGAACTGCGGGGGTTAGCAGTTGTTGTCCCCGGGAGTGATGTCTACACGTTGGGCGGGGTTGACGTCTCTTGTGAAGACAGTGAGACGTTACATTCTAGTGACTCTGAGGATGAGAATGCTGCCAGAGATGTGCGTGACGGTAAATCCAAAATGGCTTATGCAGCTAACGTTTTGCCAACTCGGATTTCCTGTCATCAACTGGATTAGGAACAAAAATAAATGTTTTCCAGATTTCTTTGCTTGTTGTTTGTGCAGCTCAGCACTGGCCAATTATGCTACACGGGTCAGTGACGTAGCCCAGCCAATCCAATGAGTTCTTGTCACTAACATGCTGGACCAGCCAATCAGAAAGGCAACATGTCTGAGCATGCACAGTGTCGCAGCACTCGCACGCACTTTGAAAGCAAGGACTGATGTTGCCGGAAGGAACCGCTGATGTTATAGGTGATACTATAAAATAGCTAGTGACACTAATTCACCACAGGTACGTTTTAAGCGTTAACTAAGCGTTTTAGTGTGTACTACACAGAAACCTAAAGAAAGGGAAATTTTTAAGTATGATAATTGTGACTATAAGTGACAAACCGTGAGTGTCCGTTGTGTTAATTTAGCCATTGTCCACTTCGGATAATGGTTTTTGGATTTTTTTTTAAATTATTATTATTATTATTATTATTTTAATCCTCAAATAGAGGACAGTCAGATTGAGCTGCTCCTGTGAATTCATTCATTCATTTGCCAAACTGCGAGAGTCACAGAGAGCCTCTCTCTGCCAGCCATGACAAAGGCAAGGTACACCTTCAACAGTCCATCGCAGGGACAACACACTCACACTCACACCTAGGGGCAATTTTGGCCAATTTGCTGAATGTGCATGTCTTTGGACTGTGGGAGTTAACCGGAGTACCCGGATAAAATCCACACAAGCACAGGAAGAACATGTAAATTGCACACAGAGAAGCCTTCACTGAGCACTGGACTCGAACCCAGGACCTTCTTGCTGTGAGGTGGACATGCCAACCAGTACACCACCATGCCACACATTTGGAATGTCTTCAGGCTGGTGTGGATCTTGCAGGTTGCTCTAGTGCCGCTGTTGAGGGAAACGTGTCAAAACAAGTGTCTCAAGTACACCCGGATCTCATTGTTTTTTTTCCCTCTTTCTGTTTATCTGTTTGTACATAAGATTTAGATCTTATATTCACTGTACTTCACTGAAGTGTCTCAAACCTCATGCTGTAGGTGACATTTTCTGACATGCTTTTTAGTGGAGTTGTATATGATTTGGGATGCATGGCTGTTTTTGTACAGTACTGTTTGTATGACAAGTTTTCCTCAAATGTCGGCTATAGTTGTTATAGCATGTGTAAGTGTATTGGTGTTCACGGAGCCAATCTTAGGTTGGTATTAATTCTTGTTTTCTCACTAACCCAGTATGACTCCATCACTTGTCCTCTTATAACAGTGTTGTTGTGGTGGCTTTTTGAATAATTGAATATCTCACCGAATGAAGCAGAATCACTGATGGGTAAAAATCATTTCAGCCGGCTGTCATGAGCACTCAGATTCCTATAACTATGTTTTCTACAGTGTTCTATGTTTAAGGGAGTGCTGATTCCTCCTCCAGGATGAAAAAGAATAAGTAGCAATATTTTTGCTGTTCATTTCTGTACAGTTGTTTGTTTCCATGCATGCTATTTGTCTGGAAGTGCAGCCATACTTCCTGTCCATTAAAACACTTGAAAATGAGACGCTCTGCACCCATGCTGTTGCACCCATGAGTTAAAAGCTTCATGCCGAGGATCCGGAAACATCCCTTATATGCTTTTATCCTGTTGTAGTTGTCTGGGATCTCACTTTATATTTCAGTCCCCATTTCATTTCCAGCCGTCATGCAAGCCACATCTGTTGAAGGTTTAAGAGTTCTGGTGCTTCAGGATGAGCCGCCCCGAGCTATAGAACCGTTCATATGTTTTCATAAAACATCACTGCTAAATTATTTTGGGGGGAAGTTTTGAAATCTCATGTTAAGATGCAGTTGTCTGGTGTGTACCCTCACCCAGTGTTAGCTGAGATGGGTGCCAACCTCCCCCGCAACCCTAATTAGGATTAAGTGGCTTAGAAAATGAATGAATGTTAAGATTAATTGTAATTTTGGTCTCCATGTCCACATGTGGTCAGCTTTATTTTTATAAATACTTGGTTGTCACATTCACATTGATGGCATTTGGCAGACGCTCTTGTCCAGATTGACTTACATTAATCATTTTTTAATTACAACTAAGCAGTTGAAGGTTAAGGGCCTTCTTCAAGGGCCCAGCAGTGGTAGCATGCTGGTACTGGGGATTGAGCCCCCGACATTTGGATCACTAACCCAGAGCCTTAACCACTGAGCCACCACTGCCACAATCACTGGTATTTTTTACATATAGTGTCCCACTATGTTGTGTTTCCATTTTTACTGAAATCTGTGTTTCTTGAATTTAATTAGTCCTGTACAGCATTTTGTATAGCTTGTGTTTTTGTATAAATATGTTAATTATTATACCTATAATTCCAAAGCCCCCATCCCCCCTCACTTTTGTTTAACGTCACAGAAAGCAGTTTTGACGCTTTATCACAGTACAGTCAATGTCGTTCCTCAACAGGCCTCTGCATTCAATGCCAGTTACTCTGACTCTGGGCTGTTTGGTGTGTACACTATCTCCCAGGCTGATTCAGCTAGAGATGTGAGTCAGATTTACATCCCTTTTTCCCAGTCTTGACTGCCTACTTGCATCTTAGACACATGGCCAGATGTAAGATGATTGTTACCTTTTGTTCTGGTTGTTTTGTCAGGTTATCAAGGCTGCTGTAGGCCAAGTCGGTACTATTGCACAAGGAAACCTGGCTGCAGAGGATCTTAGCAGAGCCAAGTAAGTGTCTAAAAAAAACTCTGCAGATAATAGATAACTCATGGTGGCATGTGAATTATGATTTCAAATCTTTAAAATGTCTGTCATTTGTATATAGGGCTCAGTTGAAAGCTGAGTACCTCATGTCCATTGAGACCTCAGAAGGCCTGTTGGAAGCTATCGGGATGCAGGCATTGGCTGAGGGCACGTACCATACTCCAGAAGCAATAACCCAAAAAATCGATGCTGTGTCTTCAAGTGATGTTGTTAATGTAAGCCTTCGAACAGAATTTAATGACATTTATTGTAATTCACCAGTTGTTTATTTTCACTTGTTTGTTTTTTCCCCACTTATAACCTTCTTTAGTAAGGCTAGTTTAAAAAAAAGACTTTAAAGAAATGTTTGTGTTTGTCTTTAGGCAGCGAAAAAGTTCATGACTGGGAAGAAGTCAATGGCTTCCAGCGGACATCTGGTTAACACACCTTTTGTGGATGAAATCTGAACATTCTTCAGTATTCCACTAATCATTTTGTCACCTTTGCATCTTGATTAAAAGTACCACAAAAAAATGACCACAGTTTCAGCACATGTGCTGTTACATGCAGTCAAGTAATGATACTGTCATCTTCAGTCGGCGTTGAAATATCTTGTGAGGAGACAAGAACAAAAAAAGTTGAGACTTCATGGTTGTCCATTTGAAATGTATAGCACATGTAAACTAAGTAATAAAGTGTATAAGAAAAATGTGAAGTGTGGTGATATTTCTCAGTGAAGTTAAAGGGCAGGTGGTACTGAGGTGTAGCAGCTAGTTTTGACTTGTCACAACTCCAGGTTTGATCCTCAACCCAGGATATTGCTTGTAGATGGGAATGTGTTTGTGTGGTGCCATGTGGAAATACCAGTTCCCAGGATAGTCTCTGGGGTTACCTCTGTCCTGAACGGGATAAAGGAGGGCAAATTAGTGCAGTGTCTTTCCACTAATCCTTATCAGGTTTCTCCCATAAGTTAATCAGAATATTTTATTGATCCCGGAGGAAATTGTGTAATGTTGAACCATCAGTTGATATGATGTCTTGGTAATGAATAGTGGATGCTAAGTGGTCCTGGGCTTCATGTCATGAGTCATTCATTCCTTTTCTACGCTGCCTTATCCTAATTAGGGTCGCGGGGAGGCTGGCGCCCATCTCGGCCGACTCTGGGCGAGGGCGTGACACACCTTGGACGTCTCGCCAGGCCATCGCAGGGCCGACACACACAACCACTCACACTCACACCTAGGGAGATTTGGAGCAGCCAGTTAGCCTACTGTGCATGCTTTTGGACTGTGGGAGGAAACCGGTGTACCCGGAAGAAACCCACACAAGCACGGGGAGAACATGCAAACTCCTGAGACCGGGAACCGAACCCAGGACCTTCTTGCTGTGAGGAAGGGATGCACTAACCTCTGCGCCATCATGCCGCCCCACGTGATATTCATGTACATTTTGTTTTGTGAGTTCTGACAGGTCTTTATAAAGGGTTAAATGCTGTGTGAAGGTTTTTTGGGGGGTTTATTAATGTCTGGGGGAAGGTTGTTGAATGTTTGTCGCACGCAATAATTTAATCAGCTTCTCCTCCATATGCAACAGGACTGAACAGTGACTGTACTGATCCAAACCTTCCCCTCTCACTGAAATCCCGTCGATTCTTTTCCCAGGGAGCGAACTCTCGCGAGAAGTGGCTGCCCCCGACGTGCACGCGACGATTTGAGACCCGCGCGTGTCTGTCTGTAGTTGCACAACAAAGGAAGAGCAGGAAAATCCGCGGAAGGGAAAAAGGTGTAAAAAAAAAAAAAAAAATACACCCGTGGAAATATTTATTAGAAGATACCCGGCTGGAGTGTTTTAGCGAGAGCTGGTGTTTGTCGGCGCGTTCATTGAGTCTTATTTAATTGTCGCATCTTTTATGGTTATGATGTCTTAGGGAAGGCGCGCGCGCGCTGAGCGGTCCTGTAGGACGGGCGCGCGTGTGCGCATGCGCGCGTTCACCTGGTTATTGGCTTCATAACGCTGTGAGTTTTAATAGTGAGGTTTCTTCAGGGACTGTGTTTGTCGGCGGCTCTTTTATGTGCTGTAGTGTGGTTTGAATGCGACTAATGAGAAAGTTGCACCAACCTGAGAAGACACACTGAGCCACACCGTTGCTCCTGGAGAAATTATGGGAAATGGATAAACTCACCATTATATCAGGATGTCTGTTTCTGGCCGCTGATATCTTTGCAATTGCCAGCGTGGTGAACCCAGACTGGATCTACACTGGAGAAGAAGAAGGTAAGCACTACACACTTCATTAATGACAACATCACCACTTACAGTCAGGCACTGGGCTTTTATCACCTTTGTGTCGTGGTACTGTATGGTACTCCATCCATCTCTAAACAGCCCAAACTTTTTGTCGTTATGATCCCCCTACATCTTGAATAGTCTGAAAGATTGAAAAGAAATACTCCGAAAAGGCTCTCTGTATCGTCATGTCATCACCTGGGAGATCATTACACACTGTCTATGTTTAGCCTTGATCACAGCTCGTCAGCACTCAGGTCAAGGCTCAGCAACATTAATATGGCAATAAAATGAAGTCAGTTGAGGACCTCTGTCAGTCATCAGTCATCCCCTCCTTGAATCAACACTTTATCGTGGTGAAGGGGTTCGCATGTCCTAATGATCCTGGGAGATGGGTTGTCGGAGGCATTCTGCCCCTGTTAGGGTCACCCAAGGCGAACGGGTCCTAGCTGAAGTGCGGTTCAGACGACCCCTATGAGCAGTTGAACAGTGATCTGTATGTGCTTAATGAGCAGGTTGTCACATCAAGCGAAATTTCTTCCCTGAAGGTACGGATATAAAATCGGGGCTTGAATAGTGAGAGTGGTTCAGGGAACATGAGGAATCATTTTCACATATGAACTGGCTCCACAGAGTCCAGGCCTTAACCCTAGTGAAAGTTTTTGGGGTGTTCTGGAGGAGGCTTTAAGGAGTGATTCAATTTCCCCCTCATCAATTTGACAAAAATGAACTCGATCTCTGTGGCGATGACAGGCTGTAATCAAGGCTGAAGGCGGTCCAACAAAGTATAAGAGTGTGCAATTTTTAATTTTGCCCAGGCACTTTTTGTATTTAGAATCTGATCTGTTAATTGATGTAAAATTTTATGGTCACATGTATTGGTTTGTAGTAGAACTAATAGTCCATGATTTGATCAAAATACCAACAAACTCCCTCAATAATGACTGGAAGAGATGAGACACTAAAACATGTCTTCTTTTCTGCTACATCACTTTCAAAGCTTTACCCGATTCAATCCGTTCAAGTGCCGTACCATGGAAAATGAATGCATACACTCAGAAATTAAGGTAAACTGTACTATTCAGGTTCTGGGTTTGAACCCTGCAACCACCTGGGACCTCTCTGTGTGGAGTTTGCATTTTCTCCCTTTAGCTGTGTGGCGTGGGTTTCCTCATGGTACTCCAGTTGCCTACAGTCTAATGACAAGCATATCAGGTCAACTGGCTACTCTAAATTGCCCCTAGGTGTTATTATGAGTGCGAGGGGTTGTTTGTGTGACTGTGTTAACCCTGCAGTGTATTGGCAAACTGTTCAGGGTGCACTCCACCTCTCACCCGAAGTCACCTGGGATTGTGTTTGGCTTCCTCTGATGGGTAGTTGATTAATAGATAATTGATGATAAATGTACTTTTCCTTGTTTCTAGGTGGTACCATCAGTGTAATGACATCTGTACCTTTAGTATGTATCTATACACTAGATTTTTAAACTAGGATCTCCTATGCTTTATCCCCACTTCACTATGAGGTTGATATGGATAGGTCAAGCTGATCGGGTTAAGGGCCAAACAGTGGCCTGTAGATAGTACTGGGGCTCCAGTGTATATATATATATATATATATATATATATATATATATATATTTAGTTAGTTAGTTAGTTAGTTAGTTAGTTAGTTGTTTGTTTGTTTAAACTTGAATTTAGGATAGCATAGTGGCACAGTGGGTATCCTCAGATCCTCCGTGTGCATGTGTTTCCTTCAGTTTCCTTTCACCTCGCAAACATATAACAGTAGGTGGATTATCCACCCAAAAAGTGTGAATGTGAAGAGTGAATGAATGTGTGTGAGCGTGATAGCCCTGTGATGGATTGCACACGCATTGTTCTCAGTAGGGGTTCTAGGTCCGAGGATAAAGCAGTTATTAAAGATGAATATATAAGAGGACTAAACATCTCAGATATCTCAGACATGTGTTCTGAATGTGGTGTGGCAGCTGCAAGCCTGAGCTACCATGCAGCCTATTTAAAATACCTCCAAGGACTTTGGATGCTAAAACATCATATACAGTACTACATAACAAAGCTAAAGTTAGGCTAGAAGTAAAAAAAAAATATGTATTCACTAATCTTGTGGGCCCAATTTTAATGCCATTACATGATTTAGAAATAATCAGGTGCGTTTAAACAAGACGTGTGATATTCACTAAAGTCTGTGCACGTCTTTTTTCTTCCTTTTTTTTTTTTTTTTTTTAAGAACGCTTGACAGAAATATGGTTTAGACTAGAGGTTTGCATGGAGACTGAGATTCCCATGGGACACAGCAGAAAATGTAATGTAAGCGAGAGCTTTTTTACTGATAAGCAGGTGCAAGCAGTTAGATATGAAACTCACAGGACAAAAGACCTTTCATTAGCCTGAACCTGTGTCTTGGGAAAATGATGTAACTGTGAATTAATTTCTAAATTAAATAATCTAATCTAATCATAGTCATGGCTCTGTTGACCTTTTATGAGCATCTTTATAGCTCCATTATTGCCCAGCAGTCTTGTCTGACAATAAATAATATTTGTGCACTATAAAGATGTTTATAAAGGGTACAGTGTAGTTTGCTAATTAATTAATATGTGCTTTGGGTGAAGAGAGTCACACTGTTTTGTTTTGTTTTTTTTGCTCCACTGTGCAAGCCCATCAGTGTAGGTTTAATAGTGACTGACTGGCATCCCACTCCAGATAACCAAACCAGACAACTGTGACCTGGATAATGGAGATACTGAACGTAGATGTATCTATGTATGAATGTATGTATGCACACTGTATAGCCAAAGGTTTGTGGACACGTGTGTATCACACTTCTTGACCATCCCTTTCCGTTCACTCTTCTGGGAAGGCTTTCCATTAGATTTCGGAGCATGTCAGTGGGAAAAGTGTTTAGCAGGGTTGAGGTCAAAGCTCATTTTATTCCACTCCGGTCATGGCAAAGCATGTCTTTTCTGTGTTGGCTTTGTACACGGGAGCACTGTCATACTGGAACTAGTTTGGTCTTGATATCTTAGCTCCTGATCCCACATCTGTCTCAACCTGGCATTATTACTGCATCTCCCGTGACCACCTGTGTTCGGATTTCATACACCATTTTCTCTGAGGATGAGTGTGACATACATTTATTACGATTGCTGCATTTATTTCCGGGCAGAAATACCCAGCAAATGTTTTATGTATATGTATGGGCTGTTTCAAAGGCTTTCGATCGTGAGGTCTGCTCACGAAACCTATAAATGAATGGCAGATGAGCTAACAAAAGAAGTTCCGAAACGCAGCTGTTTTTATTTCTGCTGTTTTAGTCACACGGCTCTGCAGAACGCTATGGGTGAATTCTGAAAGCGCAGTGAAGAGTTGGATAGAGTTTCAACAGTCTCTTAGAGATTACGTAGTTTCAGTCTAGGGCAACGGTACAAACGATTCATTGGTCCTTCGCTAATGTCTTGGACACGTAAGGATGCATTTATGTTCACACTGCAAAAGGGGTGTGTCCCAAGCCACCTTCAAATCGGGTTTGAGTGATCACGGAGCGTCTCTGAGAAGGCTTGGAACTAAACTCCACTGAAGTTATACAGTACAGGGACATCCCACTGTATATGAGAGCACTCAGAGAGGGCAAACCACCTCCAAGCCCAGCCCAAAATGTTCAACATATCACCTAGCTCACAATATTAAAGAATCCTTTCAAAAATCACTGGATCAAGAATTTGACCTGGATCATCTCCAAAATCTCACACAGTTTTCCTTGTCCAAAACCCCACACCTGGGAGAAATTTAGTAAAGATAAATCCATGCATAATTTTCCTGCTAAAAAACAAACACACAAACCATGAGTTTAACCTCCTAACCTCCTTTGGCGGAGGGAATAAATTCATGTATCCAAGATCCTGGTAGCAGTTTAGGGAAGAACCACATACGTATAGGAGTAATGGTCAGGTGTCCATAAACTTATATTGTATAGTGAAGTAGAACATATATCATGGGGGTATGTGGTGTTTTATATTAAGCTACTAGTTCGTGCTAGAAAATATTGCAGGCAGGTTTAACAACAGAGCAGTTATTTTATACACATGTCCACGTCCGTTTCTGATTTAAATCAAAATACAGAGACTAATATAAATGTTTGGATGGCTAAACACAAACAGATGCAGATAGTGCCATTGGGATACACATATTACACTGCAGCTGTACTATAATATCCCTCTGTGTGGACAGACTCTTGCAGGCTCTTACTGACATTCAGTCACTTTTATTTTTCCTGCTGTATCACACTAATGCGAGAGCATGACAGTAAGTGACTTTCCAGCTCTATTTACTGATTTCTTTCCCAGAGAACTTGATGCAGATGTCATTTCATACCATTTCTATCGAAGCACTTAGCATTTAAATAGGTTTTGTGACTAAAGCTCCTGCCCCAAGAGTAAACATTTTAATCACTCATTGACAACACAGAGCTTTGTTCATTTTTAACCCAAAGTCATGGGTGACTAGGCCTGGGCAGTATTTTCATACCTGGCACAGAAGTGTGGTAGGAACTGATTTACATCATGCAGAACACTGGTGTAGAAGCATCCGTCCTCGTTATGTATCTCCACTCATCTGTCCTTTTTTTTTTCTTTCTTTAATTTGTCTCCAATCTGTGTACAAAAGCCAGATTAATTGGGACCTGGGATTTCTTCTTCCACTCTAGACATGTAGAGTGTGTAGGAAATGATGCACCATACATGAGTAATAAAGACATTCTCCGTCTGGTACAGTTGCCATTATGACTTTATTAAATCTTTACATTACATAAAAGATCCAGTCATTTCTGAGAATAGCAAAGGGAAATACAATTTATTATATATATATATATATATATAACAAATAAATTGTGTGTGTGTGTGTGTGTGTGTGTATATATATATATATATATATATATATATATATATATATATATATATTGTTT